>CM076569.1:908786639-909353473 GCA_034641835.2 Pinus albicaulis | reverse complement strand
TATTTTCGAATAGTTACTTATGTTTAACTTTTTAATTATTATAACGAATTTATATATAATAAAAAATAAAAAACAAAAATTGAAGTTTATTTATTTATACTAAGTTTCAAATGATAATTAAAAAAGACAAGTAATGTCACCGAATTTTAAGTTCAAAATGATAATTAAAAAAAAAACAATTGATGTCACTATATTTTAAGCTTAAAACAAGTGACTATTATCAAATTTTCAATTTACAAAGGAAATAAATTTAAAATTTAAAATATTTCTATTTGAACTTGTGTTATAAAATTAGATATTGCTATAAAATTTAGAATCTGTGTTATAAAATTTAGATAAAGTTGTGACAAAATTCTAAAATGTTTATTTTAAAATAATAATAATAATAATAATAATAATAAAATTAATCATCAAATTGGAAAAAATAATATTTTTTAAAAAGAATAATTATAACATGGAATCTTATAAAATGAAGGGATTCTTAGGTCAATCCATTTGTTTCTTATGCCAATCATAGGAGGAGTAAATATACCATTTTTTAAACGTTTTTTTATTTGTTGAGGCATCTCTAGTGGTCAGATGCAACACCATCATCTTTGGTTTATGTTCAGTCATGCAGATGGGCAATAACCATGCCAATTTTTATCTCAACCTTCATGCACTCAATGGTTGGACCCGTTGTGGGCATCTGTTGGCTCTCGCGAACATGGTGAATCTCTGTGGCTCTCCACTTGATGTCGAGTGCTCTAATTCCAATTAAATTCTCTTGGATCCTCTAGGGATCAACTCAGGCAACCCACATTACAACGATGATTTGTTTGTCATACAACATTTCTTGTCTCATTGTGGTGAGGAGGCTTCCTTGAAGGTCCTCCCTCTTTTGGTTTCCTTTATGCCTGTATTTCCATTTCTCGTGAACAATTGGGCGATGCGGTGTCTAGCCATCGCTCAGTCCTTAGTGCTTGGATCCTCAGATTGATCTTCAGTATGCGAGGAAGTTTTTTTTCTCTCTAGGGTCTATTGTATGGGGCAATGACATGGTTGGTGGTTTGCGACATCTCTCAACCAAGTTACAAAGAATTGTGGTTTCGATGGAGGCGTCCCTCAGTTGGTGCAATATGGAATTGTTGTGCATTCATGCCAATGTTGAAGTAGTGGCTCATGGCTAGATTGGCCCAACGGGTATGAATTGGCCCAACATGTTAGGCTTTAAGTATTCAACGGCCTTTTGCATCATCTTTATTCCATGCAAATTCGGCTTAGCCAGTTCAAAGTACATTGTGGTAGTTTATTACTCTTTATATTCTCTAAGAATGATTCCTTTGGATAGTGTGGGTACCCTCAATTCTTGTATTTTTTGATATGATACACTTACATGCATGTTGTTTGTCTCATAGTTTCTCCAGTCTTTTTATACTATCGACGGCCATGGTCAAAACAAGATAATGCAATCTCAAGATTTTTAATTTGTGCTACTCGCCTGGTTCCCCTTTGGGCATGCCAGTATGTAACAAGCCTGGTGAAAATTCCATGTAATAAAAGTTAATAAATGAAAAATAAGAACCAAATTCATGGGACACATATTCCAAATTGAATGTTGGGGAAAACATCCTAGTGTGGGTGTTCATATGGTTTATTATGGCTATGGAAATTGGCAAAAGGCAATGGTTGAGACTTTGGAAAGACAAAGTGGCATTTATTGGCATTTATTTATGAAAATAATGGAAAATAGGAGAAAATGAAGGTGAAAGGTCACGGGTTGCATGTGAGGAGGAAAATGAAGGCAAATAATGGAAATTGAAGAAAAAAGAGGCCTCATTAATAAAAAGGCTTATGAGGATCGTTTCACGGACTTTTGTCACTTCAGTTTTGGAGCTCTTGTTCCATTCTCTCTCTCTCATACTCATGGACACTTAGAGTTTTCTTGGAGCACTCTTAAAGGAGTGTGGTGCACTTATAATTTTTGAGCAAGAAGGCAAAGGAAGAGTAGGAAAGTGCAAGAGGACATCAGGATTAGTAGCTACAACGAGTTTTTCTTGCAGGTACCGAGTTGCATGTATGATTTCCTCACTAGTTTTGGGCATGCATGGCATATGCATGTGGTTATTGGTTTATGATCTATCATTGGCATGGAGGATTTCCTGGATTGACAATGGTTTTGCCTAGCCTTTCCATTTCCAAGATAGCCATGGTGTTGTGGGTTTTACTTTTGTTTTCTGGTTGGTTTTCTTGTGCCTTTGGCTATGCATTGAGTTATTAGTTCCTGGAAGCCTTGGTTAGACAAATGCTCTGGAAGCCCTGTAACAACTTGGGTTAAGTTACTAGTCCTGGAAGCCTTGGTTGGACAAACGCTTTGGAAGCCCTTAGTGGGTTGAGTTACTAGTCCTGGAATCCTTGGTTGGACAAATGCTCTGGAAGCCCGATGACAGTTGTGGGTTGAGTTACTATTCCTAGAAGCTTTGGTTGGAACAAATTCTCTAGAGCCCTGGATAGCTTAGGTAGAGACCAATTTGGTGATGATTAGTGATGTCCAACCATGAGGTGGAATCACTAGTTGAGGGTTGAGGTATTTTGGCCTTTGGAAGCCCTGGTTTTGTTTTGATTGATGTGTTTTATGTGATCCCACATTCGTGCTTGGAATATGGCACAGGGGTGATTGGAAGAAGAGAGATGTGGCTCAACCATGTATATGGTTGGGTGGTACATGGAAGTCCCAGACTTGAGTTGCATTTTGCTTATGTAAATAAGAGATATTTTCCTCTTGTATTGATGGGTAAATATGCTTTTTATTATGTGGTTTATATGGTTGTTCTATGCTTGTCATTTATGTTGCTTATATGTTGGTTATGAACATGTTCTATGACAATGATGATGTATGGCTCTCATCATGTTTTGATTTGTAAAAGAATGAACAATGAATCTATGACCTAATAGATGATAATGTAGCTAATGCAATGAGGCAACAATGCTTCTTAGTGATTCTCAGATAAGTATGAGACCTCTATGCTCAAATATGTTGCTTAAACCTCTAGATTACATACTTGTGATATGTTTGACAAAATGTCTGTCATAGCTAGTAGGGGTCCAATAAAGTCCTTGTTCAAGTGATTGCATTTACATCATTATTTTGTTATTATCTTTTGTTTCTAGGAGTTTCATCGAGTTATGGGCAGTGACTTGAGCCCCCAGCCTGAAAAAGTGGCACAAAAATCAGGGTCGCAGGCACAAAACTACCTAGAAAAGTCCCCAATTGCACACATGCACATATTGTGCAAGCGACTGGAGGTTTCCAGTCACACTCTTTCCCATATCAAGTGAGTGATTAGGGGATTGATGCATTAAAAGGTCAGTTTGTCTCTGGGGCTAGCCTCCTGGAAGGTTTGGATGGATCTTGGATGTCTGGTAGTAGGTGCAGAAAGTCTCTGTTGTTGTGTTCCATTGATTTCACTTTCTTAAATAACACATATGGAGTTGAATCATGTCATAGTAACTCTTCGTCACATGTTTATCCCAGTTGGCCAGTTACTTGGGTAGATGTGGGAGGAGGGTGTTTCAGAGAGCATGATTAGCCACTTAGACTAGATGGGCGGTGTGCTGGTCATGCATTCATGTTGGTTTTATATGTGTTAATCATACTTGTGGTCTATGTGCTTATTGCATCCACATGGTGTTGGTCATGGTTGTAGTGATATTTCCATGGGAGAGTTGATGGTGTTGTTTTTAAATGTGTCATCGTGAGTATATGATTGGTTATGCATGGTCTATGCATGATTAGTGCTTACATGTTGTCAAGTATATGTTGACGTGATTGTTTTCATGCATGAGGTCATGGTATGTGTAGTTGATATGGTCATGCATTGATGACCAGACTCTAGCTAGAATGATGTTTATGTGTTGATATACCTATGTGTTATATGTATATATGTTGTTATGATTATGTTTATACATTTCTTACACTGATTGGTTAATCTTGCAGATGAGATTTCCTCCCTGAATTATGCTATGGTACGTTAGTTTATTGTGATTTGGTTTAGCTGACATAAGATGCCTTGCATGAAAGAGATCAAGCTGACTAGCAAGATGGTAGAATACAGAGATTCTCCCTATGAATCAGATGAGCAATGTGGTGTTGGGAAATCTTCACACTTAACAGACACATTGAGAAGAAGGAAGAAACAAGGAGTTGCAAAGAATACAATGATAGAATCATATAGGCACATGAGAGACAAGCATAGGTTAATGCAATGATTCTTCAAAGTTTGTCAGAATTGTAGAGACAGGGTCCACTTTGGATCAACTATGGACAAGAGGATGGGACTAATAGGGCACATGGAAGTAGATCTCATGGTAGGCATAGGTCAGAAAAAAATGATACAGTTAGAGATGGAAGACTGTTGGACACTCCATATAGGAGAGGTCATAGACGCAAGTACTATTCTAGTTCTAGTTCTGACAGGCACAGGGGATATTTGCTGGATGAGTTTAAGAAATCAAAGCCACCTACATTTGATGGAGAGGTGAAGAAGTCACAGGGTGCAGAAAGATGGTTTCTTGGTATGAATAATTTCTTCAGGTTGCATGACTATTCAGAGAACATGGAATCCAGAATAGCTACATTCAGTCTTAAAGGTAAAGCAGATATCTGGTGGGAATATGTAAAGAACGTCAAGGATATTTATGGGGAGGAATTGACTTGGAGCTAGTTTGAGAGGTTATTCCAGAAGAAGTATCTATCGTATAGATACTATGATGACAGGGCAAAGGAATTTTATGAGCTAAATATGGGATTTGTGACTGATGAGGAGTACACTAGAAAATTTACGGAGTTGTTGAGATATGTTCCTTACCTCAAGGAGTAGAAGGCTAAGATTCAAAGATCCATCAATGGGTTTTCGATAATATTCAAATACAGGATTGAGTTTGATGAGCCTAGACCATTAGAGGAGTCCATTCGGAAGCTAAAAAATTGTTGCAAACAATCAAAGCACAAATCTGAGACTAAGCCGGACTGGAAAGGTAATGAAAAGAACACAGGAAAATGGGATAAGAAGCGAGCAAGGCCTTAGGGTACAGGTAATAAAGAGATTGCAACACCATCTAAGAAGTTAAATGAATCTGATAGAGGGCAGGGACTTCGATATGAGGAGCAAAATAAGGATGAAGGCTATCATCCTTTGCAGTGTTGGACTTGTAGAGGAGAGCATCGCAGTAGAGATTTTCCACAACATCAGGGTAGTAGACCGCAGATCTACAGTGCTTAGGAGGCACATATAGTGGGGGATGTTGGACAGAGTATTCCCAGGATCTATGTAGCGCTGGATAACAGGCAGGAAGATCACTAGTTGTCTATTATCGAGATGGACAGTAAGCTTTGTGATCAAGTTGTTTCTATTTTGATTGAACCTGGATATAATTATAGTTATGTTAATCTTGACCTGGTGGATAAGTGTGGTTTGAATAAATAAGTACATGCAGAGTCTTGGTTAGTGTAGTTAGATACATGTACCAAGAAGAGAGTTCATCATTAGGTAAGAGCTTGTGCATTTGAGTTAAATGGTATGTCTACATCAACGCATTTGAATGTATTGTCATTGGGATAATATAGTATGATTTTGGGTATGGATTGGTTATATCTTCACAGGACCAAAGTGGATTGTTATGACAAATCCATTGGGTGTTTGGATGACAATGGGGAACACAAGGTAGGAATAAAGCAACATCAGTGAGAATGGTTACAGCTATGCAAGCCAAGCATAGTCGCAACAAAGGGTCAAGTGAAAAAGTTAAGGAAGTAGAGGATGCAAATGTGTAAAGTAGGTACTCAGTTCTATAACAGTTTCAGGATGTATTCCCTGCAGATATTTCAGAGTTTCCACCTCACAGGGAAGTAGAGTTTTCTATTGAGTTAGTAACTGGGGTAGCATCAACATCTAAGGCGCCTTATAGGATGAGCACGCTAGAGTTGGTAAATTTGAAGTTTCATTTCAAGGAAATGTTGGACAAGGGGTACATTAGGACAAGTGTATCACCATGGGGCACACTGATATTGTTTGTGAAGAAGAAAGATGGTACCCTCCGATTATGCATTGATTACAGGAATTTGAAGAAAGTGACCATAAAGAACAGGTATCCGTTGTCGAGGATTAATGACTTGTTCGATTAGTTGAAGGGAGCATTAATGTTCTTGAAGATTGATATGAGATCCGGATATCATCAAGTACGCATTAAGGAAGAGGACATTTACAAGACAACTTTATGGACCAGGTATGGGCATTATGGGTTTGTTGTAGTTCCTTTCGATTTGACTAATGCTCCAGCTACATTTATGTGTTTGATGAATAGTGTGTTGCGCCCTTATCTAAACAAGTTTGTTATTGTATTCATTGATGATATATTGGTATATTCTATGAATGAGGAAGAGCATGCTGAAAATTTAGCAGCAGTATTGAGATTGTTGAGAGAGAATCAATTGTATGCTAAGCTTAGCAAGTGTAGTTTCTTTCAGACAAAGGTACATTACTTGGGACATGTTGTCTCCAAGGAAGGCATAACAATAGACCCAGAAAATATAAGGGCTATCATGGGGTGGGCAGCTCTTAGGAATGTGGTCGAGGTAAGATCATTTATGGGGTTAGCGGGTTATTACAGGAGATTCATCGAGAAATTCTCATAGATTTCTTATCCTATCAAATAATTGAAAAGGAAAGGTAAGAAGTTTGAATGGATAGAGTAATGTGCAACCTAGTTTTGAACAATTAAAGCAGTTGTTGACACATGTCATAGTGTTAAAGATCATAGATCCGAACAAATAGCTTGTGGTAAATACATATGCTTGCAAGAGAGGGCTTGGTGGAGTCCTTATGCAGGAAGGATAGGTCGTATGCTATGAGTCACGAAAACTAAATGAGCACAAGAAGAAATTTTCGACCACATGACCTTAAGTTGGCAGCGATCATTCATGCATTGAAGATGTGGAGGCACTATCTTCTGGGCATACGATTTGTATTGATGAGTGATCATAGTGGATTTCAGTATCTATTTGACCAATTGAATATGAACGTCAGACAAGCTAGATGGTTGGCCACAATCAGTGAGTTTGACTTTGAGATAAGGTATATTAAAGGTAAAGAGAACAGGGTTACAGATGCTCTTAGCAGGCGGATACAGGTGAATCATATAGCATCTATGAGTTCCTATGAGACAGATCTACAGGATAAGATCTTGTAGGCGGGTCAGCAATATGTCAAGTATATGGATCTTATACACAAATTGCAACAGAGTATAGGTACATGTACAAGTACTTGTACAGGTACAGGTACAGGTGCAGGAGCATAGGATGTGGACTATCGTCTCACAATAGATGGGTTGATCAAGTTTAGAGACAGGATATATGTGCCAGACAACAGTGAACTCAAGAAGCTGATCTTGAGGGAGTTTCATGTGAAACCGTATTTAGGTCACCCAAGTTATGAGAAGACACTAACAACAGTAAATGAGTTTTACTATTAGCCAAATTTGAAGAGAGATGTAGTAGAGTTTGTGTCTAGGTGCTTGGATTTTCAATAGGTTAAAGTAGAGTGTAAGCATTTAGGTGGACTATTACACCCGATTCTGATGCCAATGTGGAAATGGGAAGTCATTTCCATGGAATTCATCACAGGTTTACTGAGGACATCTAGAAAACATGATTCTATCATGGTTGTGGTGGAAAGGTTGACAAAGGAAACACACTTTATCTTAATTAAGTCTACTTATTCATATAGTGATGTAGCATAGGTATTCATCAAACATGTGGTCAAGTTGCATGGTGTTCCATAGAAGATTGTGTCAGACAGGGATGTGAAGTTCACTTCCAAGCTTTGGAAGTAGTTGTTTGTAGGTTTGGGCACCGAGTTGGCCTTTAGTACATCTTATCATCTGCAAATGGATGGACAGACATAAAGGGTCAATAGGATATTGGAGGACATGCTGAGGATGTATGTGATGCATCGACAATAAAAGTAGGAAGAGTATATTCAACTAGTAAAGTTCACTTACAAAAATGGGTATCAAGAATCTTTGATGATGAGTTTGTTTGAGGCATTGTATGGGAAGAGTTTCAACACTCCCTTCTATTGGAGTGATCAAGTTAATAGGGTGTTGATTGGACCATATATGTTAGTAGAGATGGAACAGGAAATGCAGGTAGTAAAGAAGAATCTAAATGCAACATAGGATAGGCCGAAAAGATATGCAGATCGAAATAGGCTGTTTAAGGAGTTTCAGGTTGGGGAGAAGGTGTACTTGCGCATCAAGCCCAAGAAGAGCTCCTCGAGGATTGGATCATGTGCCAAGTTGGCACCTCAATTTTGTGGACCTTTCAAGAGTCTTGAGAGGATTGGGCCAGTAGCCTATCAACTCGCACTGCCTCTGACAGTGAAAGACCATGATGTTTTCGATGTGTCATTTCTTAAGAAGTATGTTAAAGATGTTGATCATGTGATTGAATGGTCTGTATTACAGGTGGAACCAAAAGGAGAATTACATCCGGAACATCAGTGCATTTTGCAGAGAAAGATGCTCATGCTCTGGAACCGAGCAATCAATCAGTTTAAAGTGCAATGGAAGCACTTTGGGCCTGAAGAAGCTACATGGGAGATGGCAGATCATATGCAGGATATGTATCCTTCCTTTCTAATTAGTTGAGCGAATGTTTTGACATGTGTTTTGGTATATGTTGGTATGATTTTTTGGTATATGTACATATGTATATGAATGTAAATACCACCATGGGATATGTTATAAAGCTCCAAAAAGTGGTATGGGTGTCATGTCATTATGATGTTATATTTGTCATGTTGTCATGTTGGTTTGCTTCTCAGCATGTTGTTCATTGTAAATAATGCAACAAGCTAAGTTATAAATCTCCATGGGCAATATGTTGTTCTTACAATAGTCTTGTTGGTTGTAGGTGTCATTGAACACCAAGGACGGTGCTCCCCCAAGGGGGAGGGTTCTGTAACAACCCTCGTGAAAATTCCATGTAATAGAAGTTAATAAAGGAAAAATAATAACCAATGTAATGGGACACATAGTCCAAGATGAATGTTGGGAAAAACATCCTAGTGTGGGTGTTCATATGGTTTACTATGGCTATGGAAATTGGAAAAAGGCAATGGCTAAGGCTTTGGAAATGCAAAGTGGCATTTATTGGCATTTATTTATGAAAATAATGGAAAATTGAAGAAAATAGAGGCCTCATTAATAAAAAAATTTATGAGGATTAGTACACCGACTTTTTTCGGTTCATTTTTGGAGATCTAATTCTATTCTCCCACTCTCATTCCCTTGGAAACTTAGAGTTTTCTTGGAGCACTCTTGGAAGAGTGTGGTGCACTTGGAATTTTGGAGCAATAAGGCAAATGGAGAGAAGGAAAGTGCAAGAGGACATCGGGATCAAAAACTACAATGAGTTTTTCTTGTAGGTACCGAGTTGCATGTATGATTTCCTCACTAGTTTTGGGCATGCATGTCATATGCATGTGGTTATTGGTTTATGATATTTCATTGGCATGGAGAATTGCCTAGATTTATAGTGGTTTTGCCTAGCCTTTCCATTTCTTGGATAGCCATGGTGTTATGGGTTTTACTTTTGTTTTCTGGTTGGTTTTCTTGTGCCTTTGGTTGTGGTTTGAGTTATTAGTTCCTAGAAGCCTTGGTTGGAAAAACGCTCTGGAATCCCTGTAACAACTTGGGTTGAGTTACTAGTCCTGGAAGCCCTGGTTGGAACAAATGCTCTGGAGCCTTGGACAACTTGGGTAGAGACCAATCTGGTGATGGTTAGTGATGTCCGACTATGAGGTGGAATCAATGGTTGAGGGTTGAGGTAGTTTGGCCTATGGAAGCCTTAGTTTCGTTTTGATTGATGTGTTTTATGAGATCCCACATTCATGCTTAGAATATGGCACGGGGGTGACTGAGTGAAGAGAGATTTGGCTCAACAATGTCTATGGTTGGGTGATAAGTGAAAGTCCTAGACTTGGTTGCATTTTGCTTATGGCAATAAGAGCTATTTTCCTCTTATGTTGATGGGTAAATATGTTTGTTATTATGTGGTTTATATGGCTGTTCTATGCTTGTCATTTATGTTTCTTATATGTTGGTTATGAATGTGTTCTATGACAATGATGATGTATGGCTCTCATCATATTTCGATTTTTAAAGGAATGAACGATGAATCTATGATCTAATAGATGATAATGCAGCTAATGTGACAAGGAAACAATGTTTCTTAGCGATTAACATATAAGTATGAGACCCCTATGATTAGATTTGTTGTTAAAACCTGTAGATTACATATTTGTGACATGTTTGACAAAATGTATGTCATGGCTAGTAGGGGTCCAATTAAGACCTTGTTCAAGTGATTGCATTTATATAGTTATTCCACTGTTATCTTTAATTTTTGGAAGTTTCATGGAGTTATGGGCAGTTACCTAAGCCTTGGGCCTGAAAAAGTGGCACAAAAATCAGGGTCGCAGGCACATAACTACCTGGAAATGCCCCCAGTCGCATGCATTCCCATGATGTGTGAGTGACTGGAGGTTTCTAGTCGCACTCTTGCCCATATCAAGGAAGCGACTAGGGATTGATGCATTAAAAGTTTAGTTTGTCTTAGGAGCTAGTCTCCTAGAATGTTTGGATGGCTCTTAGGTGTCCTATAGCAGGTGAAAAAGGTCCGTGTTGTTGTGTTTCATCAATTCCACTTCCTTAACTGACATATAGGGAGTTGAATCATATCATAATAACTCTTCATCACATGTTTACCCCCGTTTGTCCGGTTACTTTGGTAGATGTGGGAGGAGGGTGTTAAACAATAGTACTTTGAAGAAAGGAAACAACCAAACTTTTACATAAGAAAAGGATGGTTTGGTTCTCCTTCTTAGTTAGTGGAATAGAATAAAATTTCAAAATCCCATAGTCAATAGAGCATGGAAACTGTGTTGAAAAATGAAATTAACTGAGGTGACATGGCTCTTGTCACTTAGTTAGCTCAGTAAATTCGAGTTAGAGGAGTTAGAGTTCAGTTAAGCATGTGTGATTGCTGATTTGTAGAAATCAAGGTCAATTATTTCAAGTTGTTTTCATTTAAACTAGTTCTAAATGTTGGAGGAACTAGTGGAAGGTGATTTTTGTAGTGGGACTTCAGTCAAATTCAGTGATCATTCAATTAAATGATTAATCAACCCAAAGTAGTGAGTTCATGCAGAGAATTCGAGTTCCCCGACTGTGGTGGAGATTCCAGGGCAGTGTAACATTAGTTGTAGACTAATATTGAGTTTACATGTGTTGCATGAAGTCAGATGATCAACCTTGGGATTTTCACAATTATTTTGGAGGAATTTCCTAAATAATAGGGGCCTAATTTCTCAGGATTTGCACAAGGAAATAAGGGCTAAAGAAGAGGAAAAATTTGAGTAATTCTGGGTCAAAGCTTCTCAGTGAGCAAAGAGATAGGTTATTCACTTTTAGGTTGTGCTCAATTGAGCAAATAAATTTTAATACATCTCTATTCATTAGATTAATGCAAGCAGGAAAATGGTTTTTTATCATATTGCTTTCCCTTGGAAATATACTACGTGCATGTGTGTCATTTCTGATTGCATGTCTGTGATTGATGTTCTAAATTGTGAATTGAATTTCGCAGAGCAGTAGAGTAGGCTTGCATCTTGTGATTTTTATTAAAATTTCATGAGCAGTTGCAAATATACACCATAATTTCTACATGGTATCAGAGAAGGATTCACATTAGAGTAGGAATTTCAAAGTTGTTTCTCAGGAGAATCAAATTTGCAAGTCAAGGTAGTAGGACCTCTACAGATTTGGGAAGATGACCTTCAACGGGATGAAACTAGAGTATGCATTGGAAGGAAAATCTAATTTCATCACATGGAAGGATCACATGGAGGTAGTATTGGATGAAAATGGATTGCTAGAATACATCAAGACAAATGTTGAAAAAACACAAGCATTTGATGCCCATAACCTTACTTAGTGGAAAAAATATGTAGCCAAGGTGAGGAGAATAATATTGGAGGGAGTACAGGATCACACTGTCTCAAATATCCACGTGAAAGAAACTTCATTCACAATGTGGAAATCACTGACATAATTGTTTGATAATAGTAGCGACCACAGGAAGATGGCGCTCAAGGATAAAACTCGAAATATCAAGATGCAGAAGAATGACACTATTCCTCAGTATATGAGCATGTTCACATAAATTTGTGATGAACCTGGTGGGGTTGGTGTAAATGTTGCAAAAGGTGACACAGTAAGCATAGCCCTTGTAGGCCTTCCCAAGAGCTAGCATAGCTACCAAGATTTAGTGAACGAGAGGGAGAAACTACCGAATTGGGAACGATTATGATAGGATTTGGCACAAGAGGAAATAAGGCGAAATACCAGAGATGGGATTTCCTCCAAGGGCGAAGATGAATAAAAAATTGCATTGGTTGGAAAGGGAAAGAAGGGAGAGTGGAAGAAATATCAATCCAAACCAGAATCCAACCAAGGGGGTAAGAAAAAATATTTGTCCCAAATTAAATGCTTCAATTGTCATGAATTCAGGCACTATGCCACGAAGTGTCCACACAAAAAGGCAAGCAAGAAGAACTCAGGAGGAGCAACAAGTGAAGCCTTGACTTCACAGTTCCAGCTTGACTTTACCCTCATCACATGCATGGGCAACACAATGACGGGAAGTGTGTGGTACTTAGACTCAAGTGCATCGTTCAACATGACAAGATGTAAAGATTTTTTCAATGACCTGGAGGAGAAATATTTGTAGATGCACATTAATATGGGAGACTACATAAGGTACAACACGACCATCGTTGGTACAAACACCTTTCAGAGGGAGTCAGGATCCCCTCTTAGAGTCAAGGATGTCATGTTCGTTCCAGGTCTAAAGAAAAAACTCATCTCTATTGCAGTTTTTAAAGACCGTGGTTATGATGTGATCTTCAACAAAGGAGATGCTTTCCTGAGACACATAGCCACGACATAGTTGAAGTAGATCAGGGTTCGTTGAAGAAACTGTATAAGCTATATGTGGAAGAATATGTTGCATTAAGCACTAAGGCAGAGAAAGTGCAGGGCCGCGATGCCAATGAACTTTGGCACATAATACTTGGCCATTTTCATCATGGTGTCTTGAATATTATGCAACAAATAACCATTGGAATCCCTAAATGAGGACCTGAGCAACAAGACATATGCAAAGGATGTACCTTGGGGAAGTACACAAAATCCACATTCCATGATCAAGATAACAAAGCACATGCAGTCTTGGAAATGATCCACTATGATGTATGTGGACCTTTCTCGACAGCCTCCAGTGCCAGACACAAATATTTTGTTATTTTTATTGATGAATTCTCAAGGAAGTGTTGGATATTCTTCATGCAAAAGAAGGAGGGTACATTCTCCAAGTTCATATAGTTCAATGCATTGGTTGAGAAATAAATTGACAAGAAGGTGAAGGCTCTCATAAGTGATAATGTAGGTGAATACGTGTCAAATGAATTCAAAAAAAATTGTGTGAAAGAAGGCATTCGATGAAATCTAACAACAACCCACAACCCACAATAGAATGGGGTGGCTAAGAGAAATAATTTTAGCAATGTGGGAGCTACGAGGGATATGTTTCATGACCAAGGCCTACCACTACATTTGTGGGTAGAGGCATGCAACATAGAAGTCTATTTGCAGAACAAGAGTCCTTATTGGATTCTAGGAATGATTACACTGGAGGAGGATTTGTCGGGGAGAAAGCCGTATGTGTCGCACTTCAGGATTTTTGGAGCCTCTATCTACTGCAATTTCTCCAAATAATCAAGGAATAATCTTGAGCTGACAATATAATTGGGGGTATTTTTGGGTTATACAGAAAATCCCCACAACTACTTTGTGTACTTGCCATCCCTCAAAATGACTGTTGTGCGAAAGGATGTAAAGTTTGATGAGGAGAAAGTGATGTCGTGCTGTAATGAGAGGGAGCTTTATATCCCACTAGAAGAATAGAAATTAACTCCAAATAAGGAGCCTCAGGAAGTTGCGGAGAAACCACAAATTGAGGAGCAGAGAATGGAGACAACCACTCAAGCAAAAGCATCCAGAGAAGGTAGGAAAAGAACCAGGGAAGCTGAGAGACTTATGCAGGATGTGAGGGAGAATGTGGGAGTTCCTTTAAATTTGCGCAGGCATAGGAGGTCAATTGATTGATACACTAGCTACATGGATCTAATGACTGAGCTTATAGATACTGAGCCATCCTCTTTTGAGGAAGCAGTAGAGAAAAATATATGGGTTGATGCAATGGTGGAGGAATACAAATCCACTGTAAAGAATAATGTTTGGGAAGTAGTCCCAAGACCAACAGATAAATAATTTGTGAGTTCGAGATGGATCTTCAAGGTTAAGCAGGCAGCAGACGAAAGAATAGAGAAGTATAAGGCCAAATTTGTGGCAAAGGGATACTCTCAAGTTGGGGGAATTGACTATGAGGATACCTTTGCTCCTGTAGAAAGGTACTCATCCATTAGATCAATTCTTGCTTTGGCTGCACAGGTGGGGTGGAAGATCCACCAGATGGATGTAAAAACAACATTTCTCAGTGGGGTTATTGAGGAGGAGGTGTACATCGAGAAATCAAAATCTTTTGAGACATTTGATTGAGAGTATCATGTGTTCAGACTCAAGCGAGCACTGTTTGGTCGCAAACAAGCACCCCATGCTTGGTACACTAGGATCGATAGCTATCTCACTGGACTGGGCTTCACCAAAAGTGAAGCGAATGCGAACTTATATCATATCTTTGTAGAAGGTAAATTTTTTATTATTGCCTTATATGTTGATGATTTGATTTCAACTGGTGATGAGCAACTGATCATATCTTGCAAGGAGGACCTTGCAAGGGAATTTGAAATGAAGGACATGGATCTCATGCACTACTTCCTCAAGTTGGAAGTATGGCAAGGCGATGTGGAATTGTTTGTCTCTCAAGGCAAGTAAGAAAATGATATACCATAGAGATTCTGCATGGATAGTTTCAAACCCATGGAGACACCTCTAGCGACCAACTGTAGGAAGGAGGATGCCACTTCAGGTGAAGAAATGGATGCCACCATTTATCGATAACTAGTGGGTTCATAGATGTGTCTTGTGAACACATGATCAAATATGTGCTATGCAATCAACCAGCTGAGCCAAGATATGGCTAGGCGAACCAAATTATTTTGGAAGGTAGATAAGTATGTTTTACGGTACCTCAAACGCACTACTTAGTTTGGAGTGAAGCTATGTGGCTTCACAAATGAAGATTGGGTGGGGAGTCAATTAGACTGAAAGAGTACATCAAGTGGATTTTTTAGTGTTGGTTCTGTAACTATTTCCTGGTAAAAAATGAAGTAAAGATATGTGGCGGTCAGCTCGACAAAAGCATAATACATGGTTGCAAGTCAAGCAACATGTGAGGTGGTCTGAATGAGAAAGATACTTATGAGATTGTTTAGTGAGATGATGGATCCAACTGTTATCTACCGTGATAATCAGAGTTGCATCAAGCTCTATGAGAATCCTGTATTTCACGATCAATCCAAGAATATAGATATCTGGTATCACCATTTACGGGAATGTGTACAGAGGTGGATAATGTTGCTACAATAAATTCCTTCAGAGGAACAAGATGCTGACATTTTGACAAAGGCCTTGTCAAGAGGGAAGTTTGAGTTCCACAGGTGCAGGATAGGTGTGGTTGATAATCCCTTTCTTGTTGAGAGGGAGCGTTGAAAAATGCAGCAATAAATTCACAATTTGATTAGGTCTTGATTAAATTGAGAAAAATCGAATTTCCACATCATCATACAACTTGGATGCAGTTAACTGAGGTTACATGGCTTTTGTCACTCAGTTAGCTCAGTAAATTTGAATTAGAGAAGTTACATTTCAATTAAGCATGTGTGATTGCTAATTTTTAGTAATCAAGGTTAGTTATTTCAAGTTGTTTTAAGTTAAACTAGTTCTAATTGTTGGAGGAACTAGTGGAAGGTCAGTTGTGTAGTGGGACTTTAGTAAAACTCAATTATCACCTAGTTAACTCATCAATCAACCCAAAATAGCTAGTGCATGCATTAAATTTGAGTTCCCCAGCTGTGGTGGAGATTACAAAGAAGTGTAACATCATTTGTAGGCTAGTCTTGAGTGTAAAAATGTTGCATGTAGTTAGATGATCAACCTTGGGACTTGCGTAATCATTTTGGAGGAATTTCCAAAATAATAGGGGCCTAGTTTCTCAGGATTTGCATAAGAAAATAGGGGCTCAAGTAGAGGCAGAATTAACGAAGTCTGGGCTGGAGCTTCTCCGTGAGAAAAGAGAGAGGTTATTCACTTGCAGGTTGTGCTCAGTTGAGCAAAGCAATTGTAATACATCTCTATTCATTAGATTAATGCAATCAAGAAAGGGGATTTTAGCAGATTGCTTTCCCCTGGAAAAATATTTTGTGCATGTATGGTATTTCTTATTGTATGTGTTGGGCCTTGAAATTGTCATTTACTTCCATTACATTTTCAATTATATTTTCATATTATCACCTTCACTCCACCTCCATTTCATTACGTTTACCTTACCATTACCACTATTGGGTTACATTATATTTTTCCAAACTTTATTAATTCCTAGTATTTTTAAGTGAATTTATGGTTAAAAATTAGAAAATAGTATGCACATACTTAAACCTAGCAAGTGGAATGAGTTTTTTGCCATGTGTAGGTCAAAAAGAAGCTTCCAAAAGACCGTTATGTGGCCTCCTAAGGCCAAATTAGAATTTGAATGGAGAAGATCATGGGATGATGAGGATATGTGTCTCATTTCCTATTTGTATTGTAACTCTAAGAAGACATGTGCCTTATCACTTCCTATTTGGATTTTAACTCTAGAGATGTAGGGAGAGATTCATGGACTCTCATTAATGAGATAAATTCTCATCTTTTGTATAAATAGGGGAAGCTTTCTCTTATCAAATAATGTGTAAAATTGGAGTTATGGTCAAGATTTGAATACAGAATTAGATTGTGGCACCTTACTCATGAATGTTCCTTCATTTGACTTGGTTTTGCTTACATATGGAGCATCTCGATTTACCATCTCTCATACTTTTAGATCAACTACCTAAATGGTGCGAGATTCACTTGCTTTTATAGATTAAAGTTTATTTGCTTTCTTAGTATTAGTTTTAGAATGACTGTGTAATTTTTGCTTTTCTGAAAACATTTCGAAAGGAAAGATTTATCTATTTTCCAATTGGATTAAGTTTGAGGAAATAGAGCTCACAGTTATTTAGTTTCCTTTCATGTTCTATTATTTAATTTCATAGATCAAACTATCAATTCATTGTATAATCGAATGTTCCTAAAAGATCAAGATAAGAAGGTGACTTGTCACACTTCCAAATTGGGTGATTGAATGTTCAACCTATACAATCATTGAGCTTTAATTTTACATGCTTTTACATTGTTTTTTTAGATCCTCATTCAATTGTATAATAGGGTGTTCTTAAAGATCATTTCAAGAAGATGATTTTATCATATTTCTAAACTGAATGCTTGAATACCTAATTTATGCAATTATTGAGTTTCCCCTTTACATGCTTTAAATTGTTTTCTTAGATTTAAAGACTAAAGTATAATCAATTGCTTATACATCATCTGAAGAGGGTGATTCTATCATACTTCCATATTGGATGTTGGAGTGATTGAATGTACCTTAGTTGTTTTCCTTTACATGCTTTGAAATACTTTCTTAGATTAAAATTTCAATTCCTGCAAGTGTGATTGCGCTCTATATTTTATTTTGAATTTGTTTTATTTCTTTTCATTACTTGATTTCATAGGTTAGTTGAATTTCATTTTCATTATTTGATTTCATAGATTAGAAGAATTGGTTTTCATTATTTTGTAGTTAGATTAATCTAAACTGAAAGACAATTTCTAGCACATACAGTGCATGCATGCATCACAAGTTTACGAAACCCCCGTGTTGAAAAATTAAATGACAAGCAATCACTTTGCCCCAACATTTTGGCGCCATTTCCGAGGAAGTGTGCATAGGAACTAGCTTTCAGTCTAGAGTGTATTTTATTTTTATTTTTTAGTTTTTACTAACCATTTATGGACAAAGGATCTATAATGCAGCCCAAAGACTACATTGAGGAATGGTATCAAAAAGCGATTGCGCCACAACATTCATCAATTCTTCAAGAGATCCTTGCGGCAAATCGAAAGATCAAGACGATTTTTCATATCCTTACAAACAATCAGGTACATTTTTCAAGTTTGGATATGAATATTTCAAAAATTCTAATCTGTAAATGGCTTCATTGGAAGCATGAATATACTTAAAAATAAAATAAAAATATAGTTTTCAAAATAGAGGAATAACCTGTTCTGAGTATTTTTAATAACCCAACGTTTCGGATTTCTTAAGTGAGTCCGCCCAATAATCTTTGAAAGATTTGTGAGGATTAGGGCAAAAGAATAATAACATAAATAGTAATTTTTAGGAACATTTTTATTTTTATTTTTATTAAGGAGGTCGGTTGGAAGAAAAGCTAATGTAATTTTATTTATTTATTTATTATTAATTATTTAATTAATTAATTAATTAATTAATTAATTATTATTATTATTATTATTATTTTTATTAAATAAATTATTATGTTTAAAAATTATGAAATTAATAATTGGAAAGTAATATTATAGGGCAAGGTAGAAATTTTTAAGACTGATTACCACTTTAAAGATTTATTATTATTAAATTTGATGTCATGAGAGCTATGATATATTAGAGGTTTCCAAGTATTGCTGATGTTAAGGCCATCATCACGAGTCATGTTATTTTTCCTTTTTTCGATTTCTATGACCTCTTTGATTTTTATTTTTAGGTAATGATCTTCTTTGGATATAAGTTTAGCATCATCCATTCGTATGTAATGTGAGGATGAGAAAGCATGTTCTGCCAATGTTGATTTTTCAGTTCTGTTCCTAGATATTTCAGCAGTATGTTCCTTAAGTCTAATGTTAAGGGATCTACCAGTTTCACCAATATATTCTTTTCCATATGAGCATGGTATGATGTAGACACCTTTTTGCAATCCAGGGTTTATAGGGTCTTTGGTAGAGTCTACAATATTTCTGATGGTATTAGGGGGAGTGAAGACAATCTTAATGTTATGTTTGTTTAGGATTTTGGAAATTTTATGAGTTGTTCCTTTTATGTAAGGCAAAGAAATTTTATGGATGTCAAAAGTTCTTTTTATGTTATTTTTATTAAGGGTTTGGTAAATAGTTTTATTGATGACATCTTTATTATATCCATTATGTTGAAAGACATGGCGGAGGTGGTTTATCTCATGCATTAGTTGGTGAGAATCCGAAATTCTGGATGCCCTAGTTGTTTGGGTTTTAAAGATGCCAATTTTTTTCTTAGGATGGTGATGAGAGTTTGCGTGAAGGTATCTTTCCATGTGGGTCTTCTTTCTATAGACTTTGGTACTAAGTTTTCCATCTTTTTTTGTTAAAAGGATGTCTAGGAAAGGTAATTGTCTATCCTTTTCAATTTCATTGGTAAATTTAATGTGACTTGAGATATTATTAATGTGATTTAAGAAATCATTTAATTTTGATTTACCATGGATCCATTTTGCGAAAATGTCATCTACGTATCTTTTCCATTCCTCAGGGGTGAATGGAAAGGATTTGAGGGCTTTTTTCTCAAAATGTTCCACGTATATGTTAGCAATTATAGGAGACAGAGGTGAGCCCATGGCTACACCATGAGTTTGTTCATAAATTGTTCCTTTAAAGCTGAAGAAAGATGATTTTAAACATAATTTGAGGAGATCTATAGTTTCACTATCTGTAATAGTTTTCATAACATCGATGGCTTCATCTATAGGTATCATAGTGTACAAGGAGACAATGTCGAAACTTACCATGAGATCTTTGTCTTTCATATCAAGGTTTTTGGCCCATTGAACGAAGGTTGTGGAGTCCTTGATATAAGATGAGGTGTTTCTGGCAAGGGGGCGAAGCTTTTTGGCAAGGTACTGAGAAAGGAGGTAGGTGGGTGAGGCTATGGTGTTGACTATGGGCCTTAGAGGGATGTATTTTTTATGAATCTTGGGAGCACCATAGATGCGGTGAGAAACTTTGCGATATGCCGATGTGAAAAAGGTAACGATAAAGGTAAAGCAAGCAAATGACAAGGATGAGGTTTTATCGCATCGAGAATTGAAAGTAAGTGGACAAGGTAAGTGATGTTGCGATCTTGTTATGCGAAAAGGTGATGGGCCCCATTAAAGGCTTTTAAAAGCGGAAAGTGAATATTTCGTTAAGTCGCGGTAATATGATAAAATGATGCCCGAATCATAATAAAAAGGGTTTATAACATATTCGAGGCATATCAAAGGGAAATATGGGTCCCACCATTATCACATTGGGAAATTTGTGAAGCGACAAGTGAAGGTGGAAAGTATTTTTAGGATATGCCGATTGCGAAATAGCGATAACGATAAATGATTGCATGATAACAGTAAGGTAGGTTCTAGGAGCAAGTGCGATTGTGCGATAGCGATAAGTGATATTGCATCAGGGGTTTAGGAGCATATGGAAATTCCAACGTGAATGAAAGTTGAAACCGCGACAAGCCGATTGCGATGAAAGGGTAAGGGGTCCACAATGTTATTAAGTTCGTTAAGTAATATCACATATATAATATATGATATATTTAAAAGGTTTGCTGTGGAGTGGGCGAAGCTGCGGTAAAAGAAATATGTGGTAAGTTTAAAAGGAAATATGATATATTTGTTAGTGGGCGGGCGGAGTTGCTTTTTAACTATAAAAAATGTATTTTAATAGTTAAAAATGGGTTTCGAAAGAATTGAATCATAAGTATCTAGAGGCCAAAAAAAATGATGGAGAGGGCAGCTTTGAATGGAATCAAAACCAGTGCTAACACACCCCAACTAGCACTTCAAAACATCGGTGTAGGACTCTTAAAGGATTCTTCCCTAATGGAAACCTTTGCATTATCGCCGCCTGCGATGCCAACAAAAATTGCAAACATAGAGACCTACTACATGATATCTTCCACTCCATCTGGCTTAAGGAAGATTACGAGTGATTCTGAAGTTGTTACGTTGGATGAATTTATGCCGCCCAACCTAATTGAGCTGACATATCAATCAATCTACATGGCTTGGGAGGCGAATTTGAAATCATCGTTGCCAGTCGTTTGGGTTGATCATTCATTAGATTTTGGTACTCCATCTGATCCTTTTTCATCCACTTTCTTGACAAATGAGAATATTGTGGAATGCATGATGCCAGAAGGAGAACGATGGGAAGATCATCATCATAGTTCCCATCTTCAGGAATACGAAGAAGATAACCTTATTTAACTGTATCACCCATCGATCAAAACTTTCTTTTCGATTTTTTTTTTCTTTCCCATTAATGCAATTGAATCCGAGTGACACTTATCAAATATTGAAGAAACCATTTCTATCGATATTTCGACCAAACTTGGAGTTGTAGAAAACATTCATGTCGACGTGTCTTATTCTCCATTAGAACTTGAAACTTATCACTGTCTCTTTCATGAATTCCATGAATATTTGCTTCATTTTATGAGGAAATGGCAGGCATATATATTAGTATCATTGAAAACACTATTAAAATGTACCTTGATGTCAAACCAATACGTCAACGCCTTCATCCTGTTCATCCGAAAAAGGCTACTGCCATTAAAGCAGAAGTTGAAAAACTTTTGCGTGCTGGTTTCATTTACACTGTTCCACTAACTGATTGGGTTTCCAACATTGTTCCTGTTATGAAGAAAAAAGGGACAATCAGAGTGCACGTCAATTATCGGGATGTCAACCTTGCTTGTCCAAAAGATAACTATCCTACTCCCTTTATCGACCAGATTATTGACGATTGTGTTGTATGTGAAATTTTTTTGTTCATGGATGGATTTTTTGGCTACAATCAAATCAATATCCGCCCAGAGGACCAATATAAGAAAACATTCATCTGTCCCTGGGGAAAATTCGCTTATCGTAAACTCCCATTTGGTTTAAAGAATGTCGGGCAAATTTTTAGAGAGAAATGGATTATGCTTTCAATAACATGACGCACATTGTTCAACCTTATCTAGATGATTTACCGACACATTCATGAAACCGGACTGATCACCTGATGAATTTGAGAGCTAGCTTTCTATGCTGCCAATACTACAAAATACGCCTCAATCCACATAAATGTCTGTTTTGTGTTGGTTCTGGTCGTTTTCTAGGATTCGTCGTCTCAAAAGAAGGAATTCAAATCGACCCACTGAAGGTCCAAGCAATCCTTGATTTTCCTGCGCCATCAAATTTGCTTCAGTTATAAAAACTTCAAGGAAAGGCTAACTTCCTAAAGAGGTTCATACCCAACTACGTCGAAATGGATAAAATATTTACTTGACCCTTGAAAAAGGTGATTCCCTTCCATTGGGATAAGGTTGCGCAAGCTTCATTTGATGCTGTCAAGGATACACTTGTTTAGGCGTCATTAATGAATCCCCCCAATTATCAGAGTGATTATTTCTTATATATCGCCACAGCTGATACGACCATTGCTATGGTATTGGCTCAAGTAGAAAATGGGGAAGAACATCCGATATATTATTTTAGTTGTAATCTAGATGATACGAAAGTGAAGTATTCATACATTGAAAAGCTCGCCTTGGCAGTCGTTCAAGCTGTCCAAATATTTCGCCACTATATCCTATTCCGGAAGACCATTGTCATTTCAGATTGCAACCCCATGATTTACATACTATCATGTAAATTTCTAGGGGGCAAGTATTCAAAATGGATTGTCATTTTGTAGGAGTTTGATTTGGAATTCATCAAATCCAAGTCAAAGAAGTCTTTAATTTTGGCTGACCTTCTCTGCGACCTTCCCTTTGATAGTACTGCTACTACATTAGAACCATCAATTCCTGATGAGTCTCTGTTTCTGATCAGATCATATAATCTGTGGTATGGGGGTTTTATCATTTATCTCCAAACCCAGACTTTTCGGCCTGATACCTCTCGCTCTGAACAACGACGTATTCGATACCAAGCCAAATATTATCTGATTGTCAGCGATACACTTTATTATCGTGGTGTCGATACGATTTTAAGGAGGTTCCTTACTCATGAGGAAGCCGAAAAGGTTTTAAATGATTGTTATGCTAGGGATTGTGGTGGATACTTGTCTAGATACACTACCGCATAGAAGGTAATCCATGCCGATTACTTTTGGCCTACCATATTTCACGACTACATCCTCGTGGTCAGAAGATGTCATTCATGCCAGATATTTGATCATAAATTTCGCAAACCGCCTACGCCGATGCATCTTGTTATCGCTATGGGACCATTTTCAAAATGGGGCACTGACTTCATGACCTGCAACCCTTGTTCATCCGGGGGGCATGGTTATATTATTTTCACAGTAGACTACTTTACCAAGTGGGCCTGGGCGATGCCTACATTAACCAACACGGGCGAAAAAACTACATTATTATTTTTCAATCATGTCATCTGACAGTTTGGTGTTCCATAGGCTATAGTCACAGATCATGGTAAGCATTTTCACAAATCACATGATGAATGAGTTGACTGCCAAATTAGGATTGTTGCATGATATTTCTACTCCTTATTATCCACAATCAAATGGACAATTTGAGGCTATTAACAAGATTCTTAAACGAATGCTTCAACGAATAATAGGAGTTCATAAACGAAATTGGCATTTGATCCTGTGCTCGGCTTTGTGGGCGTACCGAACCTTAGTGAGAAATGCAACCGGATTTACCCCCTTTCAATTGGTGTATGGTTTGGAAGTTATCTTTCCTATCCAATGTGAAATATCGTCATTAAAACTCATAGTTGACTTGTTACTTGACACCTCTTCTGAAGAAGTGTGTCTTTTTAACCTCATCCATCTTGATGAAATGCATCGTGAAGCCGCATTGGACAAAGAAGCGCATAAGAGATGTATAAAGTTGTAATACGACAGGCATGTCCAACCTCACATCTTCTCAGAGGGTGACCTGGTCCTTCTTTATGATCAAGAAGCTGATGTAATAGGTACAGGGAAATTTGAGCCGTTATGGCATGGCCCCTATATTTTCAAAAGAGTTCTTGCTAAGGGCGCCTACGAGTTGGTAGATTATGATGGAATGCCATTGGCGCAACCCCGAATGGGTTGTATTTGAAACGTTACTATGCTTAAACATGAGCGTAGTAAATTGTTGTATTATATTGTATATATTCTGTTTATTTGCATTTATTGTCTTAGTTTTTTTTCTAGAGTTTTCTTGAAGTTAGTAATCCGCTTTACATTTCATCGCAAATTCTCGAATCTTTGGAACCATTCGTTGGGTATGCTGATGGTACTAGTCGCAGTACATAGAATCTATCCTCTGCAACGTGGGCCATTTTCGCTCTGAAACGACGAGTTAGTGAGTTTTCAAGGGATTTGTATAGGTCGATCTACAAACAATATTGCTGATTATAGTGCGTTGATCTAACTTCTCTCTGATGCCGTTTCATTTGGTGTTAACCACATCATCATTAGGTTAGACTCACAACTTATGGTACTGCAACTTACTAGTGTTTATATTGTCAGAAATCCAACACTGCATCATATGTTCCTAAGAGTTCGACTTTTGGAAAGACATTTTGATTTCATTCAATATCAACACATTTCCAAAAACTTGAACACATTAACTGATTCCTTAGCGAATTATGTTATTAACAGACATTTGCAATACATGAAAAGACATATTTTCAATTCACATCACATAATTGAGTAGGATTGCGCAATAAACATAGGAAAACACTGAAAAAAATAGATAGATAGTTATAGGTTTTTACAAAATTTGTGCCCAAGACACATTGGTCATTTGACCTCATAATGTATGCAAAATGTCAAAAGTAAACTAGTGATGCTCGTGATAACATGCTACTAATCTAGCTATCCTACGCAATAACCGCATCCAACGGTTAGGGACACCAATAGTATGGCGCTGCAATCTCATGGGTAACTCTTCATTTCGGCAATCCAGAATCCCGAGAGTTGAACCCTATATGTGCTGTTGTAGCTTAGCAAGAGTCTTGGCCATATCCAAATCCCGAAGGATTTCTCTCCTGACAACCCTCTGTGCTGGCTCATCTGCTCTTTGCTTTGGCTGACCTAATGGTCGAACTCGACCTACATCTGCATTACATCGAAACTTTAGTTTAGTCTTAGGAAACATAAAAATAAAAAAACATGTATAAACCTTAGAAAAATAAAAAAACATGGTCAAAACATTCTTACCAATTGCACCCCATTGAGCGCCGTCTGGTAGAGCCAAGTCTGGATCTCCTCAGAAGTCTACGCCTGTAGATGAATAATCATCGATGGCAACCATATGTCGTCTGAACCAGGTGAATAATGCAGTCGAGAATACGATGGTCAATTGACCAGCATGTCTAGTCATCAATTCTACCCATCTCTGCATCCTTGGATATCTAGGGCAAGATATACCCAGTGTAACATGCTGGGGCTGCATCAATGGAATCCGCTCTAAGTAAAAATAAATTAGGATCAAGCCGTAGTTAAAATTAGTCTTCCTTCCTCCCTTTGCCTTGGTCAATTGTTATTTCATCTGAAAGAGGACAAATTCAGCCCAGTTAAAAACTGTTAATTCCAATCACTATAGTGCATACTGCATATAAGATATGTTTGCCACATGTAGTGTAGCGGTACCAGCACGCTTTGCGATAGTGAATAGGATGGTCCTCAATGGAAATTCACGTACATCACGGATTTTTATTTTCCCATCCTTACTAGGTCTAGTCCCTGGACTGCAATACTGCAATATATAATCTCTTACTGCCTCTCCTCCAAGAGCTAACCTTGAAAGAGAAATGGGCTGACCTCTCCTCGATAATCCTGTGATAAAATAAATATCCTCCACTAATATTGGGACCACTTTGTCCCCAATGTGAAAATATTGTATCGCTGGATCCCATGAATGAACAAGTAACTCCAATAGTTCCCTTTGTTGCCTCATACCCGACAATATGAAGTAATTTAGCAACCCGCAGTCTCTGAGGGCTCTTACCTTACCCGGATCTTTTAAGGAAATCATGTTTTGTTCTTCATGTTCTCTTTCCCTCCATGTAATTTCCATTTTGGTCTGATGAATACCTGAAAGACAATCATAAGACTCATAAGAATCCATTTCATGCAAAAATCTAGGCAAAATTTGGGAACACTGCAAGAAACAAAAATGGAAATTGTGCCCAATGCACCGCAGATCAAGGGACAGTGCATTGCATATGCAACTGGCCTTCAATTCCAATGCACTGCAACACACCTTTCTACATTCAAGGGTGCGTTTCCCTCTGAGAGAAATATTAAATTTACCCTAAGGGGATCAAAACCCTAAAAGTTTGCAATGAAATGAAACATAAATTCTACTGAAGGAAAGAGAAGGTTCATAGCTCTAACCTGGATCGAATGATGAGGAAAATCGTCCACAGAATCTGTCACAATCAACTGTTGAAGTTTAAGGGCAAAAACTGGTTCAGAGCTCCAAAATTCAAATGGTAACTTTCAAATGGTAAAAATGATTTTAATTAGTCAATTTTATTATTGCAAATCACATTTAATGTTGTGACTATGGTTTTTATTCATTTTTTTCTATGAAACATGTATTTTTAATTTGTTTTATGGCGTTCTAAATAGGTTTTACAGTTGATACATCAGATTAGTCGTGCACACTTATTCAAGAATTATTTGACCATAAAGCATACTTTTATCCTTATTTTTCGAGCTTTGTTAAAAATGAAAAAGGACTTGAAGCACAATTTTTTTTTTTTTTCGAGCTTCGATAACGATGAAAAAGGAACCCTGGAGGCTTGTTTTAGCTCTTTTTCAGACTCCGATAATGTGAAAATATTGTCAAACACTTTTCTTTTCGAGCTTGTAAAAGTAAATGAAATGACATCTACTCTGTATAAGTTTAACCCTTTTCTGGACTGAGATAGATTATTTACGAAAAAGGAAAACCTTAGTCGAACATGGCTACGAGATTCTCTCAGGTATCATTTTACACTTTTTCGGACCCGAGTGACAAATTTACGAAAAAGGATTCATGGAGTTTTCTTTTGTCCTCTTTTTTCAAACTCTCTAAATATGGAAAAGGATTGGGATGTCACTGTCATTAGGCTCGTTAAAACATAAAATAGCGAGAAGCTTGTCAATCATGGCAAGAATCAAGTTTCATTTATCACTATACTCGTTAAATTATTAAATAGTGATGCATTCTCCTAAAGGGTTGAATTATAGATCAAGCATATGTTATCCTCCTCAAGATTGTTAAAAAATAAAGAGGTACTCGTCGACAAATGATCAGAGAAAATTTGGGAAAGTAAACAGAACACTTTATGGTATTAGGTAACTCTTGAAAATGACACTTTCACTCCGTCATCATGAATTTTTGGGTTGGGTAATCTTCTTTACGGTTCATTCATACCTATGGTTCATCATACCTTCATTTCGGTTTTGGGTCAATGCTACCAACTCATCTTAGTGTCGCCGATATGTTCAAGAGAAGTCATCCAGTGAATACTCATCCTTCTGCAATACTCATAAACCTTCATTTTCATGACAGTCATCCCTGAATATTGTTATATCAAGTCACATTTTGTCTCCAAAATCAGTAACTCTCGTTTCGCGATAAAGTGGCTTCCCGTCGACACGTTTCTCGCTTCCGAACCTTTGACCGAAAGATTTTGTTTGACATTCCACATCAAATTTTCTATTCACACCTTGCAAAATGTACTGCAGTACCTTGAGGACCATTAACATCAATGATGGTTCTCTCGCATTTGTTAACATCTCACATCATTGGCTGGTAATCAAAAGATGTATTTCCATGTTTGACTACAAATCATATATTCGCATGGCTAGACTTGTACTTGAATGATCGAGTGAAAGAGATAAGAAGACCTCGGTTCTAGTTTCATCCATTCGGGCTGCGATTTCAGGATTATTGTACACATCATCTGTACAATGACTTTACATACAGATCGTCATCCGAACATGGGCCTATATCTGTAGGCATGTCTGTATTGGGAAAAATTCCAATGTAGACGACTTTCTGAACTATGTACATGTTATTATATAGTTTATGTTCTGAGCATGGGAATGCCTCCCTCAGCAATTTGTGATCAAGATGAAAATATCATGATGTAATGTATTGCAAGATTGATGCAGGTCACCTTTCCACTTCAGTTCCAACTCATCACATCGTCAAGCATATCATCCAAATATTATTATTATTATTTTGAATTCATACTTTAGGGGGCAGTTGTTATAGGTCAATTTGGGCATTATCCCCCATGACTTGGTCAAATTGGACATCATCCCCAGAACTAATGAAATAGGGTCTACCATCCCCTCATATTTCAGTTTCTATATGCCCTAAGAGAAGAACAATTCATTCATGGCTTATATTGTGAGATTTCCAAGGTTTGAATTATATGTTATATCACTTATTGACTCACCAATGCAGCCTCTAAAGGGACTAATTGCGTTGCAGTTCCAAATCCTCCATTCAAGAGTGCGTTGGTCACCTAGGAGTGAAATTCTCATTGTTCCGAGAATCTCCACATGGCCAATGCCTTCTAGAAGAGTCCATATGTGTCAAACTTAGAATCCAAGTGTCCATCTAACACCTTTGAACTTGGGAACATGTCTTGCCTATTATTAGAAAGTCATTCATTGAGAAACTACCATCAGTTTCCCTATAAATTGAGCACATATCCTAGTGCTAGGGAAGGAAGAAATTTGATAAAGTTATGTTGTTGGATTCTTGTTTGAGAGAGTGAAAGTATTGATATGATGTTGGTATGATGTTGAATGTGATGAGGCTGGAATGAAGCTGGAGCTGGTTGGCAACAAATCGATCATTGGTTGTAACCTCCCCCTTCTACTCTTTAATAAAGATTGTTGTTCATTTTCCCACATATATGTCTCTATTTCTTGTGCAATGGATTATTGAATGATATATGTATTTCATATATAATATATTTGATTGAGTAAGATAAGTAGATATGTGTATATTGTATGTTGTTTGCTGTTCTATGTTTGTGTTTGTAGGAATCGATCTGGCGATTTGAGTTGGATTGAGAGAGACGACATCATCGATAAAAGGAGAAGGAGAAGCAGTTGAATCAAAAGTAGGCTCTTTCACCATTCTGTATATCTGCTTATTTTAGAGAAAGTGATAGTAATTATTTCTTCTGTTTTTATAAGTGACTAGCACCACACTTAAGGAATTTGGTTTATCCGTAGATCACAATTCCGCATAACAATCAATATAAAAAAAATTATTCAAAAAAATAATTTAAATTTATTATACGATTTTATTTTTTTTAAATAATGGGGCGTGGTGGACCTAGTGGTTAAGACCATGTGTTTCCTCCTAAGAGGTCATGAGTCCAAAACCAAAGAGGTAGAGTATGTAAGGTCTTGAGGGTTAGCTCAATTGGTCAAGTCCCTATTATTAAAGCGTCTTTGCTGTTAAGAGGTTATGGGTTCAATTCATTCGAAACTCTTGGGGTTAGGCTCTGTGGTTGAGATGAGAGAAAGTTATCCCATTCGAGTGGATCTACCTAGTACAAATATTTCGTGGACATAGTAGTCGTCGATCTACAAAATTTGCGAACCACACATAGAAGAAAAATATTTTTTTATAAACAAAATTTGGGAAATTGTGTAATATAAAAATGTTAAAATTAGACTAAACAACAAAATTATTATTATTCAAAGTTTCTAAATAATATAAGCTTATATGAAAAGAAAAAAACAAAAAAACTTCTAAATTTTTAGGGTTATATATTTTGAAATAAGCATGATAGATCTAGAAGTTTGAACCCATGAGAGGAGTAACCCACAACACTAAAGTACATATGATCACTATGACAAAAGCTAATAAAAACATAGTTTACAAAGATAAATCCTAGCTTACAATTCAAGAGCTTTCCTTTTCATAAATTTGAGTGTGCAAAGTGGAGTGCACTTGATTAGGGTCAAGGGTTACATGACATATGTTGATTTAATATGCTAGTGTAGGTCCTTGAGGGATTTAAACTTGATTAGGGTCAAGGGTTACATGACATATGCTAATTTAATATGCTAGTATAGGTCCTTGAGGGATTTAAAAAAAAGAAGAAGTCCTTGAGGGAATGAATATACGATTAAGGAATAACTCAATAGCTTAAACTTTCAATGATCCTTGACACCCCTTTTTGAAAATGAGTTGTCTTTAATGTGACTTTTTGGAAGTTTTTATGGTGGATTTTTCCAATCGAATTTCTCTAAAATCTGATAGGAATTCATTGAAATCACAAGCTTGATGGGTAAAAATGCACAATCGAAGTTCCCTAGGGGTTTTCACGGTTTCGAATCCATATATACAGTAAAAAAGAGTTTAAATAACACAAATCAATATTTCAGCTCAATTTTTTCCATTAGATTTCGGCACCGAAAACTCCAAAAAAATCGCATTAAAGACAACTCCTTTTCAAAACAACGACCACACCGGTAAGTGAGTTTGCTTAAGAATTATGCTTCCTTGATATCTAATATCTAATAGAATGAAATCTTTTGAACCACATTGTTTTTTAGAGCGAGCAAGGATGGAAGATAATTTGTTATTAGCTGGGCTAGATTTTCGAAGTCATCTCCTGTGGCAATCAAATATTCCATTTTGTGATAAATAGAAATATGAAAACCCTATAAAAGGGCATATAGTTCGACTTAGTTGTTGGTGGAATTCACTAAATCCAAGTATAAGTTGTTTTAATTTTTTTTCCAAAATCAATGATGAGCCCCCACACCTAAATTCACGACATGATTATTACTCTAAATTAAATTAATTTTGACCCATTCAATAAATTAATTTAGTTAATATTTTATATTAATTAAAAATGTTGTATGATTAATTTTAATTTATCCAACTACAAGATAAACTAGTACTTGCTCATTAAAAAGAGCCGAAGGACACCGAAGGCGTGTCGTCCAATTCCCGGGAGGCGAGATGACAGCACGCGAACGAGATGACAACAGCACGGGCAAGCCAAGGATTGGACAATAGGAGGTAGGATTCCTGCCAAGTGTCAAATTTTGATAGGGCAGAAGGGCGAATCTTGAGTAGATGTGGATTGTTGGGATTGGTTGAGATGAACAGTGTTTCCCAGCCAAAGCCAGCAAAGAGAACACCTTCGGTGTAAATATTTTAACAAAAATTTGAATTAAAAATGTAGTATTTTAACCTTAGTATTGGGAATAACAATTCTTCTTTGAATTTCTTTTCAAAGTTCCATATCCCACAATTTTAAAGATAACTCTAGTTTACGGATCAAGAGTTTGACCTTCCATAAGTTTAAGGATGAAAACGGGGTGTATTGGTCTCATCAAATTTAATTGCCTCATTATAAAGGACAATGGTGATATGACACATGTTAATTTAAAATGGCGGTCCATGCTTTTCTTTTGAGTGGTTAAGGAATATTTTGATAACTTGATTTTATTTATTTATTCTTAATATTTTGTTTTCAAAATAGTGGTTTCATTAGTGAGATCACTTGGATTATGCTTCCTCAATATCAATAAAATAAAATTGTTTGAGATTTATAGATCTTTATTGACAAATGGAGTTTCTACCGAGAAAGATTATCTTGGACTGGCATGCAAACCACATGGATATTCTGTTCTCTTTTGAATACTTTCAAATGCACTTAAGGGATCTCAATAAGAGAATGTAAATGATTAAACAACACCTCGATAGTCCTCTAATGACGAGAGGTACTTCAAAGGACCCAAAGGCCTCCCATCTACATTGAAGTGTCAAATTTAGACCCTTTGACTTAGGTGTGAAATGTTTTTGGTTATGGACTTTTCACTTTTTTTTATAGATGATTATGTACAAGTCCACCGAGGCTAGTTTATCAATCCTAGTATATTTAATTTTGGTGTCATAACTTAGTTATCCCTCTCCTCCTTAAGGAGGGTGTATTTTTGGATATGGTGAGGTCTCCCTAGTGAGAGACTGACTTGACTATTTTCATCTCACCCTGTAAATTTCAGTTTCTAGAGGTAATACAATTCACCCTACCAAAAAACAATATTTTGAAAGAAACACACCTCGTTTTGAGAGAGAGCAAGGATAGATGCTAATTTGTCATTAGACAGGATATATTTCAAGCCATTAATTTGATAATTGTGTTTGAATCTATTAGAAATTTATTTTTGAAATCAATATCAACATTCAAGCCCTGAAGGAAAGCATGTGCCTTAACTTGGTTGTTAATGGAACTCCCTAAACCCTATGTATAAGTTGTTTCAAATTTTCTTCTAAAACCAACAATAAGCCCCCACACTTAAATTCATAATATAATTATTACTATTAATGGAATTTCATTTTAATTCATTAAATTATAAAATAAAATAATTTAATTTGTATTGATTAAAAATAATGAGAAGTTCCTCCAATCGAGGGTCCATGGCCACTTGGAAAAGGAGACAGGGTGGGGGGTGGTGGTGTTCGTCACCCCACTAACTCCAAAGGTAATTAAGAGGGGGACGACATGGCTTGCCCTCCCCCCCATGCACAAAGTGTGAGAAGTATTATTTCCCTTGGCTTTATGGTGATCCTTGTTTAATCTCATTATTCCATTACTACTCTATAACGAGGCCAAATTTTATGGCCTAAGCATGTTACATCCTTATCATTGTTGGGATTTTCTTTCCCTCTACGATGGAGGGTTTTGTTGAGATTTTATGTCAGTTAGTAAGGGAAATGTGGTGAGAATTAGGTGTTTCCAGGATTGGAGTGGCATGTCAAGGAGGTCGTAGTGGCTATGTTCCACAATGTTATCCCTTTCCTGTTGCACCTAGTGGTGGAGGCTGGCGGCTATCAAACTAGGGGCGAGGGTGATGACACAACTTTAGGGACTAAAGTAGTTTATGCTAATTGGGTATGGACATTAGATGACCGGTGGCACTGCACAAAGATGGTTTACGACTTTGGTCTCAACTTTGTTTGGCCTTGGCATTCCCGAATTGCTTTTACTAGGTAATATCTTTTTCCTAGCTTGGTGCATTATTTATCTTGACTTATGCCTGGTGCTGGCTCTGTGTGGATGTCTTTCGTAGGATTTTGTTGGTGAATTATGATTTTTTGAGTCTTATGAGATTGGGGGTCCTACTACATTTGGTGTTTCTCCCTTATGGTCTTATGCTCTTTTGCGAAGTGTTGTTCGGTGGAATCTCTAAGTGGTATACTTGTTGGGTTGGTTTCTTGGGGAATTCCTAGACCCTGTTTGGCCAGTATGGGTGTAACTTTTGGGTGTTTAATTATCTATAGTCTGTGGTTTTCTTGGGGGGAGAAAACACTTTAATTTCTTTCTGTTTTTCTTGATTCTAGGGGGATTAATGTTTGGTAGGTAGTATTGGAGTTTGTGGGTTCTTTGGTCCCGCCTTTGCGTTGTGTTACTATTTTTGTGGTCCTTATGTTATGTCATCAAATGTGAAGCCTCCTAGGGGTTGGCGACTAAGGCCAATGAGGTCGATCATATGTACAATCGCAGGCCCAAGAGGTGGTTTCCACTTAGCACTCTGTTACCTCTCCAAGTACTCAAGAGGAAATACAATGGCTTGAGAATTATGTTACTTAAGATTGTAAGGCCTACTTAGATTTAGAAATATTAGCATAGGTTTATCAATGGCTTCCTGACCCTAGTAACACCAGGGGAAGAAGGAACCAGTATATGCACTCTTAACACTACATTGGCAGCTGAAGACTCTACTAGGATAGGTTTTAAAGAAGAAACACAAGGAAATGAATGACATAATATCCTTTTTGAATGATATTCAAAGGAACCCGTGGAAATAAAAATCATGTATAGATAGGATGGAGGCTAGATTGAGTCACATAGAGAGACAAATCAATGTGATTTCAAGTCCTCAGCCAATTAGTACTATTAAATTTTGAATAACAGCCAAATTTATTTTCTCACGACAAATTATTTTATCCTCAATTTTTTTTATTTACTCAAATAAACAATGAATTAGAAAAAAATTAAATCACCGATATTTTTAAATTATAGAAATAAATATGTGTCGTGGAATTTAAATCAGAGAGATCAATCACACATTACAAAAATAATTCCCCCACAACAATTCTCCATAATTTATTAATCTAGAAAATTTGGGTTTTTGACCCACAAAGTTACAAGGAGAAATACAATATCTAGAACCTATAACTCGTCTCCCACAGAATGAATTCGACCCAAGGAATTCAACCTCTAGAAAATCAAACTCCACAAGAAATCGACCCAAATACTCAACCAACAAAATTGACCTGCGCCCTCCTTGCATGCCACTACTACGCACTAGGAAAATTTAGCCCTCTAGCAACTCGACCTCTTCCAAATCAAATCAGTATCCCTCCAACAACTTGGTCTTACAATCTCCTCCACTCGACCTCCTATATTCTCTCCCAATCCACTCGCACTACCCCTTATTTGTGATTTATTCCACTTAGCCACTTGCACTTAAATAAAATCGCTCTCTCTTCATGATGACTCACTCACTTGAGTTCTATGTGTATTCACCTCTTCACTAGGCCTCCTTTATAATATTCATTAAGCCCAAATCCCCAACCCTAATCTCCTTTCTAGAACATCTTGGCGATCAACGATTGAGATTATTTCTATATTACTTGAATAATTAAATTATTTATCCATAGAAAATGACTTAATTGTCCACAATAACTAATTGAATTTAAGTATTGTACTTTCCTTAAGTTAGACTTAGGAAAGAAGACATAAATCACTTACTCCACCAAGAAAGCACCTAGAAGAGGCAAATAATGTCGTCCACATGCTAAGACATCGAGCCTATGTACAATACCTTTTGAAGCTACCACTAGCTTCAACAGATATGAGCAGGAAGGACCCAGATCCAATGAAATCTTCAGATACCTGACTTGGATGATATGTTGTTGTTATTTTCCATGTTCCGTTATTGTTCCTTGTTTTTTGTTGAAACTTAGTATTTTCAAATACCAGCCAACAAATCGAGTTTCCCTTATGGCAGAACGAGGCTGATATATTTTTTTTCAAGTGGTTTACCAATGATGTAATTTTCTTTTCGAAGGTAATATAAATTTAACTTACAAAAGTAACCGTTATGCAAAATTTTCATGATTATGGACAAAGGTGAATTCCCTAGATCTAGTGATGTGATTTAGAACAACATAAGATGAGAATCATGAAGTTTTCCTTAAATAAATTAGAGTATGGGAAAGAATCCTACCTGGAATCTGTAGCAAGCCTTTCTTTCCTCCTTGCTTGTAAGATCCAATTGTATTTCCAAGTGCTATAATTAGAACCTATACACATGACTAAAACAAGTAAAGGAAACAAAACATGTACGTAGCATAATCTAATATCTCTATTCAATGAATCAACATGGAATTGAAATACATGAGTGGAAACATAACATAATAGATATAGGAAAAGAAGATGCTCTTTGTATTGACAAATATATGTGAGAGTTTACAACCATAAATAGTAGCTAACTTTGTAGAAGTCTCCCCAAGTTGACTTGTCCTTCCTTGTCCCAAATCACACCTCAAAATAAACCCTAATGCATGAATATGATGACTCCTTTAAGTTCAAGGTAGTAGCATGAGGGAACTATCAATATACAAAATCCAACCCTGATGTTATGGAAGACAATAAATATATAGGGCAAGAGTGGTAGTTTAGGTTTTACCATCTTATGCTTGAGATCCACATATGATGGGAGGATGAGCTCAAGGGATAAGAGAAAAGGTCTCCAAGATAGGATCAAATAGGAATTTGAGTTCTCTATCCGTGGTAAATGGTTAAAACAACCTTGGAAGCTTCTAGAAGAGGAAGCTTTAGAGATATTTTTTATTTTCCCAAATTTTTAGAATCAGCGCACCTACAGAATGGAGAAAAATGTGCTAACCAGTGTCGGTGGAAAAGCATGCAACATGCGTTAAACACAGGTGGCCAAGGAAGAAAGGTGCACTGGCACTAAAAACAATGTTTTTGAACAATTTTTCCTAAAAACTCAGACTTTTTGGAGAAGTGATGCTTAGGGCTTTATGAAGAGATGATGACTAAATGTTCTAGTATGTTGATTGATCTAGTTTACATGCCTATTGACTAGATGTGACAAAATGGCTTGTAACATATTTCCCCCTAAAGTACAAATTCAGAAAAAATGACTGATGACTAAAGTGATTTACCTTGTGACAAGTTTGGATCAAGAAAAACCGGTTGAGATCATCATTTGTTACAATACATTTTTCATCATGATATCACTGCTGAGGGAGGCAAATCCATACTCAACATACAAATCAATATTACATGTACAATGATCAAGTAGTATCGTCCATTGATGACAGAGTGTGGACCCATGCTTGGATGAATATATGAATTATCATAGCCATCATACTTTGTAATCCTATATTAATCCTGAAATCATAGCCTAGATGGATGGAACTAGATCTGAGGTATTTCATCTTGTTCACTCGATCATTTAATGTACGAGTATAACCATGCGAATAAATGAGCTGAAGTTGAATATGGTAGACACCATATGATTACTAACCAATGATGTAAGCCTTTAACAGATGATAGAGAAACCACCAACGATGTTAATGGCTCTAAAGGTACCATAGTAAAATATATGTGGTGTGAATATATGATTTGAAGTCTAACACCATGCAAAATATTCCGATCGATGGCCAATGATGAATACATGTTGCCGAGAGTGAGGAAAATTGCATTGATGTATGAAAGATACAAGGTACCAAATGGAGTTTCTAAGTTAAGTTCCTGGATAATGAGTTCATGTCGACAAGAAGCGACTCTTCACAAGAGGTCCTTGATCTATCTCTCATCAGAGACACGAAATGGGTATCAAGATTTGAGACAAAAAGATGCTGATGTAGAGCTAGTTCAGGAACAACATCCATGAATGAAGGCTTAGTAGTATTGTAGTAGATATCAACTGAAGGACTTCCCTTGAACATATCGACAACTCTTTATGGAGTTGGTAACATTGACCCAAAACGAAATGCAGAGGATTTTAATATGGTGTGATGAACCAAAGAAGCAAGCAGATTTCCCAAGCCAACAATCACAGAGATGAAGTGAAAGAATTTCATGTTCAAGGGTGACTCACTTCCATTAATAGGTTAAGTACCCTGTCTTCCCAATTTCCCCAACCATTTCTGCTTAGTACCTCTTTATTTTTGACAAGTTTGAGGAGGATAATATATGCTTGATTTGTAAGTTCACCCTTCATATTAATCCTTCTAAGTATATTTAACGAACCCTGATAAGGAGTGGTTTGGTCCCGTCATGTTCAATGATTCCAACGTAGTTTGATGTTTTTATGAGTCCAACGAAGGTGTAAATCGACTTCTTTTTCATGTTTAGAGAGTTTGAAAAAAAGGTGAAAAATAAACTCCAAAGGTTCCTTTTCGTAAAATTGTCTCTTGAGTTTGAAAAGGAATAAAACAACACTCGGGAGAAACTCTTATCCATGTTCGACTAAGGTATTCATTTTCATAAATAATTTATCCCAGTCTGGAAAAGGGTTGAACGTAATAAGTATACATATTTTCATTTACATTAACGAGTTCAAAAAGACAAGTGATCAACAATCTTTTCATGTTTTGAAAGAGGACTCCTGCTAAAAGAACCAGTGGTATAAAGGGTAGCAATTGGTTCTGATCACGATGGAACTGCTCAAAACATGTAGAGGTGTTGAGAAGGGTACCCCTTGGTCTAAGTTTTTGTCAAAGATCCGAATTTTGAGAAGCGGAGCGCGCTTCATGCAATTTTTTAGGAGTCGAATGGGCTTTGGGGCGGGTCAAAGTCCCTTATTTTGTAAAGGTATGGGATTGTTTTGAATGTTTTGAGCTCCGACCATGGGTTTCAGACCATGGAATTTTAAAAGGAAAATCTATATAAAGATCTATCTTAGTGATTCAAGTACATTGATATGTAAGTCCTATGAATGAATTGAGCCTGTAATTGCACTATATTTCTATTTTTGGGGCAAAGGGGAAGGCTCATGTTGCTGTGTGCACGAAGACCTTGGTAATTCTGTAGCTGTGCACGTAGGAATTTTTTTTATTTGTTTCAATAGGAAAAACACATATCTGTCTTCAAGTCCTTCTTCATTAAGTAATATCTTTAAAATAAAATCCTTCTCACCCTGTGCACACAGTTGCAGAGGCCTGTGCACACAGCTGCAAACTTACCAAGGTCTCCACACACACAGCTGTAGAAGCCTTCCCCTTTTCCCAAGACACAAAAAGATAGTGCAATTACAAATTCAATTCATTCATAGGACTTACATAACGATGTACTTGACTCAATAATATAGCTCTTTATATATATTTTCGTTTTAAAATAACATGATCAGAAACTTAAGGCATTTCATCTGCAAGGTCACCAGTTTGAAACCTGTGGGTGATTAGGATTAGTCTAAACTACCAAAAAAGAAACATGGTCTGAAACCCATGGGCGAAGATCAAAATATTCAAAACAATCCCATCCCTTTACAAAATAATGGAGTTTGACCCACCCCAAAGTCCCTTAGATTCTTAAACAACTGCGAGAAGCGTGCTCCGCTCCTCAAAATGTAGATAGTTAATAAAAACTTAGATCGAGGGGTACCCTGCCCAAAAAGAGGTATTTCAAGAGGATGTGTAATATGACCACTCATTGCAATTGTTCCTCAGGAAAGGGTAAAACAACCAAGTGAAAGCATATGATCGACCAAGAATATGGTGATGATGGAGTGAGAAAACCAAGGCTCATTTGGCATAAATAGGCTGATAAAAATGGAAATTGCAAGAGATATGAAGAGAATGGTTTCATTTTTACACAAACTTGAAACATGGGAAACTATGCTTGAAGTTGGTTTCATTTTTACACAAGCTTGAAGCAAAGGAAAAACTATGCTTGAAATAGGTTTTCATGCATGTAGCATAATAACGCAATTCAAGGTACATGCCCCCCAAGCTTAATTTCATTCACCTAAGTAGACTACTAGTTACTAACATGTGGATGGAATGAAGGTTCATTTACAAGACAAGTGAAATAATCCGCTGGGAATTTATGAGATCTAATCAAAGACACAAATTGGAAGTAGATTTGTTTCATTTTTTAACGAGCTTGGCACGGGAAAATAACTGTGCTCAAGGGAACCTTATTTCATTTTTAACAAGATTTACACAAGAAAATAACTATGCTCGAAGGACCTTGTTTCATTTTTTAAGGAGATTGACACAAGACAAGGAACTTTGCTCATGACATCTTGATCATGATCTCTAGGAGGCCATGTATTCCAAGAGGTTCTCATCATATGTAAGAAAAATGTTTTGGAAGGGATCAATATAAGGGGATCCAAAATAAATATCAGGCTCCAATTCCCCCAGTGAATGATTCAGCATATCACCTACTGGATCCAGGTCAAAAGAAGTTGAACATCCAGTGAAAGGATCATCTTCAATCGTAGGTACGGGAATGGGACAAGTTTCCACATAATTAACCTGTGGCGAGGAAGATACCACTTGCATAATTAATACATTTAGGGAAATTGGTTTATTGGGAGTCAAATTAGGGCCAATGAACGAAAGTTGGTCAATGGTCACGATTATTCATTCATGCGGGAAACACATCACAGGAAAGAGTGAAGAGACAAGAGATACCATGTCATAAACATAGTCACGCCCAAGGAGTAAATTAAAATCCAAAGGACCTTGGACTACCATCGCATTGATATAGACAATATTTCCTCCCAAATTAATAGGAAGTTGAGGAAGGATCCTAACGGTTGACTGATTCCTTTGTTAAAGGCAAACATATTCTGGGTAACGAGCACAAGCTGCAGAGAACCAAAAGCTTTCCAAATATTTGAGGGAAGAAAACTAACATACAGACCTTCATCTATGACTATTCCAGGTATGGGCATATTATATGCCTATACTATGATCTGGAAGGGCACATAAGGAGGAGGACGATATCTTTCCAATCGACTCTAATCAAAGGTAGTGACCATATCGCTTGGAGGGGTTGTTGTGGGAATGATAGAACTACCTTATTGTGCCATGTGAATGGGATAAATGCTCTCCTATGTTGTGGGAATGGGAGGATTTACCCCCTGTGTCGTGGGAACGGGAGGATTTTCCCCATGTGTCGTTGGAATGAGAGGATTTCCCCCAGTTCATTAGAACCTGAAGAAACAAGAAGAAACTAAGCGGTATGAACTTCACTCTCGATGAGAAAGGTATGATCAACTGAAGGTGGAATGAAGTCAACCATTTTCTCAACTAATGGTTGGTCAGGTACAAAATCATGGGATTTACGTTTAGAGGTAATGGGATTGATTGGATTCAGATTCTGATGATTCACTTCATCAACTAGTGGAGGATTGGGAGAAAACCTTCAATAACAAGCCGAAATATGAGACCAAGAAGCGGTAAGGTTTTCCAACACTTTTGAGGCTTCATCCATATAAGGAAAAAGGTGAATAGGATGATACCCTTCACACAACCTACATGGAAACTTAACTTTACCTTTTTTCCGGTGGATCTTAGTATCACTAGTTGAAGGTTTATCACCATCATGATCTCTAGAGGATGATGAAAATTCTGATGTTATCCTATGGACCACACTTTTAATACCTTGGGAATACCAGGGAAATATCTAAGAAGGTGTTCACCCTTGCATAATTTTCAAGGGAATTTAACTTTACGAGGCTTATTGTAAGGTTTCTCCATACTAGTTGCATTGGTAGCAATGGTTGGTTGGTTCCCCCCCTGCTTATTTTGCTTCTTCTTCTTCTTAACTTCTTGGTTACAAGAATCAAGATTTTTACCAGGCGATGAGGAATAAAGGGACGAAGAAACAACATGTGAAGAAGGCAAAGGTTCAACTTTAGGATCAAATTGAGGTTGATGTTGTTCAGGTGGAGGAGAACTTGGTTGAGGAGTATTTTTGACATTTAGAACCAAGGAGGTTGAAAAAAACCAAACTGGAAAACCAATGGTATATCTGGGAAGGGAAAACATTTCCATATAAGGAGCACAAATATTCCCAAACGAAGGAAAAGGATCAAGATTCTCGTCATAGGGGTTTCATTGATTGGTAGACTCGAGAACTGTCACCATTAGTCTCAATTTAAGATCCAATAAGGAGTTTTTCCATGGTGAGGATGTTGTTCTGTGACCAATTAATTGATTTCAGAAATTAAAGACAAAAAATAAAACAAAGAGTAATTAGTCAAAAGGGTTTACTAGGTCATTGTGAACTACAATAAACCACCTTGTGAACCAAGGATATACGTACGGGCAGAAAATATCCATGAATGTTGTGTTCAGTGTATGACAATGTATAAGAGACCGACTCAATCACCTATGGCAGGACAACAACCTAGTGGGACTTCCAAAATATACCCAAAGGTACGTGGAAGCACAGTCTGTAGTAGTGTTGTCTAATGCGTAATTGTTCTATGAGAGCATTCCCATATACTTTTCATGCATGGAGCGCCATCCAATATACCCAAAGGTACATGGAGAACGGTCCTATAAACTTACATACGTGGTATGAGATATCACCCCCGGAATGTAATGTTGACAAAAAATGACAGCTCCTACGTTTAAAGAAGCTGAAGCACGTCTCTAGCCTAAACCTCTATATGTGTCGTTAAGTTCAAATACTCCTTAGGTTAATTGAGTGAATTTTAGAAGTTTATCTTGAATTATGTTTCAGTTTTCAAAGCTTAAAACTTGATGTCACCTGAACACATCTACGAGGAACTAATATGACCAAAATAACTCTTCATTTTCCTTTTAACAATGAAAGGCATAACTAAGTAGGGGAAGAAGAAATCAATCAACAATGCAACAAAAAAGTGATACAACAATCAATCTCCTCCACTTCACTATTCCAATCAAAATCAAAGTCCTATATGCAATGTAAATAATTGTTTTTATTTTATTTTATTTTAATGTTTCAAATGCAATGAAAACATATGAATAATAATTGATCACTGACGAAAAGAAACCACACAAACTTTAACTGTAATGTAAAAGTTACTTCTCAAATTCAACAATCAATCTATGCATACAAACCCGAATTGATAAAAAGAAAGAAAGAACTAAAAAAAATTTCACATAAGCAATTGGATTTACAGAGATAGAGACAAACTCAAAGACACAGGGAAAAATTGCAGGACCAAAGCAGATCAAAGAGCAAGGAAAACGAAATATTTTTTTTGCTTCCTACAGGAATCAACGCAGGTGCAAAACAAACACCATTTGTTGGCGCAAGGTCCCCTAGCAGCAATTTTGGAAAATTTTTGTAATATTTTGTAAAAATATAGTCTAATGTAGGGGCTTTGGGGCAGGTCAAAGCCCCCAATGAATTGTAATGGGTTAAAGGGTAGACCAAGATTCCGCAAAACGCAGTTTGCGGACCATAGAGTAGCACAGGTTAAGATGTTATAAATAGATGGATAAATCGAGTCTAGATGTAGGCTAAGTTTGGATTAAGCTTGAATATGAACTTGTGGATCTGTTGTCGATTGTATGGGTAAGGGCTCCTGCTGGATGTGTTCATGGAGATCCTGAGTCCTGTTGTGTGCGGACCCCGTTGGCTGTGTGTGCAGGTTAGTAGATAGATTCTGTAAGCCAGATCTAGATATTAATGAATGAGAAGACTGTTTGGGATATATGAAGTGTTCTGTGTTATGATTGTTGGCTATGTTCTACGTTATTTATATATGTTTGCTGCATACTGATGATTATTGATGCACACATGGATGCGATACTATATAAGAATATGAATGCATAGATCTGGTTAGATTTGGTTGTCTTGCTTCTGTTAACATGCTATTGAATGATTTATGAGCTTCACTGAAGATATTATGCCGATACGATGTTAAGGGTTTCTGTATTAGGCTTCTCTAGCGCAGGTCTGTTAGATATGAAGGAACCTCCTTCAATAAAATTTCTCTCTCTCAGGGTGTGGAAACCTGGTTCCAACACTCTCCCATACTACTTCGGGTGAGACCTTGACATGTGCAAGCAGGCCATTATCGAAAGGGCCAGTAGTATAGGGGTTTGTTGGCAAACCTTAAAAACCGAACTTGGGTCAAGACCCCTCAAGCCAACAAATGGTTCCGTTGCCGGGATCGAGAGCATTTTGAGAGAGAGATCGGGTAATGCCATGGGGTCATTGGAAGCCATTGAAGCCTGAAATCGAGGACTAGTTTGAAAAGTAGATTCAGGAATTTTCCCTAAAAGAGAATCAAAGTAAGAAACTGACTACCGAAGAGTGGAAGAACAAGTACATTTTCACAGAGGTGCACGAAATCTTCTTCGTAACCTTCGCACATGAAATGCAAGAGTGGCTGACAAGGTTAGCAGAGTTTCAGACTTGTTGGAAAGATGAGCATGTCACATAGTGGACCCCTAAATTGATCCAACAGTTGGAGAAGAATGATTACAAGATCACCAGGACTGTAGATCACCGAGTTGATAGTATTTTGGGAGGATTTGTAACTGAATTTGCAGTCGATCAATTTGTATCATATTCTGAAGCTGAGCGAAGTTTCTTCAAAGGGTTTATAGGTAAGTTCTTACAAACATTTTCGCTGCTGATTGGTATGCTATTGTGTGAAAAAGGTGTTCTGTGAAGCCACACCAAGTGAATGACCTCCGACCAGAGTGGGAGCACGACATGAAGTGGTAAATACTACCGGGTTAATCAAGAAGGGCATAGATCGATATATAGTCCTCTACGAGATTCGCCTGATTTCAACCAGGGTGGGGTTGTGCACGTAGAAACCAACCCCCCAGCTACACCACTGTCAAACCTGCGCAAGGGTAAGAATTCTCCTACCCCACCTCCACCACCACTTGTCGACGATATGGATGCGCACATGAAGTTACCTACTTTTAAGGGTGCGGGGGATGAGGATATCGATCGATTCTGGTTTGTAGCAGAGTCAGTATGGACTGCGCATAATGTTAATAATGATGTTGTCAAGAGAGCGCAACTATCCATAGCCTTTGAAGGAAGGGCCCTGGATTGGTTCATGGGATATATTGGTTAGCACGTGAATCCCTTAATACAAGAAATTAAGGATGCCCTAAAGTAGCAGTTTCAGAAGCCTAAGTCCTACTCTCAATGGGTGGTTGAGCTGAAGGATTTTAATTAGGGACCTATAGAGTCCGTTTGGGAAGTTGACCAATGGTTGAAGAAAGTTATCAATGACAGAGGATTTATCTATGAGGATAAACAACACAAGGAATGGTTTATCACCATGCTACTACCACACCTACGCGGACCTATGGGTCAGCAGAAAATCAACTCCCAGGAAGAAGCCCTGGAGATTTCCATGAAGCTGGAAGCTGTGCCAAGTGATGATACTCAATTTGCAGCACTGTAGATCCAGAACCAGCTAGAAGCGATGCACTTAGAAATTCAGAATTTGCGATGGGATTGGGGCAAAGAAGCCAACCCGGATGTCTAGTGCATACGTTGAAGGGTGTCAGGCCACACTAAGGATCAATGCCATCTATTGTTAGATTATATGCAGGCTGGGGGACCAAGTCATCTATGCTTTAGAGACATGGCTAGCCCAAGTACCCCCACGTTGTGGTACGCCGAATGTTGGGTAGAAGGAAGACATGACACAAATCACTGCCCATGATTAGGTGCCCATGTCCCAGAACTAAAACAACAATGGTGCAAATTCTGCTCGTCAGTGGGTCATGACGAGAAAAACTGCCGAACACTCGACCTGATGGTAGATAGGGGAAACCTATACAGGGTGCAAGCTGACCCTTCGTCACCACTATCTCCCTCAGGACGGGGATGATCCCCTACAAGAGGATGGGGAGGAGGGAGATTCAAAAGTGCAGGTCAAGGATGAGGACAAACAATTTTCTACAACTGTAGGAATGTAGGGCACTATAAAAGAGACTGCTTGAACCCTGTGCACCAATCCTGTAGATACTGCAGACAGTTTGACCATGTAATCGAAGAATATCCTATGCTGATAGCAAATATGCAGGAGAAGCAACAGACACCCACGTAGAATGTACAATAGGTTAAGGTGGAGCCTTGAGATGATGGGCGAAGTATTAATATAATTTGGTTGAACCACTGATTAGAAGGGTTGTTGAGAAAAAGGTCCACTATTCAATTGCGGATGGCTAATCAGCAAAATATCATTCCATTAGGACGATTGCCGAAACTTGTGGTGGACATTGCGGGAGTTAAAGTCTATGCAGATTTTGAAGTAATCCAGATTGTGGATGACACAGACCCTTACCCTGCACTCTTAGGCCTGGACTGGGCTATTGACATGGGAGGTATCATCAATTTGAAAAGGAGAAGTATGATATTTGAAAACGAGGGTACGCAGGTAATAGTTCCCCTAGATAGAGCGGAAGGTGAATGACATACCGAACCAGTGCGTGAGGAGGAGGATGTTGATCATATTTACAAATTGACTGCCCGAGATGATGATTGGATCAACCCCATGATTGATGGCATGTTATGTTGGGAATGTTAGGGTCCTATAATAATAGGGTTCATAAATTTTGAATTGACTTTTATAATCTTGTAAATATGTACATACCTTGCTTTCTGCAAGTTGTTTTCCCATATTTTGAAAAAATGAAAAATAATAAAAAGCCAAAAAGAGGGTAAAAAGTCCTAAAAGAAAGATCAAAGGACTTGGAAAAATATATACCCCAAAAGAAAAAGAGAAATAAGACCTGAAAGTGAGCAAATATAAATGCCACTACTTTTACTTTACTGTAAGAATAATGATTATGTGCAGAGTGTCAATAAATGCCATAATCCATGAACAATTAAACAGTTTAATCTTAACTTTTCATGCTTTTAATTTCATGTTTTAGATAGAGAATAAAGATTTGTCAAATGGTTTAAACTTGAAAAATTAGTAGATAGGTAGAGAATAATGAAGAGATCAACAGTTTAATTTGAGTCCTCGGATGAAATAAGGTAGAGTTAGATATTTTTATGCTTTGAAAGAAAATGTTTTAGGGTTGCAAGCCTAAATGCACCCATGAAAATGAAGTAAAAATGTTAGAAGTAAAGATGGGTAGGTTGAAAACAATTGAGAAATAATGTAAAAAAGCATCGTTGGACAAAATTACTAAGTTCCTCTCCCCTATAAATATTCAGTATTCTAAACTATCAGTAAAAAAGGCTCAGAGCATTTCTTTGACTTTTGTTGGGACTGGACCCAAGGCTCGATGATTGATTAGTTAAAAATATTGAATTCCCACACTAGACCCACATTCATCAACATTTACCCTTCATTCATAAATCATAATCCATTTTCCTAAGTAAAAACCCATTTTTACTTAGTAAAAGCTAAACCTTAAATAACTACTCTCATTCCCTTTCACAAACCATTCATAAACCCTAAAAATACATTTTTCCTAAGTTAGATTGAAGTAATACAACAAAGATAAACAATGCTTTATTTTTTGGCACTTTACTTAGAGATAACATGTATTTTGTTTCCTTTTTCATTATCCCTTTATTCATTTTAACTACTAACTTTTTATTTTATTAAATCCCTAAATACTACTACCTTTATAGTATTAATTCCCTTATATTTAAAATAAACCCCCAAACCCTATATTTAAGTTTAGACCAATGTTTTATATCCCATGTGTGCAAATATAAAACCTTGGCCAATTATCCCATTAGTCTAAACATATCTATATGCAAATATCCCACCCTATAGTTTTAAACAACTATTCAACGTTGAAAAACAATATAATCTCAGACCCGCATTTGCATATGAATAATTGAAACATTTCACAGTGTTTTGATTTAAACATTATATCCACCATATCACATAAATCCAAAGGTTTAAAATTTATTAAAACATATTTTTATAAAGATTAAACCATTCCCGCCACAGATATGAAACCCCGGCCTCACTTCCATTCCGACGTAACTCCCCAACCATTCTGGGCTGTTTGAAAACGAACCCCAGATCCAATGGTGAAAACAAAATATCACGTAGAAAACTTGCACGATCACCCCCACGGAAAATCTGCGCGAAATGGGTGGTTTCGTAATTTTATCTCTCCTCCATGTGCCCATTCTTATTGGATCGCGTGGGTTAGCCTCAAAACCACTTACGACCGTAATGCCGTGCGATAACCACTAGTTTTTTTCAATCCTTTGAAGCCTAAAACCACTGTTCCCGCCCGATGTGACTGCAATTAAATTCCATTTCCCATTTAATCCTAATATGCATACAAAACATTGGAAATGCATTTATTTCCTAACTTTTCCACACATAAACCCAGTGCAAGCCTCCCTGACTGTAAAAACAATAATTTTCCTCCATTTTCAGGACAAAAGATTGCAAATTTTAGCCTGTACCCATTGAAGACCGCCAAGGAGCTTTACATTGCTCCAGAAGCTCTAAAAAAGCTGTTGTTCCATTCAAAAGACATCAGAAACTGTTCCAAAGCCTAATACCTGCATACAACAGGATTTTTTTTGAAATTCGAGCCTGCAATCAATTTTAAAAGGCCTTTAAAAGAACAAATATACATTCAGAGCTTAAAAAATAATTAAAAATCCATCAAAATAGTCCAAAAACAGGCCAAACCTTGTCAATTTTTTTCCAGAAACCCTGTATTACTGCTGCGCGCAATTTTTGAGAAAATTTGTGAGTTTTTACAGTTTGATGAACTATTTTAAGCCCTGAATTAAGCCAAAAAAACTTTGAAGGTATTCTAAGCTTCTGTGACCCATTTTCAAAATACTTACAACCAAATTTCACAGCAAAAGACTCAAGAAACCTTTTCTCTTGTTTTAAGCCAGTTCAAAAGCCTGTAAATCTTTTTGACAGACCTAATTTAAAAGAAATTCCAAAGAAGAGACCATACTTTGCCTCTTTTATCCAATAAGCCTCTGCTAAAAGTAAAATTACTTCTGCAAACTGTCTAAACTTGCAGAAGTAGCCCAAATGCCTAAAAAGCAGAGCTCTAGTAAACCTGAAGCTTCCAAAGTGCCTAAACCAACCCCTTCCATGAATTCTAAGACTGCTATTGTTGTCAATCCTTTACAACCCCCAGTCATAGACATCGAACATATTCCATTGACTGATGTTGATTACAAGATAACAGATCCCATTGTTGAATTTAACCTGCTAGATATTCATAATTGGTGCTATGAGAAATCCTTAGATGATCAAGAAGAAGTCCATATTTGGGAATCCCATTTGCCCAAATATGTTGTCCCTTTAACTCACCCATGCTAGGAAGTCATTAGGTTATGTCAACAACATTATGTGCCTGATCAAAGAGCCATTGTAAATGCCAATAAAGAAGTGCTTTTCACCATTAATGTTGAATCAATTAACCAGATGCTACAACTTAAGCCTGACCCCCAAGAAGTCCCTTTATCCATAGAGGCCCTCACCAAGCTGTATATTGGCCTAGATTTTCCCAAAAGATTCATGATTTTCCAAACATTCATGCCCTCACATGTAGAAATTCCTAAACTAAATCCCCCATATTCAACTGCCAAATTCCTAGAAGGTTCAAGACATGTGATTTCCATGCTTTCCTTCATCCTTGGATATTTTACTAATGAACACACAGATGAGTCCATCTTGGGGTTCTTATCCATTTTCTCCCTAGGGCAACCCCCATTAGTAATATTTGACTATGCTGGATTCATTGCAGATATTATTCATTATAAATTGATCAATTTTCCAATTGAAGGAGTATTCAAATATACTTCCTTCCTGTTCCATCTGTTTTTATACTTTCAATCATAAAATTTTCCAGTTACTCTAAAAAAGCTTGACATAGAGGGAAATCCTCTATCTGTCATTTTTTGGACATCTTTGCTGAGGAAAGAATGTACAGATTTCACTTATTCAGAATTTTCAGAGTTATTCCTACATCTAGTGATCACAATGTTAAAAAAAACAGAGCAACTAAGGATAAATGAAGAAATGCAAAAAATATTGCAGTTATCAGAGCATAATAAGGTTGGTGACTGGTATTTATATGAAAAGCATACTGAGATCAAAGTCTTTGGGTCAAACTTGTTACCTTACAAGTTACCCAAGTATGTTTCAATGAGGATATTTTCCTTGGAGTATATCAAGCAGATCCTAAACTCTGATTCTACAAATTTCATGGCAGCAAAGAAGAAAACTCAATTCAAACTAAAGAATCAGATAGGGCCATTCATCTGCAATCACAGGGATGCAGAGAAAGAAGCATCAAATCAGCGGTTGGAATTCAAATTTGAAGAAATTTTTCCTTGGAATTATGATCCACAAGGGATCCTGAGTAAACTAAGGGTTAAATGCAAGTTAAAATCCTTCATCCATGAAGTAAATCCAGAGATAGAAAAATTTGCAAATCAGATTGAGTGGACTGAGAATACTTTAACAGATGCAGTTAATAAAAGTAATACTAGTCACACTCTGGAGACTGCATATCAGCTATAAAAGTCCACTAAGAGGATAAGGGAAGAAGGTGCCTATATTGCAGAAACTACAACTGAAACTAAGTTCAAGCTAATATATAACAAAAGGCCTAAGTTAGATTCAGCAGGTAAAGGAAAGATAACAATTGATGTGGAAGAAACAATTGTTGCTACTGTAATCATCAATGAGCCAACAAATAAGAATCAGAATGAAGAACAGGTTAAAAATGAAGATGCACAGTTGATAGAAATATAACAGAGCATGGAAGCCTCTTCATCACAGGCAACTGAGGAGAAAGACTTAGACATTAAAGAAAAATACAAACAGATCAAGCTGAAGAATGAAGAGATAAAAAACAATATTTATTCTCAGTATCTCAAGAAGACACCAAGTGTGAAAAACAGACTTATTTTTGCATTTGATTATTCAAATCAAAAGCTAATTATGTCAGTGTTGCAGCTCATAGTCAAATCCCCAAAGACAGTGGAAGATTATAAAAAGGTTGATTTGGAAGTTCAGACAGATAAGATTCACGCTCTGGATCAAATTGAGTTCCATAGACAGACTTCAGAAATGCTATACTCTACTGTCACAAATAACGCTATGAGTGCTCAGAAGCTCCAAAACACCATTTCCAACATGCAGGATCAGATGAAGATGGACAAAACCTCATTGTATGCCGAGGATCTAAGGATAAAAGCCTTAGAAGAACTAGTTTTACAGGTAATATATGATCCTGCTAATATCAAAGCAGCAGAGTTATTGGTGAAAAAGAAAAAATGAAGACAACAGCTTTGAGGAAACAACTTAAACTTCCTCAAAGTGAACACCTTCAAACAAAAGAAATAATAGAAGGACAAAAATAAAAAGATGACATGATGAATTTGATTTTTCAGTTGACAACCCAAATCAAGGAAATGGAAATACAGATGGACAAACTTGTTCAGGAGAAAGAAACATAAAAATACTAGAGATTCCTATAGTTATTCCTGTAATTACTACAACAGTGCCTTCAAATTTAGCTGAAAATTTAGCACCCACAAAACCACTGGCTACTGTAGTGCCAATAACTTCTTCCACAACCTCAGCTACCGAATCATCTACAACAGCAGTTCAACATACAGATGAAGCCAACCAACTGGTAAAGGCCATGGAAGAAATGTCTATTAAGACAAATGAAATCACCAAATTGAAACAAGTGGTAGAAAATCTTGAGAAATCAAACAAATTGGCTCAGATCAATGCAAAAATACATGAGCAAAATGCCATCAGACTGAATGAAGAGTTGAAGAAATTGTAGAAGGAATTGACATTAAAGGAACAAATATCATACATCAAAAACTATCCTTGGAAAATTGTCATTGAAGCCATCCATGATGTATGGCCTTCAATTAAGGTAATCTTTGAACAGATAGAGTTATTACTAGCAGCCCAAGCAGAAATTCAAAAGACTCAAAGTGAACTGGCTGACAAACCATTGCAAACTTTAAAGCTAATCACATTCCTAAACAACAAAAACAAACAAGAGTTAGAAGAACTCAAGATCACTGATAGGTCTGAAACTATCCTAGAAATTAGGAAAGTTACTGCAAAGAAGAATCTGATGAGGCAACTGGAAGAAAAGTGTGAGTATATGAATACTGCCAAAACCATGTTTATGATTAATTTTACAAATTTGAGGCAGAAAGGACTGCTTGACATTATGGTCATTAATGCCTCAGAATTACTATGATAAAAAGATCAGAGAATTTGCAAAGGAACAGGTAAATAAACCACCAGTACAAGGCATTCCAACAGGGAAAGTCTTACTCAAAAGTTTTGAAGATTTATTCTATTTACAACATGAGATAAGGCACTTATTTGTCATCAAGCAAAATTTTTCCAGATACATTGAAGTTGGTGAAAACTTCAGGAAATTAAAGAAAATACAAATTCCTAAAGATGAGGATTGACAGTCACTCACAGATTTATTATGAAGGATAAAAGATAGACAGATGAAAGGAGGAGAAAACTGTTTCTGATTTACAGTCAAAATATTTTTTTACAACAATAAACAGTTTTGACTATGGTTAAAGAGTATCAGAGTTTAGAGAGTATCAGTGAATAAAGAGAATCAGAGAAAGAGAACCAGACAAGGCAGATCAGATTCCAAAAAATAAATTAAAATATCTAAAGCTAGCAAGGAGGACACCCAGGCAGCTAACTGCTTCTTATCCTAAATCAGTTTCTATTTCTTTTAGATAGATAGGACAACTTGCTGATTTGTTGAGCAACTGTCTCTATTATTGTTGTAAAGATATTTCATTTCCCTTAGACAATTCCTAGAATCATTCTAAGATATTTTGTAAAGAACTATGTATAAATACTTCATCTTTAGAAGTATTTTCGTGTGGAATAAAATTGCTGGAGATTGTTATAGTCATTTTTGTTGGACTTAAAGATTTTGTGTGTCAAATTTCGAGTAGCAGGCTGGATCAAACCAATTGGCATCATACTTCATGATTCATGTGATGAGCTATTTGGAGTGAAGTATTTTCTTACTTTTCATTGTTATCTTTCTTTGTTACATGCATCCAGTTATGTTTTTTTCTAAATTTGAATGAATAACTAGGAGTATTACTATAGGATTTGTTAAGAGCACCCTGTTTTTAACTAGTCATCATTTCTATGTTTTCCTCTAATTTCCAATGTAGGGAACCCTTAATTTCTCTCTCTCTTGTTTGACCTTTTCCTACTACTTCCTTTTCCGGATCAAAGGATTCTTAATTGCGCTTTATCCCGATCATACCACCTCACAAAAGCAACTTTCCAAAATCTTCAAGGGTTATCTATCTTGCCTTGAACATTTGACCTTTTGGCCTTGATCCCAGTTCTGTTTGCTTGATTTTGACTCCTTAGCCCAATGGAAAAATAGATTTACCACTATCCATCTTTTCAAAGTAATTTTTCCCATCAAATCTACCAAAACCAAACCAAAATTACACATTCATAACTAGCCTAACATTTATCAATCAAATAAAGTTAAATTTTAAAGAGAGAGCCCTCTCTGAACCCTAGGAATGCTAGATCCTAGAGTTTGAAGTAGGTTTGTGGTTACCTTTAGTGTTCTTTGATTAAAAACCAAAAACCTCACAACTTTAGAATTACTAGAGTGATAATATTACTGGCGACCATACTGGGGAACTAACCAATCCTCATTCATGAAACTAGTCTTAAAGAAAATCATTTTATTCATCCTTTTACTTTAAGATTGCTTTTATAAGTTGTGGGTATTAAAAACAGTAATTATGGCTTCTAGGAAAATTTACTATGCCAGGTCTAACCCGGATCCTAAACCTGCTGTAATAGTAGACAACCCAGACCAAATTGGAAAAAATAAAAAACAGATAGAAAATTTAGAAGCTGAAGTGTCATTAAAAAGAGGTAATTCATTACCACAAGAATTAGTAAGTTTGCAAGGTATAGATTTTGATCTGAAATTTGAACATTCTTTATTTAGAAGTCAATCTGAAAGTGATCTTTATACTGCTATTTTAGACCCTGTTTTTATTTCATTCTTGGAAACAAAACAGAAAAATATTACAGTAGAATCTAAATCAAAGAAAGTTGAATATCAGACTAAAATTGAAGAACTTAATACTACTATTCTCAAAGATATTGATGAAGCTATTGAATTTTCTCAATTGTTAGCTTATACCACTAAGTCTTCAGTTTCAAAGTTATATACCACCATAATACCAGCAGTAGATTCATCTCTATATGCTGCTACATCATATATAGCTTCCAATACCACCACATCTACAGATCCATTTATCCCTAGACTACCTTTACAGCCTAGAGTACTATTTCCATCACCCACTTCATCCACTATATCCACTAGCTCACCTTTTGATTTTTCAAGCACATCATTTTCATTCCCTAATAGTTCCACATATATTCCAGTTTCATTTTCCAACATCTCAAATACAACTTTTAGTTCATCAGCTATCACTTCTAGTTCAGCTCCAAGCACTTCTACTTTACCTCCTAGCCAAGCTAAACTTCAAGCTATGGATGCTAGGTATGCTCCCCTTGTCTTACCAGTACAGCTTCATGACATGCCTCAAGACTATCAAAGTAAGATACCACAGTTTGATGCCACTAATCATTATACAGCCCAACAACACATAACTAAAATGACAGATTTCTTTGAACTCCATGAGATTGATGATTCAGATGTTCAAATGAGGTTATTTGCACAAACATTAATAGGAGAAGTTAAGAAGTGGTTTAAAGGTCTTGCTGCTGGTAGTATAACTGATTTAACTATGTTTCATAGACTGTTCTTAAATAAATGGGAAAAGAAAAAGAATCCACTCCAGATATTGTCTGAATTTTATGCCATGAGAAGAGCTCCAAATGAGTCAGTCCAAGACTACTACACTAGATATTGTTAAACACCATGTTGAAACACACACATGGTGTATGAGGAGGATAAACACACACACACAAGAGGAAACTCAACACAATGAAGGATAAGCGTGTAGCTCATATTTTCCATTATACAAAGATGTACAGTTATAGTACAATGGTGTGACTCTTGGTTTCACATTCCAAGGTCACTTGGACCTCATTGAGTGACTTTCGCATTCCACACCTACCCATGTAGGATTAGGTGTTCAACATCCCTTAATCCGAAGGGGTATGTGTGGAGTCCAAGAAAAGAGTTGTAATACAAATCACAACCCTTTTAACGTGCTTACCAAGTCAACTGAATCCTGATACCAACTTGGAAAAAGAGGTGGTTTAAGGATGACCCACCAACACTGGAACACAAAACTGCTGCGCTCCCTTAATCCTTCCAAAACCAAAGCCTCAAGGTCAGCTAGAGGAATCGTCTCTGATAAAAAAGGGAGACCTTCAACCTAAAAGAAGGGAGGTCTACTACCTATGATGGTTTTAGGATTACCAACAACTCTGGAATGCTTGTAGCATTTCCTGGAACTCAACCAAAGCTGGCAAGAAGCTGAAGGCTGCTAAGCTGAAGGCTTCTACTAGAGGAAGTGTTCCTCATATATGAAAGGGATACCTTCAACCTGGGGCAAGGGAGGTCTACTACCTTGTTATGGTTTTAGGTTATCCACCAACCAAAGATGATGGTTTTGTGTTATCCAAACCAATCAAGGCATGTTCAAGGGCATCCATGTTCCGGCTACATTCTCGAATCCTAATGACGACTGTGGCTCAGGCTCACTTGAACTGCTGGCTACAACTCTGAACATGGAATGAGAGATCGTGGCTCAGGCTCGCTTGATCTGTCGTCGAAGCTTGTACATGACCACCATTTTCCCCCCTGTCAGGGACAAGGTGAGATGATGGCGAAAACTCAACTGCAAGTTTGCTCAATATCCGTGAACAAGTTCTGACATGTGTCTTAAACATCTTCTTGGCTGCTGATGCCCATTGCCAAGAAGCGATCCATCCAAGATGAATCTTGGTTCTTGCAGGAGGCTTGTTTCTGAAGCATCTGTCTGAAGAATGGGTGTGCCAACCACAGTGCTTGCATGGATTAAGATCAAAACAGTGATCTTTCATATGGCCAACTCGATCACAGTGTTGGCATTTCTCAATCTGATGTTGTTGTTGTGGAGCAGGATCTGGAACAGCTGCAGGTGAACTGTCATATAGGAATCCGACACTCTAAAATATGATGGGCTTGGTGTAGTATGGAATATGAAAGGACACATCCTTGTCATATCCAAGACCAGTTCGGTGCTTGTTGTGGAAAAGCTCTTCCTAAGGTCTGATGATGGGCTTGAGAAGTGCAGGGTGAACTGCTGCATCTGCATGTACGTCTGCTCTAATACAAGGAACTGAATGTGAATCATCTGCAACTTTATCTTCTTTCTTCTGATGAGAGTCCTTCTCAATCTTCTGAACAAAAACAGGTTCAGAATGGTGACTCTTTTGCTGAAGTTCATTTTGTTGGAGCTGAGATTCCAACTGAAAAAACTCAATCTTTTCATGTGCATCTTGCAAACAACTTTGAATGTTACAAAGAGAATTCTTGCTCATTTTTATCATGTCATCAACATTTGAATGAATGAGGTTATTCAAGAACTCTAATGCCTCATTGATTCTAGCCATTTTAACAACTTAGGCTCAAAAAATGAAAGGGTGTCGGCTTCAACCGAAAATGCACCCGTTTACAATGTGATTCAACAAGAAATACAAATGACTCTAAAGAATTTCCAACTATGGAAATCTCAAAGTACAAAGTGTGCTCCTCAAATGATAGAGGGCAATCAACAATCCAACAACTCAAATTTACTGATTGCAACTATGAAGAAGATGCAAATTCAATGTCAATATCTCTGCAAAAATATTTTGTAAATGTGCAGCTGAAAACACTTGTGCAAGAGGCCTTTAAGGCAGCTGAATTTTTTTTCTTCAAATAATTGTTTTGCACCAATAACAACTCGTCTTCAAATGTCAATTTCTTCAAAAAAATCACCCTTATGCCACAAATCATAAAATGTAAATCTGCAATTTTCTCTATATATAGTCAGTCCATTTTCTCTTCATTTGTCATTTCCTCAATTTTGCTGTTCATAGCTCTTTCCTTCCTCTCTCTCTCTGCTGTTTTTTTTTTTTTTTTTAAATTAAAAATTAATTAAAAAAAATAGATTAATTAAAAATGGGGATTATTACAAATGGAGGGAATTTAAAAGATAAGGTATTATATAGGATGGAGATTAATTAAAAAGGGAATAGTTAAAAAGACAAAGGGAAAATGAAAGTCTGAAATTAAAATAGGCAAAATAATTAAAAATGAAACGTATGTGCAGATGGGGGGAAGGCCGAGTGGCCAAGGTGAGGAAGAGAGAGCGTTTGGAAGGGGGCGCTGTTGCATAATGCAGTGGGTTGGAGAGGCGTTGAAGCCCGTGGGCAGAGGGGATTGGAGTGAGGGATTAGCGTTAACGTGGAGTATAGCGAGGAGAGGGGCTGAAGGTTTTGATATCACTGTGGCAGAGTTGGGGAGGGAGCGGTGGAGTAGAAGGCTGGAGTGATAAGGGGCAGCGTGAGTTAAGTGGGAGTCGAGGTGCGAGGGATAGGATGGAGCGGAGAAGTAGCAGATAGCAGGGTTGTGCGTTGACGCGTTGTTTGGAATACCGTGAGAAGAGTGTCGTGGTAAGGAACCCACATGGGAGGCCGTGTGAGCGTTTGAACAGAAGGGAGTGGTGTATTAATTAATGCAGAGGGCGTAACTTAGGTGAGAGGGTGGAGTGGTGTATGTGCAGACCAGTGAGGGCGTATAGCAAGGGGAGTTTAGGGAATAGTGTGGCAGAGTTGAGTGGTGAGAGGGGGCCGGGTTGAGAGAGCCGGCGTGAGGTTTAGGGAGCGAGCGGAAGCCGCAGGTAGAAGAGTAGGGGTGGTACCTGTTGTGTAGGGTCGAGTGTGATGCCGGTGGTAGAGAGTTGTAGAGCTGTAAGGAGAGCCGACAGGGATGTAGGGAGGTGCGTAGAGTATAGGGAATGAGGGTCGAGTTGTAGGAGATGGCGCAGAAATTAATTTGTTTTTTTTTGTTTTTTGTTGTTTTTTTTTTTTGAAGGATGTAAAACAGCAGAGTAGAGATAGGAGAATTTAAAACAGAAGCATATTTTTCTTCTAAATACACAATGGAATGGACAAAATGCAGAAATGAGGGCAGTAGTACAAATTTCAAGTACTGAAATGCAACAGCAGATTGCCAATAAAACCCATAAATTTTTCCAATAGCCCAGCAGCAGATAATATTTTCTAGCAGCAGGAAAACTTAGAATTTTTCCTAGGAAAAAACCCAGAATTTTCCATAAACTTATTTTAAACACTTTTCCAGTAGCTCCAAAATGGTGTAGAATTTAAAATGCAGAGATTGCAGAAAAAATGAGCAGTGAGAAAACCTTTAGATGCACAATGCTGCTTTTCTCCAAACCAATTTCTGAATGCTGGGATTTTGAATGCTGCTCCTTCTCAAAACCAACGCTGCTCTTCTTCAAAACACCTTTAAATGGCAGCGAAAACTCTGCTATAGAAACTTTCCAAATGCTGCAAAAATGCCAACAATTTTTGCAGATATGCACAGGCCATAAACACAAATGGCTCACTCAATTTGGAGCAGGGCCAGCAATCGCCCGCTCTGATACCATGTTAAACACCATGTTGAAACACACACATGGTGTATGAGGAGGATAAACACACACACACAAGAGGAAACTCAACACAATGAAGGATAAGCGTGTAGGTCATATTTTCCATTATACAAAGATGTACATTTATAGTACAATGGTGTGACTCTTGGTTTCACATTCCAAGGTCACTTGGAATCCATTATGACTTTTCGTATTCCACCCCTACCCATGTAGGATTAGGTGTTCCAACAGATATAACAATGTTTACAATTCCATCCCTGGAAATATTAAACCCACTCCTGATTCTGTCCTACTCAAATTCCCTGATGGATTTGACACAGACATGGCTTATCAGTTGAGGGAAAGAAATGCAGAAACCTTAGAAATAATGCAAATAGATGCTGTTAGTGTATAAGTAAACATTTTAGCCAGAAAATCTAGACTAAGAAATGAGAGAAGAGTGACCATTAAAGAAGAAAATTCCAATTCATACACAAAAATAGACATGTTAGCTAAAAATTTAGAGAGGATGATGGATAGAATAGATAACATAGAGTGAAGACCTGAATGGGATAATCAACAACAAATCAGAAATCCCAATTTTAGGAAAAACACAAATTTAGGAAAAGCAATAGAAACAGCCCCATACCAGACAATAATACCCCCCTTCGAAGAGAACTATGCTGAAATTTCTCAGAATAATGATGATGATGAGGATGCAATAAATCTAATGGGAATAGATGATAATAATACTATTTTTCTCACTTAGGAAGATCAAGAATTATTTGAACTACAACAACTCAAATTATATTCAAGTGAATCCTTTGATTATAAACAAGGTTATGATTATGCTATAATTGAAATACACAGTCAATATCACCTTATAAATAAGAAAAATAATGAGTCTTCTACCAAGAAAACTACCCAAACACAGAATAAGAAAACAGTAGAAGCTCCCAAAACAAAAGTTCTACAAATTCTCTCAAGGGAAAATAAGCAAAATTGTAGTTCTTCCCAAAATATTTCTAGTCCTAAAAATACATCAAGCCCCAAAATTATTGATATTATTGATGAAGTTTCTCAAGCTACAAAATATTCACAGAAATCTACTGCTAGAAAAGCTCTAATTATGTTAAAACAACAAATTTAGATCCTAAAATACTCTCTGCTGATCCTAAATCAGTGGATCCAAAAATTACTACTTCAAAAACAACTGCTGATAATTCTAAGTATGAAATAACATCAACTGCTTCACAAACAATCCCTGAAAAGAAAATTGAAGGCAGTAAAACACAAGAGACTCAAACAGAGAATGTTAAGCCAATTGAAAATGAAAACAGAATTGTAGAAAAATAAGACAAACCAACACAAACTACAGTTACTAAAGAAGAATTGATTCAAATAAGTAAATCACAACCTACATTCAACATACAATCTGAAATTGAAAAGCTAAAAATACCAATTTATTTAATAGAATTGGTTAAACATGACTTGTATAAGTCAACTATAATTGAAACATTAAACACAAATGATGGAGAAGATTCCATAAATTTGAATGGTGATCAGCGAGAGTTGATTTTTGGCCCATATGTGAATGGAAAACATGTAGATGGAGCAGGTCCTCCATTTTATATTAGTCTTACCATTCATGATCAAATTTTTCACAACGTAATGCTAGATTCAGGAGCTTCCCATAATCTAATGCCCAAAGCCATAATTGAAACTCTGAATTTAGAAATCACAAGGCCCTACAAAGATTTGTTTTCATTTGATTCAAGTAAAGTTAAATGCCTGGGTTTAATCAAAGATTTGTGTGTAACACTAGTTCAATATCCTATTAAGAGTATGTTAATGGACATTGTAGTAGTTGATATCCCACCTAAATATGGAATGTTACTATCTCGCTCATGGGGAGCAAAGTTACAGGGATCTCTACAATTGGATATGTCTTATGCTACTATATCAGTTTTTGGTCGTCCTAAGAAGTTATATAGGGAAACATTGATGAAGTACACGGTCAATAGTGCAGAAAGATCTATAAATTACCGAATTTACTCTACACTAACTGACCTTGATTCTTTTATCTTATGTAACTCTGAAACTAATGAAATCCAAACTGAACTAATAGAGAAAAAGAAAACACCAAACAATGATAATATATTTCATGAATCTTTATGGCATTTAGAATTTTATGGTTCAGTAAATAAGTTAGGGATAATCAACATGGAGACTAATCACTCAGAAGGCCATGCTTTCAGGCAAAATTTTAAATGTACCAATAATATGGCTAAGTATGAAGCCCTCATTCTAGGACTCGAAATTATTAGGAACTCAGGAAGAAAACGAATATTAATCATGAGAGATTCATAATTGATCATAAAACAAGTAAATGGAGTATATTCTGTTTACAATCCTAGATTAAGCAGATATAGAGACACTATGATAGATTTAACTGATGATTTATTAGAATGTAAATTTGCTGCTATACCTAGAAAACAAAATATACAGGCTCATTGTCTGGCAACCTTTGCTAGTACATGAAATTTACCATTCCAACCCAATCATAGATATACTGCTGAAGTCAAGCATAGACCAATAATTCCAGACAACCTCAAATATTGGCAAATTTTTTCTCAAGATGAACAAATTTACAAGTTTATGAATAATGAAGGTGAATTTCAGAACTGTAAGATAGACACAGGTTGTACTATAGATCAAGATTTAGATTGTGAAATTGATTTGAATAACTTAGATGTAAATAAAGTAAAGTTTTCTAAACCAACTAGATTTAGTCAATCAAATATAGATATCTTAGAAAATGTAGAGATTGAAGAAATTATTGATGATGAATTTGACATACTGAAACTTAAGGATAATTTCTTACCCAAAGGTTTAAATCCTTTAGAAGATCTTTTTGACTCAAATGATGTAGTTAGAAAACCCAAAATGGAGCCAGTTAGATCTGATATAGAAGAATGCAATATTGGTACAGAGTTAAAACAAAAAAAAAATCAAACTTTCCAAAACCTTACCTCAACAAGAAAAGGAAAAATACATTACTCTTTTAAAGGAATATCAAGATGTTTTTTCTTGGAGTTATGAGGATCTCAAATCCTATGCTACCAACATCATTCAACATAAAATTCCAATAAAAGAAGATCAAAATCCCTTCAAACAAAAGTTGAGAATAATTAACTGTGTTTTATTGCCTTTGATAGAAAAAGAAGTGAAAAGAATGTATGAAGCACAGATACTTGCACCAATCAAATATTCTGATTGGGTTTCCAACCTAGTTCCAACAAGAAAGAAAACATGAGAGATTAGATTATGTGTTGACTTTAGGAATCTAAACAAAGTATCCTTAAAAGATAATTACCCTTTACCTAAAGTGGATCATATATTACAAAGGGTAGTTGGCTTTTCTAGGATCTCTCTTTTAGATCGTTTTTCAGGATATAACTAGATTTTAGTCCAAAAAGAAGATCAAGCCAAAACATCATTTACTACTCCTTGGGGCACTTTTATGTATGTAAAAATGCCTTTTGGTCTAGTGAATGCAGGGGAAACCTTTCAAAGAGCTATGGACATAGATTTTGCAAAGGAAATACACCATTTCTTAGTGATTTACTTAGATGACATTACTGTGTTTTCCAAAACTGATAATGAACACTTGGATCATTTGAGACAAGTTTTTATTAAATGTAGGAAATTTGGCATCTCTTTAAACCCTAAGAAAATTTTATTTGGATTAGAAGAAGGCAAGTTACTGGGACACATAATTTCTAAAGAAGGAATCAGAATAGATCCCGCTAGGATAGAAGCAATTCTTAACATCAGTCCACCAATAAATATCAAAGAATTACAAGCCTTTCTAGGTAAGATTAATTTTTTAAGAAGTTTCATATCCAATTTAGTTGAGATAATTAGAGAACTAAACAATATGCTTAAAAAATATTTAGTTCTTAAATGGATTATTGAGGCCAAACTGTCTTTTAAGTCCATCAAACAGGCCCTAACCAAAACTCCAGTCCTAATAAGTCCTGACTTTAAGAATGATTTCATAATTTTTTCATTTGCTTCAGAACATACTATTGCTACAGAAAAATGACTAGGGATTTGAACAGCCTATAGATTTCTTTAGCAAGACCCTTAGAGATGCCTCTTTGAAGTATAACATCATGGAGAAACAAGCCTTAGCTTTGGTAAAGGCCATTAAAGACTTCAGAGTTTATATTCTCTATTCTCACATTATTGCCTATGTCCCAAATTCTGTAGTAAAAGACATTCTTACTCAGGATGGTCCTGATGGAAGAAGAGGTAAGTGGATTGCCACTATCTTAGAATATGACATAGAGATAAAATCCACAAAACTCATCAAAGGTCAAGGATTAGCCAGAATTATGGCTGAATCTAATTGTAATGCCCTAGACATAAATTTTATTGCCCAGATAGATGATCAGGAAGAGATGGCGACTCCAACGATAAGTGAAGCCTTTTTAGATTCACCTTGGTATACAGATATTATATTTGTACTACTAAAATTACAAGCTTCTCCTGGATTGTCAAGTACCAAAGCCAGATTATTAAAATTAAAGGCAGTAAGATTTTGTATTTTAGACAATGTACTTTTTTGGAGAGATCATAGTGGAATTTTATTAAATTGTTTGTTAAAGGAAGAAGCTGACAAAATACTTGAAGAATTTCATGCAGGTGACTGTGGATGACATCTATATTGGAAAAATACTGCAGAAAAGATCCTAAGAGCTCGTTTTTACTGGCCTACTTTATTTGCTAATGTCAAAAAGTTTATAACTTCCTGTCACTGCCAAATTTTTGAGGGTAAGAATTTTTTTTTACCCCTACCTTTAAAGTCCATTTCAACAATGGGGTTTAGAATTCATTGGTGAAATTCACCCTCCATCTTCAGGCCAACATAAGTGGATTTTGACAACCACTGACTATTTTACCGAGTGGATTGAAGCCATACCCTCCAGACAAGCCACAGATACTGTCATTATCTCTTTCCTAGAAAAAAACATTCTTTCAAGATTTGGATGTCCCTAAAAGACAATCATTGACAATGCAACAACATTCAAATATTAGAAAATGATTGACTTTTACCACAAATACCATATTACCTTAGGTCATTCTATTGCATATTACCCTCAAGGTAATGGTCTAGTTGAATCATCAAACAAGAGCCTTGTAAACATCATCAAAAAGTTACTTGAAGACAATAAAAAGACTTGGAATAAGAAGTTAGTCAATGCCTTATGGGCAGATAGACTTACTACTAAAAAATCCATTGGTACTTCCTGTCTACTCAACTTAGTGTTCCTAAATTGATGTCATAAATTGTCAACCAGGGCTAGTAAACTGTTGAAGTGAAGTGCACTATATGTCCCTAGGTATTTTCCTCCTACTTCGTTGTGTTTAGTGTTTTTCTAGTGTTTTTGGTTTTTTGGTTTTGTGTTTTTATGCTAAGAGGAAAAGAACTAAGTGTTGGTAAAGAGAAGTTGTTGGTCACACTGAAACAGAGCAAAAGCTATTCTAAACTATGTATGGCACCTAAGAATAGAAAATGCAAAACTTGTCAAGAAAAATAACTCATAACATGAACTCAGTCCAATTCATTCATTATAAGTATGTTGGAATAACTTGAGAAAAGGATAAGTTTAATGCAATGAGGTTCTTCTAAGTAAACAACAACCTACAATATCACAGAGAAAATCTCATCCATGGCTAGAAATTTGTTGGAACACATTTGGAAAATATAGTCTGCAACACAGTGAGGAACTCTATTCTAACCTATGACACTAAAATTAATCCATTCTTCAACTCAAAATATCACTGTTAAGCCTCATTCAAGAGTTAGAAATCTTTTGGAATAGCTTTGGAAAAGAGGCAGTTTGTGAAATTATGAGAAATTGCAGAACAATCAAGACTTAAAAACGACATTACCAATTCTTGTTCCTATGATAATGATGTATTAATAGAATTTAAGAACAAGAGTAGTTTGTAAATAATGAAGGCCGTTAAGTCTAATTTAACAAAACTAGAATACAACTAACTAATAAAACTAGAAATACAATGGATAGAACTGAACTAGAATGCAATCATTCAAACTTAAAATACAGTGAACAGAATTGAAATAGAGTGCCATTAACCTCCGGAGTATTAAAAATGAACTAAAATGCAACTAATATCTAAAATACTACAACTATATCTCATTCAGTGTTAGTGATATTTTGGAACAATTCGTAAGAACAAGACTAGCTGTAACATTTGATGTGAATGAGCATAAAAACATAAAGTTCAGAAAAACGCAACTAAGCTCTAAAATACTACAGCTATGTCTCATTCAGTGTTAGTGATATTTTGGAATAATTCATAAGAACAAGATTGGCTGTAACATTTGATGTGAATGAGCATAAAAACATAAAGTTTAGAAAACTACTTGAATTAGGAATGAAACAAGGCTAAAGTTACTTATCTAAACAGTATGCACAGAACTTCTCGGGCAGTAGGGGCCCTCTACCACCGGATTAGCACACAAATCTACTCAAGATTGCTTCAGATCTGGTATTAAAGTTGCTCTTCTTTCATTAAAGGAAAAATACTTCAAAAATAGAGTATTACGGTCTTTTGAGATCTAACAACAAAACATCAATCTAGCTAACTGTCTCTCGGTCTCCCGAGTCATTCTTATAAAAGAAATACATAACTACCCTTGAGAGGAAATAGGGATAAGTGTCTTTCCCAATTAAAATCAAATTATAACTCTTGTGGAAGCCTCGTACTCTTGCTAAAGACATCTGTAGAGTTCTTGTCCCAGTAGAAGTCTGCCTCTTAGTTTTGATTTATTCCACGTGCATAATCACTTGGAGGTTTTTACTTAGACTTCGTAGAGGACAAGTAACGATGTAGATGAAGTTTGGATTTCAACCATATGCATTTTTCCTCTAAGTGACACCTGTAACCTATGTAAACATGAAGATGGCTGCGAAATAGGCGACTGGCTACAGAATGGCTGCATTCTGTAGCTGAGTCTAGTAAAAAATTACTACAACAAAAAAACCATGGAAATATAGCAAGTCAGTCATTGTATGCATTCCTAAAGTGACTTTAATCAATCCTATTGATCTTTTAAGCCTATAATTGATAAGGGACAAAGGAAATGAAGTGAAATTTGGTGAAAGGAAAGGACATCTTTGGGGCTCAACACTTCCCCTTACCAACTTGTTTATGGAATGGATGCTGTTTTTCCATCCTCCCTAGGTGTACCGGTGATGAAAATTATCCAAGAGTTACAAGTTGAAACAAATGAAATTCGAAGAAGGATCAATCAAACTATTCACTTGCAAAAAACAAAGGAAGAAGTTTATATCAAATCTCAAGTCATTCAGGACAAGATCAAGAAATTTTTTGATAAAAAGAGTAAAGAGGATGATTTCTACGTTGAAGATAAAGTGTTAAAATGGGATTCCAGAAGAGAAGACAAAGGTAAACATGGAAAATTTGATTTTCTGTGGAAATGACCTTATGTGATTTATGGATAAAGAGGTAATAATGCTTTCTTTTTGAAAGAAATGGATGGAACATATCTGCAAGAAGGACCAGTAAATGGCAGAATGCTGAAGCACTACTACTCTCCTGAGTTAAAAAATAGTTAGTTTTTATTCACTTTGATCATTGTACATATACATTGCAGATTTTAGATTGGATTGGATGTTTCCTTAACAAAGTTGAAGCTTGGAGAGAAGGCCCTAAGCTTTGAGAGGTAAATATCATAAGTATGAATAAATTGTAGACATCAGAAGACATTTACAGGGTCATCACAATCAAATTCCAAAGGCTACTAGTCTTAAAGTTCTTGACATTTCACCAGGAAATGCCATCCCCATGTGGAGCCACTGTTAGGGTCCTGTAATAATAGGGTTCATAAATTTTGAATTGACTTTGATAGTCTTGTAAATATTTACATACCTTGCTTTCTGCAAGTTTTTTTCCCATATTTTGAAAAAATGAGAAATAATAAAAAGCCAAAAAGAGGGTAAAAAGTCCTAAAAGAAAGATCAAAGGACTTGGAAAAATATATACCCCAAAATAAAAAGAGAAATAAGATGTGAAAGTGAGCAAATCTAAATGCCACTACTTTTACTTTACTGCAAGAATAATGATTATGTGCAGAGTGTCAATAAATGCCATAATCCATGATCAGTTAAACAATTTAATCTTAACTTTTCATGCTTTCAATTTCATGTTTTAGATAGAAAATAGAGATTTTTCAAACCGTTTAAACTTGACAAATCAATATATAGGTAGAGAATAATGAGGAGCTCAACAGTTTAATCTGAGCCCTCGGATGAAATAAAGTAGACTTATATATTTTTATGCTTTGAAAGAAATTTTTTAGGGTTGCAAGCCTAAATGCACCCATGAAAATGAAGTAAAAATGTTAGAAATAAAAATGGGTTGGTAGAAAACAGTTGAACAATCATGTAAAAAAGCATCATCGAGAAAAATTACTAATTTCCCCTCCCCTATAAATATTCAGTATTCTAGACTATTAGTAAAAAAGGCTCAGATCATTTGTCTAACTTTTTTTGGGACCGGACCCGAGGCTCGATGATTGATTAGTTAAAAATATTGAATTCTCACACTAGACCCACATTCATCAACATTTACCCTTCATTCATAAATCATATTCCCTTTTCCTAAGTAAAAACCCATTTTTACTTAGTAAAAGCTAAATCTTAAATAGCTAATCTCATTCCCTTTCAAAAATCATTCATAAATCCTAAAAATACATTTTTCCTAAGTTAAAGTGAAGTAATACAACAAAGATAAACAATGCTTTATTTTTTGGCACTTTACTTAGAGATAACATGTATTTTGTTTCCTTTTTCATTATCCCTTTATTCATTTTAACTATTAACTTTTTATTTTATTAAATCCCTAAATACTACTACCTTTATAGTATTAATTCCCTTATATTTAAAATAAACCCCCAAACCCTTTATTTTAAGTTTAAACCAATGTTTTATATCCCATGTGCGCAAATAAACATATCTATATGCAAATATCCCGCCCATATATTTTTGAACAATTGTTCAACGTTGAAAAACTATATAATATTAGACACACACTTGCATATGAATAATTGAAATATTTCGCAATGTTTTGATTTAAACATTATATCCACCATATCACATAAAGCCAAAGGTTTAAACTTTATTAAAACACATTTTATAAAGATTAAACCATTCTCTCCATAGATATGAAAGCCCGGCCCCACTTCCATTCTGACACAACTCCTCAACCAATCTGGGCCGTTCGCAAATGAACCCTAGATCCAACGGTGAAAACACAATATCGCGTAGAAAACTTACGCGATCACCCCCACGCAAAATCCACATGAAATGGGTGGTTTCGCAATTCTATCTCTCCTCCATGTGCCCATTTCTTATTAGATCGCGTGGGTTAGCCCCGAAACCACTTACCACCGTAATGCTGCGCAATAAACACTGGCTGTTTTCAATCCTTTCAAGCCTGAAACCGCTGTTCCCGCCCGATGTGACTGCAATTGAATGCCATTTCCCATTTAGTCCTAATATGCATACAAAACATTGGAAATGCATTCATTTCCCACCTTTTCCACGCATAAACCCAGTGCAAGCCTCCCCGACTGTAAAAACAACCATTTTCCGCCATTTTCAGGACAAAAGATTGCAAATTTTAGCCTGTACCCCTTGAAGACCGCCGAGGAGCTTTACATTGCTCCAGAAGCTCTACAAAAGCTGTTGTTTCATTTAAAAAACCTTAGGAACTATTCCGAAGCCCAATACCTGTACAACAGGTATTTTTCTGAAATTCGAGCTTGCAACCAATTTTAAAAGGCCTTAAAAAAAACAAATATAAATTCAGAGCTTAAAAACTAATTAAAAAGCCCTCAAAATAGTCCAAAAACAGGCCAAACCCTGTCAAATTTTTTCCTGAAACCCTGTTTTACTGCTGCGCGCAATTTTTGAGAAAATTTGTGAGTTTTTACAGTTTGATGAACTATTTTAAGCCTTGAATTAAGCCAGAAAACCTTTGAAGGTATCCTAAGCCTTTATGACCCATTTTCAAAAGAATTACAACCCAATTTCAAAGAAAAATACTCAAGAAACCTTTGTTTCTTATTTTAAGCCAGCTCAAATGCCTGTAAATCTTTTTGATAGACCTAAATTAAAAGAAATCCCAAAGAAGAGACCATACTTGGCCTCTTTTATCCAATAAGCCTCTGCTAAAAGTAAAATTACTTCTGCAAACTGTCTAAACTTGCAGAAATAGCCCAAAATGCCTAAAAAGCAGAGCTCTAGTAAACCCGAAGCTTCCAAAGTGCCTAAACCAACCCCTACCATGACTTCTAAGACTGCTATTGTTGTGAATCCTTTACAACCCCCAGTCATAGACATCGAACATATTCCATTGACTGATGTTGATTACAAGATAGCAGATCCCATTGTTGAATTTAACCTGCTAGATATTCATAATTGGTGCTATGAGAAATCCTTAGATGATCAAGAAGAAGTCCATATTTGGGAATCCCATTTGCCCAAATATGTTGTCCCTTTAACTCACCCATGCTAGGAAGTCATTAGGTTATGTCAACAACATTATATGTCTGATCAAAGAGCCATTGTAAATGCCAATAAAGAAGTGCTTTTCACCATTAAGCTGAATCAATTAACCAGATGCTACAGCTTCAGCCTGACCCCCAAGAAGTCCCTTTATCCATAGAGGCCCTCACCAAGCTGTATATTGGCCTAGATTTTCCCAAAAGATTCATGATTTTCCAAACATTCATGCCCTCACATGTAGAAATTCCTAAACTAAATCCCCCATATTCAACTGCCAAATTCCCAGAAGGTTCAAGACATGTGATTTCCATGCTTTCCTTCATCCTTGGATATTTTACTAATGAACACACAGATGAGTCCATCTTGGGGTTCTTATCCATTTTCTCCCTAGGGCAACCCCCATTAGTAATCTTTGAATATGTTGGATTCATTGCAGATATTATTCATTATCAATTGATCAATTTGCCAATTGAAGGAGTATTCAAATATACTTCCTTCCTGTTCCATCTATTTTTATACTTTCAATCATAAAATTTTCCAGTTACTCTAAAAAAGCTTGACATAGAGGGAAATCCTCTATCAGTCATTTTTTGGACATCTTTGCTCAGGAAAGAATGTACAAATTTCACTTATTCAGAATTTTCAGAGTTATTCCTACATCCAGTGATCACAATGTTAACAAAAACAGAGCAACCAAGGATAAATGAAGAAATGAAAAAAATATTGCAGTTATCAGAGCAGAATAAGGTTGGTGACTGGTATTTATATGAAAAGCATACTGAGATCAGAGTCTTTGGGTCAAAATTGTTACCTTACAAGTTACCCAAGTATGTTTCAATGAGGATCTTTGCCTTGGAGTATATCGGGCAGATCCTAAACTCTGATTCTACAAATTTCATGGCAGCAAAGAAGAAAACTCAATTCAAACTAAAGAATCAGATAGGGCCATTCATCTGCAATCATAGGGATGCAGAGAAAGAAGCATCAAATTAGGTGTTGGAATTCAAATTTGAAGAAAGTTTTCCTTGGAATTATGATCCACAAGGGATCTTGAGTAAACTAAGGGTTAAATGCAAGTTAACATCCTTCATCCATGAAGCAAAACCAGAGATAGAAAAATTTGCAAATCAGATTGAGTGGACTGAGAATACTTTAATAGATGCAGTTAATAAAAGTGATACTAGTCACACTTTGGAGACTCCATATCAGCCAAAAAACTCCACTAAGAGAATAAGGGAAGAAGGTGCCTATATTGCAGAAACTACAACTGAAACTAAGTTCAAGCTAATATATAACAAAATTCCCAAGTTAGATTCAATAAGTAAAGGAAAGATAACAATTGATATGGAAGAAACAGAGCTCATAAATACCAACACTGATTTGCCATAAACAGATGTTGCTACTATAATAATCAACGAGCCAACTACTAAGAATCAGAATGAAGAACATGTTAAAAATGAAGATGCACAGTTGATAAAAAACAGCAGAGCATGGAAGCCTCTTCATCATAGGCAGCTAAGGAGAAAGACTTAGACATTAAAGAAAAATACAAACAGATCAAGCTGAAGAACGAAGAGATAAAAAACAATATTTATTCTCAGTATCTCAAGCAGAATTACTAGAGTGATAACAGGGAAAAAGACAACAAATTCCTCTCATACTCAGATGGAGAGATAGAAAATTGGCAGAATTGGTTGCATGATGTGACTGCGCTGTGGTGCCTTAAGATCATAAGGAGCTTCCGGTGCATCTCCTCAGAGGTAAGAGAACTGCCCTACTTTGATGGTTCTGGTAGTGTTAAGGACTCTCTTAAAGCATTTGAAGCATATGTCCTTGAAGAATGGAAGTTTTGGGCCCTTTACCTGGCTATGCGCGCAACCCCTGCGCGTTGGTGGGAAAATCATAAGGAAGATTTTCAAGGTTGGGAGGAATGCCGAAAAATGATGATCCTACGATTCGATCCTCCAGTCAACCCACCCATAGAACTCTTCTTAGGTCGAGGGGATTCATGCAAGAAATTGTCTATCTGGATGGAAGTATGGATGAAAAAACTAGGAATGAATGGGTCCATATGTTTATTCATGCCTTAGGACCAGTCCCCACCACCTGGTATTTGGATGCAGAGCTACACTAGCGCACTCGTCAGTGGGGTACAATGGCCGAAGATTTAACGATGATGTTTGGTCTAGTAGGAGGAACTGAGAAACTCGATGAAGCCCTGCAAGATATAGGTGCTCTGATCTTTTATGAGTCCTTATCTAGGCGATAATGTTTTGCGCCAGCCTAGGATGCGCAAATGCAAGATATTGTCAACTGCCGAAATTTGTTAGTAGAATATTGGGATGAGGACCCCTGGAATATCACTATCACAGAGTCGAAAGGATAACGTTCCATTAAAGGACCTCTATTATAGGTAGTGGATGTAACCAAACCATTGAAACTAAAGGAACTCAACATTGGCACGGAAGCTCAACCCAAGATGGCAAAAATTTGGGATTACTGAGTTAATGATACAGTTGGAAAGATCGCAGATCTGCTGACTAAATATCAGGATCTGTTTCCTACAAATTTATCGGAGCTCAAAGGGATCCTCGGGGATATGGGTGTTATGAGGATCACCTTGAAGCCGAATGCACGCCCTGTCAAACAACAACCCTATCGTCTGAACCCTAAATATAAACATAAAGTCAAGGAGGAAATAGATAAGATGGTAGCCGCAGGTATCATTGAACCGTTAGAACAGTCATATTGGGTAAGCCCCATGGTGGTCCAGGAAAATAAGACTACAGGAGAAATAAGGATCTACGTAGACCTACGCAATTTGAATGATGCCTACGTACATGATCCTTTCCCTACACAGTTCTCTGATGAAATTTTGGATAATGTGGGATTTCAGGAAGCATACTCGTTCATTGATGTGTTTTTAGGGTAAAATCAGATCAGAATAGCACCTGAATACCGCAGCAAGGCAACCTTCATGACTGAGTTGGGATCAATCCATTACACTGTCATGCCTTTTGTGCTGAAGAATTCCCCTGCCATTTTTTCGCGCATACTTGTATAATTATTCGAATAATTCATTCATAAGTTTATGGAGGTCTATTTTGATGATTAGAAGTTTTGGGTTAGTAAAGAAGTATGTGTCAAACCTGCGCATGATGCCGGATACCTGTAGGAAACACCAAATTTCACTAAACATCAAGAAATGCATATTCTGCGTACCATTTTGGATTTTGTTGGGGCACGTGGTATGTTAGTAGGGATTGATGGTTGACCTAACCAAGATTGCGGTTATCATCAATTTAGCAGTCCCAACCACTGAGAAAAAACTGCGCTCCATCTTAGGGCACACTGATTACTACAGGAAGTTTATTCAAGGGTATGCTCTGATCACTGTGCCAATGGAGAAGCTACTAAAGAAGGATGTATCCTTTTTTTGGGATGAGGAGTGTCAGAATAACTTTGAGCTACTAAAGGAAAAAATGGTCACTGCATCTATTCTCATATTTCCCAATTGGGAAAAGGGCTTTCATGTACATGTGGATGCATCAGGGATAACCCTAGGAGCTGTCTTAGCACAGTCCGGAGAAGGAGACATCAATCACCCGGTTGCATTCGCTAGCAGAAAATGCTCTAGTGTAGAGTGTAACTATTCTACTACTGAGCGAGAAGGATTGGCAATGGTGTATTTTCTGCAGAAATACAAGTATTATCTATTAGGTGGACACTTGAAGATGTTCACAGATCATTCAGCTTTAAAATACCTGGTCAATAATCTTGTGTTGGGGGGGGGATTTGTAGGTGGTTACTGCTATTCTAGGAGTATGATTTTGAAATCATTGTGAAGCCCGAGAGATTGAACACCGGACCTGACCACTTGTCTCGGAACGAGAGTGGGGAAGAGCCAACTAATCTAGAAGAAGGATTACTTGATGCACAAATATTTGCTATCAAGGTGGATAACAAACACTTTGCAGACATCATTAATTTCTTGACCACTGGAATGGCACCCGATGACTACTTAGTACCATAGAAAAAGGAGTTGGTAGCCTACGTAACTGATTTTACCATAATTGCTGGTCAACTATAAAAGTTGGGAGCGGATGAAGTGCTGCAGAGGTATGTATTAGACCACGAAAGACAAGCTATCTTGACTAAAGCCCATGGAGGAGTTGTAGGAGGTCACTATGTAGGGAAAGCAACTACACAAAAGGTGTTGAGGGCTGGGTTGTGGTGGCCAACATTGCATAGCGGTGCCCATACATACTGCCGTGCCTGCGACACATGCCAACGAATAGGGAAGCCTTTGCACAGAGATGAGATGTGCCTGCAACCACAGATGGATCTAAAGGCATTTGAAATATGGGCCATAGACTTTGTAGGACCCATCAACCCCCCAGGAAAGAAGACAGGTGTCCGGTACATCATTACTGCCACTATGTATGTAACCAGGTGGGCGAAAGCGAAGGCTGTGAAAGTTTGTACTGCAGATACCGCTGCACACTTCATATTTGAACATATTCTGACCAGGTTTGGCTGCCCAACGAACTTAATGAGAAATAGTGAAGCTATTGCCGCTTTAACTGAGGAATTTCAGATCCACCATGCGAAGAGTACCCCATATTACCCACAGGTGAATGGGGCAGTAGAGGCCTTCAATAAAATTTTGGAACAGGCGCTAAATAAGGTTTGTAATGCTGATCAAAGTGATTGGGGTGTGCGCATCCCCTCAGTACTCTGGGCCTATAGGACCACATGTAAGAAACTCACTGGAAAGGTCCCTTTTAGAATGGTCTACGGGAAGGAGGCCATCATGCCCATGGAATACATCGTTCCCAGCCTACACATTATAGCTTTGAAAAACATGGTAGAACTGGACATCATGGAGGAATGCTTAGCGCAATTGATGGCCTTGGAAGAAGATCGGTTCATTGCTCAGTTTCACTGGCAGGTTCAGAAGGCTCATGAAAAATCTTGGCATGATCGACATATTTGGAAAAAGGTATTCAAGGAAGACGAATTGGTATTGATTTATGACAACCAGTTTGCGCGCCACCCAGGAAAGTTCCGTAAGCACTGGTTGGGCCCATACATAGTGAAGAAGATTACAGATGGTAGTGCGGTCAGGTTGGCTACACTGCGCAGAGATTACCTGCCTGGGTACGTTAATGGAAGCTATCTGAAACCTTTTAAGGACAACTCAACGCCTACCAAATGACTATATGGCTGGAATAGCTGAGTAAAGGATGCTGTGCACACCAGGAAGGAAAAGCGAAGGGGGGTTTGACGGACTCACAAGGGTAGTGCGCTGGTCAGGAGGCGCGAAGGGGTACGATGGCCGTGCAAGGGTAGTACGCAGCTGGAAAAAATAGCAGTTGGAACAATAAAACTGGCTAAAAAAGCGATTTTACCGTTGAATGGAGAGGGAAATTGGCAATTAATGTGGTGATCTGGGAGGATTTTTTACCGTTTCCTTGATGGTAAGTTGAATTTAAGGCTAATCTGATCATTTTTACCCATCATAGGCTATAAAAGAGGGGCGCTGGTCATAAGTGGTTCCTTTGCTTTTCAAAATTTTGCCCCGTGTGCTTGATGAGCCCTGGTATTGCACCAAGAGTGCTACAACTCCTAGGGGCTGCCCTAATTTACTTTATCAACCTGGGGCTCATACAAAATTTGAGGTGACAATGCTACATACACAGAATATGAATTCTATTCGTGTCATCCTCTTCTGCTTCACGAAAGGGTGCTATTTCTTAAATTATGAGAACAACTGGAAAGTAAATTGCTGGAAGGAAATGAAAGAAAGGAAACTGAACTAAATTTTTGGAAAGGAATTCAGAAAGGAAATTAATTCTAAACCACACTTAACTTGGCCAAACGGATAAATGCACTTTACCTATCCTATGATCTATCTACCATACTCCTATCCATGCAGCTAAACTATCCATGCCTTAATTTTAATTTAAAAGAATTAATTTGCAGCTTAGAGGAAAAAAAAGGGCTAAGAGGGCTAATGGGGGGTTTAACACATGAAATGAGGTTTGAAAGCAGAAAGATGGGGTAAAAACCTTAGAAAAATTTATGATAGTGTGAGAAATGGCTTTGGAGAGGACATAGGGGGTTAAATCCTTATGAAACCTTATTATAACGCAAGAAGTGAATTTGGAGCGAGAAGAACTCAGAAATGCAATGGTGGAATGAGATGGACAACAAAAGTTGCGATGTGCGATGTCGCAATTGCAACTTCGCAAGTTTAAATGGATGACATTAAGGACTTAATGAAATGAACTAAATGGTGCGTAGTGCGAAGTGCAAAGAGTGACGTGGCGGGTCACGAATCACAATATCGCAAGTTTACAAGGATAATGGTAAGGATTAATGAGAATAAAATAAATGATGCGCTGTGCGAAGTGCGAAGAGTGATGTGGTGGGTCACTAATTGCAATATCGCAATTTTACAAGGACAACCGTAAGGATTGACGAGAATAAACTAAATGGTGCGCAGTGCGAAAAGTGACGTGGCGGGTCGCAAATCGCAATATCGCAAGTTTACAAGGATAGCGGTAAGGATTAACGGGAATAAAATAAAATGTGTGAAGTGTGATTTGCGCTGCGGTAAAGGTTGCGGGCGGTGATTTGCAATTTTTTTGGTGGTTCTATATGGTTTTTCACGTGTTTTTCGTAAAAACAGAGAAATAAGGCTGAAGGGATTAAGGGTGTTCGAAAGTGCTAAGGTGAGAAGTAAAGGAGGGAAATGGAAGCATAAGAGCAGTGCTCAGAAGTGAAGCACACCTATGGATTCATGCACGGGAAACAGACATAAATGTGAGGTGAAATCGTGAAGGAAAGGCTTGGACTTGGTAATACAAATTTTCCCCCGAACTCGAATAGAAAGCAATTTTGGCCTGTGGGAAGGTCTGACCCTACTCGAACTCCATTGAAAAAGATGAGAGGGGGGAGAATTGACCATATTTTTGGAGTTTTTCCTCTATTTCACTATGCATAAGCAATTAAAACCACATCAGCACAAAAACTAAATAGAAATGAAACTTATCAGAAGCAGATCTAACTTAAATGACAGAAGCAAAACTGGCTAAATGAAAGAAAGGAAAATGTAATAACAACAGAGAAGTTGAGGCACATGCATTGGAACCTAACCCATGAGCCTAGCCCTATGAACTTAAATCAATCAAATGAAATCAGTCTGCTCATTTTATAAAAGAATAACTGCATACATCTCTGAAATTTTCGATCCCTCGATAAAACAAAAAGCTTCAATAGTTCACAACAATAATTCCGAATGGAATCGAGACTAGGATAGACTAACTCTTCCTATCTCTAGCTCTGCTCTATTTATTCTATAGGGAAGCTACCAACAACTCCCTAGAAAATGGTCATTGAGTCCACTGGATTCCAAGTAAACCAAGATTGAGTGCTCTCCTCTTTGAGTGACTCGATTGCCTCTGTAATTTGAATTGCTGGAGAGAAACAATGGGGATCCTTTGGCTACTTTCGAGGGTGGAAAATCCTCCTATAATTTCTCCTTGTTGTCTCCTCCAAGTCTTTGTGATAAAATCTTTATAAAAATTCGTAATAAATCATGATATTCTGCACTCAACCTTATATTAGGCACACAGAGTACGCTAGCCTTCATCACCACCTATACTAGCATCATAAACCCAAATAATAATAAAAATGCAAGAAAAAGATATCTAAGAAGGAAAAAAGGTGACTATTAACCCCTCCAAATATTTCTAATAATGGAGCTCATCATCACCCCCCTACTGAATGGTTGCTCATCCTCTGAGAAACTGATCTTCCTCCTCCATTTCCTTCAAAGCTTTGACAGACCCCCTGATTTCCTGAGGAAGAAGTGTGGGAGTTTCCCCAAGGGGGTAAAATCCATCATTCTTTTCTGCATTCTCCCATTCTCTATCTTGTGCATCTGTGTCCTCTTCATCAATCATCCCCAACAGCAAAGGTGGGCTGAGCTTTAGTCCCAACTGATGCAGGAGCATTAGGCTCAGAAAATCCTTTGTATTTTAATAGACATAGGGATCTTGTGTTTTCAAAATAATATTGGTTTCTTATGTAATTATTAATGTTTTTGAGTGACATTTAGAATATTAATTAATTAAATATTGAGAGAAATTTGTAGATGTTCCCGAATGATTGGAGAACATGAGGGAAGTAGGATAGTTGAGATTCCATAGGAAATGAGAGATTTGAAATTTAATTGTAATTCCTAAAGTAGAATTGGTTCCATGATTTTATGATTTTGAAAGGATTTTTAGGGATAAAGGATAGTTTTTAGGAGGATTTGGAGGATTTTGTTGAGACAATGGAGGATCTGAACCTAAATTGGTTCATAATTTTTTGTATAAATTGTAAAGCCTCAAGGCAAAAGAAGACAGTAGTAGGTAGAAGAATTAGAGTAGGGTTTGGAAAAACATAGGTTTGTTTGTTAAGCCTACAGGAAGTTGGAGAAAAGGAGCATTGATTTGAATATCAGGCTATAGACAAGAGGTCTTTTGTAATTATTTTATTATATGTATATATGAAGGAATTTGATTTCTAAATTATTGTGTGCATTGATTTATTGAGTTTTAATGAAGGAAATGAATGAGCAGAGTACTCGAACTCGAATTATGTAATGAATGAGTTTAGTATATTGAGTGTGGTTTTAAAGGGTCAAATATCCACTTATTGATTCTGTGTGAACTGTAAATATTGAGAAATTAGCATCGATCACAGAATGGATCGATGCCATTAAAGAAATTTCTTGGATTTATAAATTGAGTGAAGTGAGATCTGAGGGGTTGAAGTCAGAAGATGAAGATTAAGAGATTAAGCCACGCGTTTTCAGAATACCGAAGATGGAGACTGCAGGACACATTTTTGATCTGTGATAATTAAAAATCATGGAACAGTAAAACCGGATTGCGATGCGAAATTGTAAATATGCAATTCGCATAGATAGAAGTGTTGTAGCGTATTACAATCCATAAGTGGCAAACATACGATATTGGGATAAATCTTAATCTTGAGATTTACGATGAGAATTTTCTGAAAAGGGACGGTGAATTGAGCATGTATCACCCAAAAGGGAAAAGCTTTATGAAAGCAGAAACGATGGAGCAGAGAAGCGAAGAACCGGTTTTGAAAACTACTAATGGTTTTCACATAGCACAAGAGTGGTAAATGGTAATTCCTTGAGCGAACGTGATAGCAGTTAGCGTGTGACACGTAGCATGGACGAAAATTCAATACCGCCTATTTCGCGTGAGTTTGGAGCATCCAAAAGTATGCAACTTTGTTACGCGATAACTGTTGGATCATTGAGTTGGAGTGCGATGAAGCGTTAACCGTCAAATTTGATAAATGATGGACGATGAATAGGTACGTTGAAATAAGTGTGGGTCACATATGACTTAACATGTAAATGAGCCTCGACATGTGTGTGGGTGTTGATCGACAGAAATGGTAAGTTCTTAAGGAGTTATGATAATTCTATTATAATAGTATTATAATAGAATTATAGCAGAGTAAAGGAACTAAACCAAAGTTTAAGCTTTGAAGATATTGTGGATATACGGGGGTAATAAAGATTAACCAAAGTTTCCGATAAGGTGAGTTGGTAAAGTTGTGGGGCCAATTATATGAATTATGTTGGTACTTTGGTTTTAATGGAAATTCGAAATCGTAATTACATATGGTGGGTAATTTCATGTGTTTTATAAACGTAAAGTTTATAAAGAGTATTTTTTATTATGTTTGAAAACATAATTGGGATAAATTTTTAAACCTTGGATTGAATACAGAATAATGCTTCCACCTATAAAGTTTATTGTTTGGGTTTTGAACCAAAGTCAAAGTCAGAAATATGAAATATCAAAATGGGTATTTTTATATGGTAAATGAGAAAGGAAAATAGCTTCCGCTTAAGAGTATTTAAAGTCATAAAGGTTTAAACTGCAGCCGCCCCCCTTGGACCCCCCAGGTAGCATACAATTACAGGCGTTGCCACCCCATTAAGGTATAGGGGTCCAACACTGTGATAAAAAATAAATAAGATAATTAGGCTCCACACCCAACAACATGGGCTTCTCACCTATTTCTCTTTTCCTTCTCAAATTTAGGATAATATATCTTATGACGCCCAAGTTTATCACATCCAAAGCATCATACATTGTCCATACTATTCTAAGGACCAAACTTACCGAATCTTCCTTTCTTCCTTGACGTGGCTGGAAAGGCTTGATTCCCTTCCTCTATTTTACATGGAGACCTTAAATCGTGAAATGGTGTGGCTTATTTCTTCCCAGATAAGCCTGAAGTGAAGTTTCCCCATTCATCTAGTAGAGCTTTTAACACCACTTTATTAATCTCATTGTCAGACATTACTTCTCGTCGTTCCTGCAGACAATCTTAGAGAAATTGCTTCTCCTGCAGAACTCACAGAGAATAGCTCCACCAATTTCTTATATATTCCTTTTGATGATTCTAGATTTGATACATCAAAGATGAGAGAGTATTTTATGGATTCTGTAAGAATCCTTTGGGCTCTTATATCTCCCTTCATGTATTTCACATGACTTCATTGTCCTTTTCTTCCATGCAGGAAAGATTGAAACCCTAACCATTTTGTTGCTTTCTTAACAAAGAAGACATTTTGATAGATTTAGATAAAGTCATAGATACTTACTTGATAGAGTGACTTTCTCCTTCAACAGCTTCCTTGACAATGTTTGAAGATGAAGTCAAGAGTTTCTTCTAAGATAGAAATATTCAATGTAGATGTTCTTGAATAATTGATGATAAAGTATATCTTCAGAAATTGAAGTCCTCCTTCTAACAATGTCTTGAATGTGTATCTTTAATGACAAAAGATTACTTTATTGATTTAGTTGATCCTTTAAATGAGATGGGATATCTTGAAGTAGCTAGAGAGTCTTCCTTTTCAAACTGATTTGATTTTCCAACCCAAAATTTTGATCTTCGCTTCCTGGAGTGTCTCTTTTTTCAAGCAGCCCTTGAGTTCAACACCTTAGCTCTGATTCCATGTTGAGAATTTTGAGGGCTAGAGATTAATACAAATTCTCTTCTTGATAATTACTTGTGAGCTTGCTTGAGTTACTTATGTCTTCTCTTCTTTATATTTTTTAGTCTTTCATCAAGTCAATTATCAAAATAGACACGACACAAACTTAGGCTCCTAGAGCCAGGGAAAAACCTCTCCCTCTTGGAGAGGAAAACCCTCAAATAATTATTCTTATAGATCTTCAAATGACAAGTACCATGACCCAGGCTTATACCCTTGACCTGTGAATGCTTCTAAGACCTTTTTCTTCTTTGACAATCTTCCATGCTGATCTTTCTTTCTTGCACCAGTCTGTACTTTCCTTTCTTTTATTAACTGTGAGAGGGAAGGCAAATCCTAGATTTACCTTCCTCTCTTTTCTTATCCAGCAGTGACCCTTAATTTTTTCACATCCAGAATCTCTTCTTCGAAACTTGGCAACAAAATTCATTCACATCATAATAAATTACATACATCATGGTGATCTGTAATTATTCCTGTAGTTACTACTGTTCCAGCTCAGATAAAACTGACACTTATTGACTGCACTATTACACAGAGAAATTCACCCTTCATATCCACATTTCATTCACAGGTAGGTACATGATAGTTTAGACTTCATTACACTTGTTAACATCTAAGATAATGTTCGCCCTGAAACACTGCAATTGACTTCAAACTTCGCATTTCAGTTCTGTGTAAACTCTGTACTCAGTCATATGTATTATCCACACTTCTTCATATGTATACTCCGCACTGTATTACATGTATTATCTGCACTTCATATTCTCTTCGCAATATTCGTACTTCTTTTATGACTGAATCTGCACGTAATCTCTGTTTTAAGTCCGCACCTTTTGATTCAGGATGACCCATAAATTCTGTCTGTGTAATCATCGAAAAACTTGTGTCCAAATGATCCATAGGTTCAGGTATATATAGTGGAATGTTCCAGCTATTAGGCTGAACATCCAACTATGTGTTAGGCTGACTTGAAATGTATTTTCTTCAGCATTTAATGTGGCATTCTCCTCTTTTCTTTCATAGTTGATTGAGGAATTTTTGTGAGCTAGTCTTCGAGCATAGTTTTGAGAGTTGTTAGGTGTCCTTCTTCCACAAGGTCTTGGAGCATATATTTGCTAGACTAGATCCTTCATGAACATGACACTTAATTACATTTTATACCTAGAAGACACAAACCTAATAGACATCAAGAAGAAGTCTATTAACCTATATAATAAAATATTGCTCATGAAACCCATGAAGCAAGTGAAACAAGATACATTTTATTATGTCTGTCTTCTTCTTTACATAAATACATAATTACGTAGTCAACATGAAGACCAACCTAGTTACACTTTTCAACAAGTGAAACACTTTCTGACACAGCCTGAAAATACCCCACTTATGACAAAGAGATGTATTCCACTGTGTAGGATTTCCAACAATGGAAGCATTACATTTTGGGGAAGGAAACGATCATCCACACAGACCACCGACCTCTACAGTTCATACAAACACAAGGGAAGTTGCAGAACGATCGCCATCAGAAGTGGTCCACATACATGCAACAGTTTCATTTGAACATGAAGTACAAGAAGGGAAACATCAATAATGTTGCAAACTGCCTCAACTAACCACCGATTGTGGTGCTAACCACCATGCTCAACTCTTGTGGGCACGAGAATTCTGATTGGCTGCTTCTCTATAGAAGCGATCCAAAATTCGGCCACACATACAAGACACTCTTGGAAGGTAAGAAAGTTCCAAAATTTCACCTCCAAGATGCACATCTATGTCACTTGGGACACCTTTGTGTTCCTTTATGCAAGCATGCCAACATGGTTTGGGAATTGCACTATAGTTAGGTCGCTGGGAATTTCAGGGTCGAGAAAATAGTGGCAGTATTGTAGAATTATTTCTATTGGTCAAAACTTTGACAGGATGTCGGGAAGTACACCAAATCTTGCACTTCCTGCGCCATTTCCAAACGACCATCAAGAAGCAAGGTCTTTGTACTCTACTTCCTACCCCTAGTCGACCTTTAGAATCCATCTCCATGGATTACATGTTGGGCCTTGCTTCTACTAAGCATGGAAATGACTGTGTTTTTGTGGTCGTCAATAGATTCTCGAAGATGGACATTATGGTGGCATACAAGAAGAATTGTAGATTTTAGATTTCTGTGGTGAGAGTTTAGAGTTTCTGGTTTCATAGTCTCCACAGTGAACATTTTTGTGTCAACGTTTCGGGTCTAGAACAAGACCCATCATCAGGACAAATTCTGTAAAAGAGAGAGGAGAAAAGACATTATAAATACCCATCCACAGTGCAAGATACAGGCCGACCATCACAAAATTCAAAAGGTATAATTTGTTTTTATGTTTAATACCAAACATAAAATTCAAAAGGTATAATTTTTTTTTTAATGTTTAATACCAAACATAAAATTAAAAAGGTATAATTTGTTTTTATGTTTATTTTGTCTCCTTGTGGAGGTTTCATCTTATAATCCTCCCCCATCAAAATTGACACAACAAAACTGAAAGCCCGCCCCACGGAGAGCTGGTCAACTATAGCATGGCTCTGTCAGCGCTTCGTGTCTGAAACCCCGTTCTTGGACTCCACGTGGTCCACTTATATCTCTTCCTCAGAGATTTATTTATCAAATTCGTGGAATTTGATAAATAAACTTTATCCACAACCCTTGCAAATTTATTTGAATCTCTCGGCTTTATATGATACCCCCGACCTTATGACAATTATACTCCAAACTTATGTTAATTATCCGCCAACTGCTTAATTAACAAATTTATTATGCTCCAGGCCCGCACAAACCATCGGCAAAATCCAACGGGACACACACCCCGTACCTTAGTTAAACGTCGGGCAAGTCCATCGTGCGACCACTGTTAGATCATAAGGCTCCAGATCGACAGCATGCACGCATATCGCGCAGCCTCCTGGTACAAAATATAACGTGCGATGGCGCGCTTTGATAGCGGTTTCCCGTGGGTCCACTCCACCATGTGTCACATTCCCTATGGAATCGCTCGCAAACAGAAAATACCGCTTACTCACCCAAAGCGGTGCGATATGGGCAATCCGCCTTGCAAATCCACTCGCAGTTTTGGCACCGTGCTTGACTACGGGTGTAAGTCTGGTTCCGCTATCCTCTGGTTCATTAACTCGCGTCTAATCCTTGGGTCAGGTTCCAAAAACAAAACAACTTTGTCTCTCTTTATTAAGCGGGAATTTTATATTTGAACAATGTTCACGACCATGGGTTCTCTACACAGACCTCGCCTGCGGGTGGGGTGAATTCACAGGGTTTTGTTCAATAAATTTCGAGAAACGATAAACAGAGGGGTGTAGAATCGGCACAATGGTTCATATCACCAATTATACATACACATAATTCAATTTCTTCACAATTAAACAATCTCTTCATAGACAAAGGTTCGAGTCAATCCAATGGCAAAAAGCTTCGAAATCATTTAACCAGAAACAATTGTGAACACACAGATTTTATTGCAGAATCTCTCTATTCCTCTCTTTTTTTTCTCTCCCTCCTTTATACATCCGAGGATTAAATTTATATACATAAACATATGACTCTTCGGTTCCTCTAAGAGGACCGTTCTAGAAATCAAAGGTCTAATTACAACTTATTACAATAACTGAACTGACAACTGGATCGAACCTAACTGTTCGACTTCTACAACTCTAACTAATATAAATAATACAGTCAGTTGAGGTATTGACACCTAGCTGTTACAATTCAAGTGATTTCGAACCCTCCTAGCCACAACATGTGGACAAAACTTCCTCCATTGCTGGCTAGTGTCTAATGCCCCTGCATCAAAAATAAATCTAGTTTTATATTATTTTATTGCCTTAGTAATAATATATAATTTATAGCTTATCTTTAAAAAATTTCATGGAGCTTGTTAAATCCCCTCTTGTTTCATTATTTAAATATATTTTATTCCCTTGCTTTTTGATCTTAAAATCCATCCTCTATAATGTAACCCGTCGTTATTTCTGAAAACTTTCTTAAACTTGATTTTTGGTATTAAACATAAAAACAAATTATACCTTTTGAATTTTGTGATGATCGGCTTGTATCTTGCACTGCGGATGGGTATTTATAATGTCTTTTCTCCTCTCTCTTTTACAGAATTTGTCCTGATGATGGGTCTTGTTCTAGACCTGAAACGTTGAAACAAAAATGTTCACTGTGGAGATTCTGAAACCAGAAACTCTAAATACAAGAAGAATATCACAACAGAAGTCACTACTAAAGTCTTGTTTAAACGAGTGTGGGTACACTTTGGGATCCCACAATCTATCATCTTAGATCAGGTCAACATGTTCCTCAATACATTTTGGTCTAGTCTTTGGTTGGCGTTTGACACCAAGCTCACCAAGTCCACAACTTTCCATCCCCAAACCGGTGGATAGACAGAGGTCATCAACATGATTTTCATACACATTATGCACATGTACAACTCAAAGCATCCACACACATGGGATGAGAGACTCCCATATGTAATCCAAAACTATAGCTAGACTATCCACAACTCAACTAGACACAACCCCTTTCAGGTGGCTTGGGATTCCAGTTACTATGTCCCATTGATGTATCCATTCCATTTGCAGCTACTAAAGAAGATTCGACTCATGTTTAGTCTGAAGCTAACAAGGTGAACATATTCATTGAGTGCATTCAACAGATATGCCAACAGGTTCATGACATATTGGAAAAATCCAATGATAAATACAAGCAGCGACATGATAAAAATCAGGTGCCACATATATTCCAGGTGGAAGACAATGTTTGGCTACATTTGCAGAAGGAGTGCCTCTCTGGACCCCACTGCAAGCTACACCCACTCTGATATGGTCAATATACCATCACCAAGGCTGTGGGAGATAATTGTTTATAGATTAACATTCCCCCATTCCTTGGCCTGCACCCAATGTTCAATGTGGATAGCCTTCGACCATACTTTCTGCCATTACTGGACACATCCGACAGTGCAAAATAACTCACCCCGTCAGAGCTAAATCCAGACTGCATGGAACAGACTGCAACCGATTGGATCATGGACACAAAACTTAACATACCTTGCCAACAAAAGATCCAATTGTAGTGGGTTCTCAATGAGGACCAACTCCTTCCCCAGGGAAAGTGGTTCACTAGGGAGTAGGTTCAACAAAAAATTTCCCACCTCATGGAGGCTCTGCACACAATGGGGACCATTGCTTCCTAAGGGGGGAGGAATGATCCAGTTGGATATTGGTGGCCACTCGCCTATTCCACCTATGATCCAGATTTATGTAGGAACGTAATAGAATACACATATAACTGTAAATATAAAAATGCAGCAGAAATAGCACTTCATTTCGTTATTATCAAAGAACTGAAATTTGTTTATAGACAGAATACAAAATAAACTATCTAGGGCACTGGTAGCTTATCTCTGAGAAGAGATGTGGTGGCTACAGGACTCTAAAATCTGTGTTACAATGAGGCTTTAAGGCCTATATATTATTGAGAAATAATGGAAAACCATAAACATCCAAAAACCTTACCCTAGGAGATGAAACGCCAAAATATGGGCCCCGTTGGGGTAAATTGGTACATCAATTTCCTGGGGTCGTAACTTTGGCATACTATCTCCATTTGACACACATGATACATTGTTAGAAAGATCTATCTAAGGACTAAAACTGTGATAGAAAATTTAGAGGTTAGGACAAACTCATATTTGCCGAAGGTTTGATGTCCAAAAAACGTCGTTTAGGGCCTCAAAATAGCTCCAGAAGTTCAGGACTCAAAAACGCTAAAAACAGTAAATTGTGCTATAATTAAGGAAACCAAAAAACTGAAAGGAACAATGGTGGGGCCCCAAGTGGAATAGGCCAGTGGCCACCAATATCAAACTGGATCATTCCTCCCCCCTTAGGAAGCAATGGTCCCCATTGCATTGAGTTCCTCCATGAGATGAGGAAACTTCTCCTGAGCTTGGTCCCTGGTGAACCACTTGCCTTGGTGTAGGAGTTGGCTAGCTTTGACAACCTGATATAGTTGTATATTATGCTGGTGAGTATTATTGATTTGCATTTCCATGATACAATATATGGTGGCCTATTCCATGCAGTTTGGGTTTAATTCTATTGGTGTGAGTTGCTTTGCAATGTCAGAGGTGTCCACTAGAGGTGGGAAATAGGCCCAAAGGCAGTCCACATTGAATACTGGGTGTAGACCAAGGAATGGTGGAATACTGACTTCGAAGGCATTGTTACATACAACCTTGGTGATGGTGTATGGCCCATATTGGACCGGGCGAAGCTTGTGTTGGGTTCCAGTGAGGCGCTCCTTTTGCAAATGTAGCTACACTTTATCGCCCACCTGGAAGTGGTGTGACCCCCGATAATGATCATGTCGTTGCTTCTAATTAGCATTGGCTCTGTCCAATATGTCATGAACCTGTCGAGGGATGTGCTGAATGTACTCAATGAAGTTGTTCACTTTGTTAGCTTCAGAATAGAGATGAGCCAAATCAACTTGAGTAGTCACAAATGGCATGGCTATGTCAATGAGACATAGTGGCTAGAACCCCAGGCTCACTTGAAAGGGGCTGTGGCCATTTGAGCTATGGAGAGCCCAGTTATAATTGTGTTGTACATAGGGAAGGGTCTCATCCCATGTGCGTGGATGCTTTGAATTGTACATGCGTAAAATGTGTACAATCATCCTATTGACGACCTCTGTTTGGCCATCAGTTTGGGGATGGAAAGCTGTGGACTTGGTGAGATTGGTGTCCAGCATTGACCAGAGGCTGGACCAAAGTGTGCTGAGGAACCTTCTGTCCCAATATAAGATGATAGACTATGGGATCCAAAAGTGCAACAAATCTCGTTCAAAGAATAGTTTAGCAGTGGCTTCTGCTGTGCTATTCTTCTTGCAGGCCGACATAATGGCCATCTTCGAGAAGCTGTCGATGACCACGAAAACAAAGTCGTTTCCATGCTTAGTAGAAGGAAGGCCTGACATGTAATCCATGGATATGGATTCCCAAGTTCGACTAGGGGTAGGTAGTAGAGTATAGAGGCATTGCTTCTTGATGGTCGGTTTGGAAATGGAGCAAGCAGTGCAGGATATGATGTACTTCCCAACATCTTGTCGAACGTTCGACCATTAGAAATACTTCTGTAGTACTGCCACTATTTTATCAACCTCGAAATTCCAAGTGAATTGACTGTAGTGTGCTTCCCAAATCATCTTGATACGCTCGCTTGAAGGAACACAAAGGCGTCCTAGTTGACATAACAGTGCATCATGGAGGTGAATATTTGGAACTTGCGTACCCTTCAAGAGTGTCTTGTATGTGTGGCCGAATTCCAGATTTCTCTTGTGGAGAAGCGGCCAATCAGAAGTATCATGCCCACAAGAGGTTAGAACGTTGGTTAGCACCACAATCGGTGGTCGAATGAGGCAGTCTGCAACATTATTGGTGCTGCCCTTCTTATACTTGATGTTCAAATTAAATTGTCACAGATATGTGGACCACTTCTGATGGTGATCATTCTGCAACTTACCTTGTGTCTGTATGAACTATAGGGGCCAGTGGTCTGTGTGGATGACCGTTTCCTTCCCCAAAATTTAATGCTTCCATTGGTAGCGTGCATGCACAATGGAATACATTTATTTGTCATAAGTGGGATACTTGCAGACTGTGTCGGACAGTGTCTCACTGTGATATGCCACTAGATGCCCCTATTGAGTAAGAACTACCCCAATAGCATAGTCAGAGGCATTTGTCTCAATTCAAATGGTTGTTGAAAGTATGATAATGTGAGCATTGGGGCAGATCAAAGGCAATGTTTCAATTCTATGAACGCCTTCTGTTGAGATTCCGACAAAAATAATTTTGCTTCGCTCCTCCCTTGGTGACTTGACTCAAGGGCCAAGTGATATGAGAGAATCCCAACATGAACCTGCTGTAGAAATTAGCAAGACAAAAAAAGTTGCGAAGCACTGTTAGAGTGGTTGGGGCCGGCCAATCCCGAATTTATTGGATCTTGGATGGATCCACATGCACCCACCATTCATCAATAATGTATCCAAGATATTAAACCTGATTCATGCCAAAAGTGCACTTCTCCAATTTGGCACACAACTTGTGTTGCTGTAGTGTTTGGAGGACTTATCAGATGTGGTGGAGGTGCTCTTCCCAAGTCTGGCTGAAGATGAGGATGTCATCCAAGTACACTACTACAAATGAGTTGGTGAATGGCCACAAGATGTCGTCCATCAACCTGATGAAGGCTGCGGGAGCATTCGTCAACCTGAAAGGCATGAATAGCCATTAAAAAAGGCCCTCCTTGGCTTTGAAGGAAATATTTCACATATCAGATGGTTCGATTGGTACCTGGTGATACCCAGACTTCAAGTCGATTGCTAAAATATTTCACCCCTTTGAGTTGATCTAGAAGATCATCAATCTGTGGGATTAGGAACCTATTCCAGACAATGATATTGTTGGGCACCCGATAGTCAATATTGAGTCTCCAAGTCCCATCCTTCTTCTGCATCAACACGATCGGGCTCCCACAAGGTGATGAACTCGGCTGGATGTGACCTTTCTGCAACAACTCCTGAATCTGCCCGACACTCACTTGTGTTGTGAGTGGAGCTCTTATGGAACTCACACCACTTTATCGTGTCCTTCTTCGGCTTCGTGGTGTTGTTATTTGCTTGTGGATTTGGTAGGTTATCTTGTGCCACCATGCCTTGGATTTGTACAACTTTGTTCTGTGATTTGGGGGCATCTTTCCTTTGTTTTCAATTCGTAAATCCAAAGTCTCGCTTCTTCTGTTTGAATTTCTGCTCAATCTTGGTAGCATACCGGTATTCCGTACCAAGCGAGGAGATGTCAAGGAACTCCATTTCCTCTTGAATGTATCTGGGCAGACAACTACGGTACTTCAGCACCAAATGTTTCTCTGAATCTTTGATACCCAAATTTGTCTGTAGGGTATGGAACATATTCGTCAGCTCATGACATCTTGATCCCTTCGCTGCCGCAGCATAGTCCGTTGTATGTAATTCTCCTCATAGCTCACCACAGAATAATATTGTTCCTTGATGGAATCTTGGAAAGAATTCCAAGTGGGTACAACTGAGAACAGAGAGGGTTCCCCCTCATCCTTTTTCTCACAGTAGATTTCCCACCAGTCCTTGACATGGGGGGTAGCTTTGAGGAGTGCAAAAATAATCTTCTCCCGGTTGGAAAAGTCATGAACTGAGAAATATCCTTTTAATAGATTCAACCATCTATCTACGGTGCCTGCATCTATTTGTCCCAGAAATATGGGAATGTCAAAGTTTACTTGTACCTTAAAAGGAGTTGTGCCTCCAGAGTGGCTGCTGAATGCAGATGTGCTGCGAGTGGGCAATCATTGAGGGATCTCGAAAAAGTTATCCATCATCACGTTCCTTTTTTTTTCGAGGGCCTCCTTGAGAAATATTTTGATAGGATCTCTTAATCACTCACCTTTATTTTCGTCTCCCATGGGCAGTCGTCGAGGTTTGTGAGGCTAATCTTGCAAAGGTTCAACCAGATCGAGCCCTAACTCCTTATACCCCCGACCTCATTGGGGACATGCAAAGAAGGATCGAGAAAGAGAATACCTCTCTGATACCCACTACAACAAAAAATCACATTGGTGAGGGTCATGCTTGTGACGGACCTTTAAGGTCCGTCACCAATGTCACATATGGTGACGGTCATTAAAAAACTGTCACTGTAAGTGTATATAGTTTGGTGAGGGTCGTTAAAGTCCCATCACTAATTATATCTTTGGTGACACTTCTAGTGACGAAGTTTTAATGACCCTCACCAATGCTCTTTTTGTTACTTTTGGTGACGGTAAAAAAATGTCCGTCATAATTGATCACTAAAAACCGTCACTGTAAGTGTATATAGTGATGGTCCTTTATGGTCTGTCACCAAAGACATTTCAATTTTGGTGAGTGTCGTTAAAGGCCCATCACTAATTCTCTCTTTGGTGACACTTCTAGTGACAAAATTTTAATGACCCTCACCAATGCGCTTTTTGTTACTTTTAGTGACGGTCAAAAAATGTCCGTCATCATTGATCACTAAAAACCGTCACTGTAAGTGTATATAGTGATGGCCCTTTATGGTCCGTCACCAAAGACATTTCACTTTTTGTGAGGGTCATTAAAGGCCCATCACTAATTCTCTCTTTGGTGACACTTCTAGTGACGAACTTTTAATGACCCTCACCAATTCTCTTTTTGTTACTTTTGGTGACGATAAAAAAATATCCGTTATCATTGATCATTCCAATGAGTTTTTGATGATGCTATTTGCCTGTTAATATATTTTTTTGTCAAAAGATAATGATTTAATACCATTATTATGGAGCATTTTTTATAATATGTCCAAGGCCATAGTGGTTAGAGTCAATCAATTTTTTAAGAAGTAATAAGCGTGTATCATTTCCCTCAAGTAATGACTAGTCGAATAGAGATTTCCTATGAGTCAACACATGATTCATATCTATTAAGTTTATTATCTAGCAAATTCCATTTAGATAAAGTTCCACTGTTGTGTGTAGGAAATATATTATTTAATACATAATCGAGCTCTGAAAATTCTATTAATGAGAAAGACCTAACAATCCTCAAAAATCTGGGCACACCTTAAGTTATTGCTTTGGCACACACTAACATTTCTTGGCACCCCACATGTCTTGGAACATCTTTGTACCTAGAACATCTTGTGATGACATTGATGCCCAAGCACATGGTGGCATGCGCTAGCACAACATGGAACTCTCCTAGCATGTGTTGGCATGCTGCATATAGTCCCTAGCATGCCCTGGAACACCTTGGTTAAGTGCATTAACATACATTATCACTTGGCACACAATGCCACTTGGCATGTATTGGGACCTATTATTAGTGTGCCTAGCATGCCCCTTTTCAAAAAGATAAATTCCTGACTTATTAACCCTCTTATTGGTTCTTCCTTTTGTTGCCTTGACACATATTGATATACCCTAGCAGCCTGTGCCACATCCTTAGTACCTAGCATGTATTGGAATATATTGGCACTATTAATTGGCACATGATATAATTAGCACACCTTCGAACTCCCAAGCACACTTTGGGAATTCTTAACATGCCTTGATATTCCCTAGCATGCCTTACCAATGCTTAGCATACCTTGTCACTCCCACCTTGGCATGACAACTAACACTGACCATTAACACTAGTCTCTGGCAGTACATGTTCCTCATATTCATTAACTTCCATGAATTTTTACCTAGTGCTCCCTTAATGTTTTTTCCTAGTACTCCTTAACAATCATCAACATGCGTTATCACTCTCTGGCACACCTTAGCACTCTTCAACATTCCCTTCCACTTCATAATGTGCATAACACTAGTCCCTGACACATATTGGCACTTGGCATGTGTTGGCGCTTGGAAAGTCTTAGCATATATGGAATACATTGAGATGCCTTGGTATGATTTAACATGGTTTAATATTTAATTTATTTGTGATGATCAATTGTCGGAAAGCAGATGAGAAGCAACAAAGGAATACTTGGCACTTAGAATGCACTAAGACTTTGCACTTGGCACCTATTTCTGCCTAGTGTTAGTGTGCCTAGCATGCCTCTCTTGGATTAGGTAAATTGATGATTTATTAACCCTCTTATGTGTTCATTTCCTTGTAGTTTAACTTTTTTCTCCCTTTTGTTGTCTTGAAATTCCCTGACACGCATTGACACACCCTTGCACATCTTGGCATGCCTTATCACTTGGCACATCTTAGCATGTTTGACATGTATTCCCACTATCTAGCACATCAAGGGGGTGAAGAGAGATGTAGTCCTAAAGTAGGTCGAGTACGAGGGCCGAGTAAGGGTTGCTAAAGGGAGGTCATGATCATTCTCCAAGATCAAGATCATCATGTGAGGGTTCAAAAGAATGTTGCATACCTTAATGGTCAGTTTGCGCTAGGAAGTAGGATGGCATATTGTTGATTCTCTTATGGCAGATCAAGCTTAAGAGAGGTTTCTCATGAGAATCTGGGCATGTGATTTCAATGGTGTCTTTGTGTGAAGTCCGCATCAAATTCTAAAATGTTGAAATTTGCAACAAGAAATAGTGAGATTGGAAACCAGAAAGGACAAAAAAAAATGCACCCACACTGGTGAGGAATTTTGATGCACCAGGAGTGAGGAATGTGGGGCATCTAATTTATTTTTCCCTTAAACAAATTGGACAATAAATTGTAATTTCATCTCATAACAACTTGTGTCACTTAGGTAGTCATGATAGTACAAAGTTAGCTCAAGAAATTCGAGTTGAGGGTCTAATATGAGGCATCTGAGAAGTTCTAATATTTTTGGAGTCCAGTTGCAGTTGATGCATTAGTGGGGTGCAGGTGTGAATTACTTAACTCAATTAAATGAGTTAAAATCGACTTAAATAGTTCTAACTAATTTATGAGCTAGAGAGAGCTCAGCTAGTGAATTAAATTAGATTTAATTAATAATGAGTGATCAATAAAATAAATAATAATTCACTATTAATAGTTGCATGCATGTCAGTTTCGAGGAATACCCAGTTGAGACAGAGGTTAAAGGGAACATAACTATCAGTTTTATTCAGAGAATTTCCCATGTGCAATTATAAAGTCATTGGGATGCCATGATGGATTACGCAATCTAGGAAAACTGATTTTCCTAATTAATACGGAGTTAATTCCCTAGGAATTGCATGAGCAAGGTAGGCTGAAGTAAGGATGAGAATTGGCTAAGTACTAGACCGAGTTTTCCCTGAATCAATGGGAAAAATTGGCGTGATGTTGGAGAATCTCATGAGAGATTAAGCATTGTATTGTTCCATGATTTATTGACTTCATAATAGAGATAGAGGGGTTTTGATTAGTTGCTTTCCTCAAATACATCATTTTTTTGTGTGATTGATAATTTATTTCTCTTACTTATATATGATTGTGTGATTGTGTTTTGTTTCCGCAAATTGTAGGAAGGATTCAGTATCTTGTTTTAGTAGATTACAAGATCAAATTGAATCTTGTTGGTTAGATTTTCTACATGGTATCAGAGCAAAAAAAATTTGGGCGATGAGTTTGTAGAGAATATTTGAATATTTTGGTGTAAAATTTTTGAAAACAAATAGATGTTAGTTCTTATGAAAACCCAAATGGAAAAAAATCATTAAATCAGACTCGTATGAGGGAGATATCATAATTAAATAACTCTTTTTAGAAACTTTTTGTGGCTTTGGGACAGAAATTCTGCTTTGTCTTGATCCAAGGAACATATACATAGTTGAGATGCATGCAAAGCTTTGAGGAGAAAGGCAGAAGTTAGAGACTTGGTGGTTTAGAGGGAGCATAAATTACCTCTCAACATGCATCCTCATGAGAAGCAATCTCAAAAGGTTGTGGAGTAGTTGCCACAATTGGAGAAGCAGAGAGGAGACCGAGTGGAAGCATCCATTCAAGAAGAGACCTCCATGAGGGGGAAATTTCGAGCTATATGGGAAGAGGGAGCAGCCATACCTCGAGGTGTAAGGTGGGGTTATGTGTAGACATAATCCCAAGATAAGAAATTTGGGCAAGGTACATTGAGATGGTGTGTCTCATGGATCGAACCTGGCTATGAGGAGCCCACAGTACAACAGTAGTAGGAAGGATCATTTATATTTATGTAGTCAGATGTCAGCAAGACATAAATCATAGTGACAAATGTCAAATACTGGAGAACAAATAGAGTTAGCAATAGTTCAAAGGGCACAGATGCAGATGTCAGCAGCAGTGTAGAGAATCTAGTACTAGACAAGTGCAGTAGCCAACAACAGTCAGAAGACTCTGCTGACAGTGTTGAGATTGCAACAACATGATGAGCTTAGTGGAAAGAAGTCGCCTTCACTAAGTGGGCCCGCAGGCTATTTTTGGCGCAAAGTCTATTTTTAGTCTATGTCTATTTTTAGACATGTCGATCATATTCTATGAGTTGCAGGATGCTATTTGTGGATGGTTGGTCAAGTTGGAAAAATAGATGGACTTCTATTTTTAGACATATTGGGCGGAATCTATTTTTAGATTGCCGGTCTAAAAATAGATATGTCGAATATTATTAGCTCTTAATAATATTTGGACTATAAACATTATCTTATTCTCTTGGAGCACTTCAGTTAAGTGCACAGATGTGGCACAGGAGATGATGGAAGGAATTACGCTATTCCTGAGGGTTAAGTGGAGCTATTGCATGGATACTTCAGTTAGAACTCATGTGACAGAGTTTGGTGGAGTTATTGAGGTAGTTGATGGAGTTGTGTTCAGTTTAACTGAGTTAAACATAGTTGAGCTAGTTGTATCTAGTCTAACTGATTGATACACTAGTGAGAGTGGTGTGAATTAATTATTAATTAATTCGCTAATTATAAACTCATTAATCAACTAAAAAATACATCAGTTAACTTCAGTGCATGGACAGTTTCAGTGGAGACTAGTGAAGAGGTAGGTGAAAGAGCAGTGTGACTATTAGTTGTGACTATATTGTTGCATGATTTGCAACAACCAGTGATTGGAGATGCCAATGAGGATTGCGTAGTACAAGCCAGGTGGTTTGAAGTTAATTAAGAGCCATTCTTCAGCAGTTATTGCATAGTAGAGGCAGGCTATCAGGAGGCAGAGATTGGAGCATGTGATTTGCTAGATCGGGCTTGATTAGTGTGTAGCAATTGGAGATTGTACTGAGAGCTTGTGAGGAGATTTGTATGATGATTGTTACATGATCTCTATGACATATAATATATATATAGTTTGGGTTTTTCAGCTTTAATATTTCCCATAAAATACTGTGTTCATATGTGTGATTGTTTATGGTTTTAATGTGTGATGCGATTGTTTTTATTTCCACAATCAATGATCAATGGTAGAAGAGATTCTGTATTGTGCATGAAGTTAAAATAGTGTGTGATCAGGAGAATCTCGGTGTATAACATATAAGTTATTCAAATTTCTACATGGTATCAGAGCGATATTGATCATTGGAGCAATTGAAAAACATTGAAGCGGTTGCGTTTTGAGCTGGTGGAATTTTGAATTTGCAGCAGTGTTTTCTTGGTGTTGAAGTTGAGATGTCTTTCAACGGATTGAGATTGGAGTATGCACATGAGCACAACTCAAATTATATTGCATGGAAGGACAGGATGGAGGCGGTGCTGGATGACAATGGGTTGAAGGAGTTCATAGATGCAGAAATTCCAAAGCCTGCTTCTAGCGATGCTTCCGTACTTGACGCATGGCAAAAGGAGACAACAAAGTGTCGAAGGATTCTGTTGGAAGGTGTTAAGGATCACATAGTGTCCAAACTTCATGGTAAGGCTTCTCCATTCTTGATGTGGAAAGCTTTGACAGATTTATTTCAAAGCAAGAGCGACCAGAGGAAGTTGGCGCTCAAGGATAAACTCAGGGACATAAAAATGGAGAAAGGCGACAATATGCCCAAGTACCTCACGAAGTTAATCCAATGCAGGGATGAGCTGGGAAGTGTGGGGGTTACTGTAGATGACAAGGACTTGGTGAGCTTGGCTCTCCTTGGGCTTCCGAAGAGTTTGCATTCCTATCAGGACTCTGTCAATGGTCATGAGAAATTTCCAGGATGAGAGTGACTTTGGTCGGATCTTGTGCAAGAGGAGATAAGGCGAAGTACCAGGGACGAATCTTCATCAAAGAACTCAGATGAATAAAATTGCGCTTTGGCTGCCAAAGCAAGGAAAGGGAAGAGAAAGAAGAATGCTTCTCAATCTAGTGCGAAAGGCAAGAATCAGGACATGTCCAAGTTGAAGTGCTTTCACTGTCACCAACACGGACATTACGTCACCAATTGTCCACAGAAGAAGAAAAATAAGCAGGCTGCTGGATCTGCAGCTGGAGAGGCCTTAGCCTTGCAGTTTGAGCTGGATTTTTCGCTGATCGCATGCTTGGTATCAAGTGTGATGGGTTTATTGTGGTTTCTTGATAGTGGTGCATCTTTTCATATGACCGGAGACAAAGATTTGTTTATTGATCTGGATGAGAAAGATCTTGGAGTGCACATCGAGATGGGCGATGATGGTAGATACAGTGCGACCGGTATTAGGACCATTTCCTTTGAGAGGGAGTCTGGTAAACCCTTCATATTGAAGGAAGTGATGCATTTTCCAGGATTGAAGAAGAATCTTATCTCTGTGGCGATGTTAGAAGACAAGGGATATGATGTTGTCTTTAGCGAGGGAAAGGATTTCCTGCGCAGTAAGGCAACTGGTGAACCCCGGAGGATAGGGGTTCGAGTTAAGAAAATTTATCAATTGCAGGTAGATGGCTGCGCAGTAATGGCATGCAAGGCAGAAGGAGTGGTGAGATGGGATGATGGCGAGTTGTGGCACAGGAGATTGGGCCACCTTCACCATGGAGCTTTGAAAATTTTGCAGCAGATTTCTACTGGGCTTCCCAAAGGTACACTTGCACAGTCAGATCAGTGTAAGGGATATACTTTGGGAAAATTTGTGAAAGCCACCTTTCACGAGAAAGATAGTCGCGCCACGACAATCCTTGAGAGAATTCACACAGACGTGTGTGGACCTTTCTCAGTAGCTTCGACAGCAAAGCACAGGTACTATGTGATATTTGTTGATGATTTTTCTCGGAAGTGCTGGATCTTCTTCATGCAGAAGAAGAGCGAGACATACTCAAAGTTCTATGAGTTCAAGGAAATGGTTGAGAAAGAATCAGAGAAGCAAGTGAAGGCTCTTAGGAGCGACAATGGTGGTGAATTCATCTCTGGCGAATTCAAGGACTTTTGCAGTGCAGAAGGAATTCGAAGAGAGCTCATAGCACCTCATAACCCACAGCAAAATGGGGTTGCTCAGTGGAAGAAAAAAATGAGCGTGGGTGTTGCACGAGTGATGTTGCATGATCAGGGCCTTCCCATACACTTGTGGGTTGAGGCATGCAATACTGCGGTTTATGTGAAAAACTGTTGTCCTCACAGGATACTTGGCATGAGTACACATGAGGAGGTGTTTTCTGGTAAGAAGCCTGATATTTCCCATTTGAGGATTTTTGGTTCAACTGTTTACATTCATGTGACGAAGGATGCCAGGAAGAAGCTGGAGCCAACCGCAGAGGTTGGAATATTTTTGGGGTACACTGATACGCCCCACAACTATCGTGTGTATTTTCCAGACAATCATAAGACTGTTCTGCGACAGGATATCAAATTTCATGAGGAGAAAGCCATGAAGTGTTCACTTGAGAGGGAGAAACACTTGCATGCAGATGAGGAGCTATTAGTTCCTAAGGATGAGCCTCAGGATGTGGATCAGCCACAAGAGGAGGTTCATGGAGTGGAAGAGACCACTTATGCAACGCCAACCATCAGAGGGCAGAAGCGCACTACAGAAGCTGAGCGACTGGCTCAAGATGCAGAGAAGGTTGTAGGAGCACCTACATCACAACGCAGACAGAGACAGTCACCTGACCGGTACACTGGATACATGGCTCTTATGAGCAAGTGTATCGTGACAGAGCCATCCTCTTTCAAGGAAGCTGTGGAGGATCCCGCATGGGTAGATGCCATGGTGGAAGAGTATGATTCGATTGTCAGAAACAATGCATGGGAGATTGTCACAAGGCCGGAAGGGAAATCAGTGGTGGGTTCGAGATGGATCTACAAAGTGAAGCAAGCAACTAACGAGAGTGTGGAGAAGTACAAGGAAAGATTTGTTGCCTGAGGCTTCTCACAGATTGAGGGGATCGATTATGAGGAAACCTTTGCACCTGTCGCAAGGTATTCTTCCATACGGACGATTCTTGCTCTCTCAGTGAAAATGGGGTGGCACATTCATCAGATGGATGTGAAGACTGCATTCCTCAATGGGGTGATTGAGGAGGAGGTGTACATAGAGCAGCCCGAAGGTTTCGAGATCTTTAACAGCAAGTCGCATGTGTGTAGGCTCAAGAGAGCGTTGTATGGGTTGAAACAAGCACCTTGTGCTTGGTACACACGGATAGATAGTTATTTCACTGGACTTAGATTCTCCAAGAGTGAGGCGGATCCGAACCTATACCAGATTGTGGTGGAGGGTAAGTTGCTAATCATTGTACTTTATGTAGATGATTTGATTTTGACGGGTGATGAACTGTTGATACACTCATGCAAGGCTGATCTTGCAAAGGAGTTTGAGATGAAGGACTTGGGCCTCCTTCATTATTTCCTGGGATTGGAAATTTGGCAGCGCAGTGATGGACTATTTGTGTCTCAAGGCAAGTATGCCCGGGAGATACTAGAAAAGTTCAACATTCATGGCTGCAAGCCTATCAACACTCCTCTTCCTGGTGGATGGAGGAAAGAGGATGCTACATCGGCAGAGGTAGTGGATGCTACTGTTTATCGACAGTTGGTGGGGTCACTTATGTATCTGGTCAATACACGACTTGACATATGCTATGTTGTTAACTAGCTTTCACAAGCTATGGTTAAGCCTACCAAGCTCTTTTGGAAGGCAAGCAAGCACGTATTAAGATATCTCAGAGGCACATCAGGATATGGATTATGGTACAGACAGTCATATGAGGTGAAGCTGTGTGGCTTCACAGATGTAGATTGGGTAGGGAGCCCAACAGAAAAAAATAACACATGTGGAGGGATTTTCAGTATCGAGTCAACAACAGTTTCTTGGTATAGCAGGAAGTAGAGATCCGTGGCACTCAGTTCAGCAGAGGCCAAGTATATGGCAGCAAGTTTGGCTGCATGCGAGGCTATATGGATGAGGAAGATCCTGGTCGGGTTGTTCGGTTCACACTTAGAGCCTACTGTGATTTATTGTGATAATTAGAGTTGCATCAAACTCTCGGTTAATCTAGTATTTCATGATAGATCTAAACACATTGACATCCGGTATCATCATATCAGAGATTGTGTGCAGCGGAAGATCATGTTACTTTCATACATTCCCACGGAGGATCAGGATGCTGATATCTTGACGAAGGCACTCACCAGGAGCAAATTCGAATACCACAGAGGTAGGATAGGGGTGGCAGATAATCCTTATCTTGTTGAGAGGGAGTGTTGAGATTGCAATAAGATGATGAGCTTAGTGGAAAGAAGTCGCCTTCACTAAGTGGGCCCGTAGGCTATTTTTGGCGCAAAGTCTATTTTTAGACTATGTCTATTTTTAGACATATGGATCATGTTCTATGAGTTGCAGGATGCTATTTGTGGATGGTTGGTCAAGTTGGAAAAAATAGATGGACTTCTATTTTAGACATATTGGGCGGAATCTATTTTTAGATTGCCAGTCTAAAAATAGATATGTCGAATATTATTAGCTCTTAATAATATTTGGACTATAAACATTATCTTATTCTCTTGGAGCACTTCAGTTAAGTGCACAGATGTGGCACAGGAGCTGAGAGAAGGAATTACGCTATTCCTAAGGGTTAAGTGGAGCTATTGCATGGATACTTCAGTTAGAACTCATGTGAGAGAGTTTGGTGGAGTTGATTGAGGAAGTTAATGGAGTTGTGTTCGGTTTAACTAAGCTAAACATAGTTGAGCTAGTTGTATCTAGTCTAACTGATTGATACACTAGTGAGAGTGGTGTGAATTAATTATTAATTAATTCACTAATTATTAACTCATTAATCAACTAAATAATACATCGGTTAACTACAGTGCATGGACAGTTTCAGTGGTATAATTAATTCATCAATTATAAACTCATTAATCAACTAAAGAATACATCAGTTAACTTCGGTGCATGGACAGTTTCAGTGGAGACTAGTGGAGAGGTAGGTGAAAGAGCAGTGTGACTATCAGTTGTGACTATACTGGTGCATGAGTTTGCACCACACATTGATGGAGATGCCAATGAGGATTGCGCAGTACAAGCCAGGTGGTTCGAAGTTAATTATGAGCCATTCTTCAGCAGGGATTGCGCAGTAGAGGCAGGCTATCAGGTGGCAGAGATTGGAGCATGTGATTTGCTAGATCGGGCTTGATTAGTGTGTAGCAATTGGAGATTGTACTGAGAGCTTGTGAGGAGCTTTGTATGATGATTGTTACATGATCTCTATGACATATGATATACAGATAGTTGGGGGTTTTTAGCTTTAAGCTTTCCCATAAAATACTGTGTTCATATGTGTGATTGTTTATGGTTTTAATGTGCGCATGTGATTGTTTTTATTTCCATAATTAATGATCAATGGTAGAAGAGATTCTGTATTGTGCATGAAGTTAAAATAGTGTGTGATCAGGAGAATCTCGGTGTATAACATATAAGTTATTCAAATTTCTACAGACAGATGCATTATACTGATTTAATTGTTCAGAGGCTATTCAGTTTCAGGATTTGCAGGTGCAAAAAACACAAGAGAAGTGTAGCATGCAGAACATTCCAAAGGTACCGGATGGGGATAGATTGAATTCCTTTCTTGTTGAGAGGGAGTGTTGAAATTTGCAACAAGAAACAGTGAAATTGGCGACTATAAATGACAAAAAAAAATGCACCCACACTGGTGAGGAATTTTAATGTACCAGGAGTGAGGAATGTGAGGCGTCTAATTTATTTTTCCCTTAAATAAATTGGACAATAAATTGTAATTTCATCTCATAACAACTTGTGTCAATTAACTGAGTCATGATGATTGAGTTAGCTCAAGAAATTCGATTTAAGGTGATCGAGGTGGATATTGGTGGCCACCCGCCTATTCCACTTGGGCCCTTGCCATTGTCTCTTTCAATTTTTTAGTTTCCTTAATTATAGCACAATTTACTATTTTTGTCAGTTTTTCGGGTCCTGAACTTTCGATGCCGTTTTGAGGCCCAAAACGGTGTTTTTTTGGCATTAAAGTTTTGGTGATTTCATAGAAATCATACTAACAGTTGTAGTCCTCAGAGAGATCTTTCTAACGAGGTATCATGTGCGTTAAACGAAGATCATATGACCAAATTACAACCCTGGGAAGTTGGTTGCCCAACTAACCCCAACGGGGCCCATAAAATCTTGGTGTTACATCTTCTCAGGATAGGGTTTTGGTTGTTTAGGGTTTTATCTTATTTTAAATAATAAAAAGACCCTTGATCCTTATTGTAACACAGTTCAGAGGAAAATAACTATCAGTTGTATTTATAGAAAATTTCCCATGTGCAATTATAAAGTCATTGGGATGCCACGATGGATTGCACAATCAAGGGAGGTTGATTTTCCTAATTAATATGGAGATAATTCCATAGGAATTGCATGTGTAAGGCATGCTGAAGGAAGGCTGAGAATTGGCTAAGTACTATACCGATTTTTCCTAGATCAGTAGGAGACAATTGGCAGAGTGCTGGAGAATAGCAAGAGAGATTAAGCATTGTGTTGTTTCATGATTCCTTTACTTAATACAAAATAGAGATAGAGGGTTTTGAGCTGTTTCTTCCCCAGATACATCTTGTGTTGTGCGATTGATAACTTGTTTCTCTTACTTATATGTGATTGTGCGATTGTGTTTTGTTTCCACAAATTGTAGGAAGGATTAGGTATATTGTTTTAGTACATGATTACAAGATCAGATTGAATCCCGTTGGTTATATTTTCTACATGGAATAGAAGAGAGGGTTGATACCATCTAATTGCCTTGTGGTGGTTAGTAGGCCGCAAGGTCTGTGATAAAGACCAACATAAATGGAGGAGGGCTTGCACTGTAATTTAGAGCCATAACAAAAGTTGACGCAGACGTAATATTGACTGAGTTAACCCTAGTTTGAGGGTCAACATTGAGATCTAAAGTTCATGTCAAGATTCAGTCAAAGAAATGCCCAAAATCTATGGATCCATATGAGCTAGGTCGAGTCTCTTATGGAGGCAAGAGTTGTGTTTTTTCTATGTGTGGATAGGGTTTGTTCTAAAACAATTAGAAGTACATAAGTATAATGCCCTAGTTAGGATAGTTTTCTAGCATGTTTAGTTCATAAGGTATGACCTTAAGACTGTGACAAATTTGCGTAGAAGAAGATGGGTTGTGACCCTTAGAGCGAGTTTTATTTCTACAATAAAGACTGCAGATCTAGAAGTTGGTTTGCAGATTCAGTATGTCTGGAGACAACAGATCCAAAGGAGGGTGGAACCTGAGCAGAAGATTGAGCATGCAGAAGAAATGTGCCATATGAAGAATGGATTGACATGCAGAGGAGTTGATTTTGGTGGAATTTCAATAGAGTTTAGGACAAAGATCTAAAGAAACCTATAAACAATTAGTAAATGGACTGCTAGTGGCTGATTTGTGACCCTAGTTTAGTCATCTACAGATTGTTAGAAGTATGATAAGAGGAGTAGTTCATATTTGTTCATAGATTGGAAAACAAAGATCAAATTGTCGATACATAAGAACAATGATGTTGAGAGGACTCAAACCATTGTTAGGTGGCAGATTTGAAGAACCCTAGATGAAGACAATATTGTGGGACCTAGATCAGTAAAAAGAATTGACTGTGGTTGGGTAGATTGATGGTAGGCCAAGTACAGTTGGAGGATTGTTAGGTTATTGTCAAAGAAGAGCCCTAACTCTTGTTCTGGTGAAGGACAACAAAATTGGTAGAAGGGAAGGTGTATAGGGCCTAAGGATGTGCAGACTTTGAAGGACTAAAGTAACATTCAAGTGGGCCAACCAACTAGCCCTACTTCAATATATTGTAGAGGATTGATTCAGTGAGAAGAAGGGCAGCCTCCATAGCCCTGGACTTCTCATATTGGAGCTATAGTATGGAAAAAGTGGGCATACCAAAGAGTTGTTCACAAATGGAATTGTGAACAAATTGTTACCACTCAAACTAGTAGTGGATCTAAAATGGGTTCCTAAGAGGGCAACTGCTAGGACAATGGAAACGATGGAGGCTTAGCCCATTGTCACCACAGCTAAGGCTCCTTTCTCTTCACAGACTTTCACCGATGGGTGGAGTCCCAGTAGTTTAGAAAGTCACTTGTAGAGTATAGGTCAATGAATAGGTGGGAAGTGACCCTCGAAACCCTTTCCCTAAGATAAAATAAAGAGTGGGACTTGCTTTCCTTTTAAGCAAGGGAATTATCTTCTACGGAGAGAGGAGGGGGATTGAAGGGCTGAGGGAGAAAAATAAGACTTATGAAGGAAGTTCGAAATCCTTAAAATCATTTGGGAACTTGGATTCCCAAATGGTCCTTCATGAAAGGCCTTTGACACCAAATGGGACCACACGGGGCCAAGTGGACCCAGCCCAGGTTTGGGGATGGAATTTAGCAACCAATGATGTTCCTATCCTAGACAAGGTCATGGGAAGGATCAGACAAGTGTTTTTACTTCGATAGGTCAAATTGATCCTACTAGGTTCTATCCTTGGGAACACCTAGGAAAAACTTGATCCTAGAGCTAGGGCTTGAGGTATCCAGAGATTCCACCGTCAGAATTGGCCCAAGTTCTCAGGAGAGTGAGGGCACCCAACAATGCAGCTACCTCTAGGAGATAGAAGTTTTCCTCTAGCTAGATTCCTGGGAAATTGTTGCCCTAGGTGACCTAATGGGGCTAGACCTAGGGAATGTGAAAATTTCTGAATCTAAGAAAACCTATTGCAATATCTTGATTTACTTCTCCTACTTGAATTAAGTTACAAGTTAATTTCTGAAATATTCAATAAATTAGCGAAGTAAATAGTAAATACAACTAGCAACCTACACATACAGATCAAATACTGAATAACATGCTCATAGACAAAGTGACACATGGATTTTCTAGAAAAATATCCCCGGAAAAACCCCAATGTGGGAAAACCGGTGTAGCTAGCTCTGGAGGGTTTTCATTATTATGCAGAATCTAAGTACAACAATCGTGGACATCAAAATTGGTTCACCCAACAAAGAAATAAAAACGGCAGTAATACGCTGCTTTGAATCCCTCTACGTCAGCCTAACTGGCCTGCATCGGCCTCTGCGCTACTCAGTAAGGGCCTGCATCACACCTGAAGGGCTTACATTGCCCCTGCACTACTTTGACTGGGCCTGTGTCAGCTCTGCGTGGATCCTGATGCCTTTGCGCTGCCCCTGCTAGGCTCTGGCTAGACTGCGTGGCTCCTGCTACCCCTGTTGATCTGGCTGGTTGGAATGCTTAAGCAGAAAAAACATAGGTAAGAAAGAAGGCACTGGCCAAAGGCAACATATAACAGTCAGAAAAATTGAAGAAATGAAATGAAAATAGATCAATGTCCACAATTAACTGAAATAGCTCAATGGGACTAGAGAGTAAAAGATTTGACAATAGTAATAAGTGCTTATAGAATCAACTAAGAGAACAGAGGAGACTAATTCATGAGGTTAAAATTTTGTATAATTGTTGGCACAGGAAAACTGTAGAATTGTTAGAGTAAATATCTGCAGGTACCATTAGTTGGTGATCTTCGATAATCATTTCAGTTCATCAAATATCGTGATGAATGGGCCTTACAAGCTATTTGCGTAGACAAACCCCACAGAAGTTGTGTGATGGAAAAATATTCACACTATATTGAAGAAAACACCTACCAAATAAGGATGACATTTCAAATGGGGCAAGAAACAATAGAGAGATAGACATCAAAAAAGTTAAAATGCTAGGGAAACAGGAAAGCAACTAGGTAGCATGGTAGAAATAAACAAAGAAAATTATAAAAATGGAAAACCCTACAAATTAGCACCCATCCAAACATCACCACAATTTTTTCTTCAACTCTAAATCTCCAAATTCATCAAATTATATCCTATATTCAAACCTGATCCTCTCTGTTACCCATTCTGAAGATAAGGCTGAGAACTTACTACAGAACCATCACCTACATGTAGTGATCTTATTCTGTGACCAGAAAACCTACTTTCGTGAAGACATGGAAAGGTAAACACTCTCTGCCAAGATTTTCCATATAGCCCAGGTTGAGCAACCACATATACATCACCAATTTTTTCTCTTCAGATTTGTAACTTAGAAGAGCTTTGTCTGACCACCTCCGGGTTGCTCCCAGAGTCACCCATGCAAGCCCTCTCAACATCATCCTCTTTCTGTAGTACCTAATTAGTAATTTAATTAACCATAACAGTTTCTTGATCATGCAGGTATTTTAAATATATTGCCAATAAGCATAAATATTTCATGTTAAAAAATCAGGTCAAAAGACTTTAGACTATGATGCAAAAAATACAAAGAAACCTCACCAACACTCAAAGGAAAAACAAAGTCAAACCTCTACAAAGTATAAATAGATATCTGATAAACTTCATTCCACCACAAAAATGTGCTTAACTAAAGAAAATTCTAATTACTGTGCTTTCAAGACAAAGCTTTCAAGGGCAATGATGTTATAAACATACCCCTACACCTCGTGAACAATCAATGTGTATAAATAGACCATCATAAGGCTCATTTTAAACATCATTATTATCATTTTATAAATCATTTTTATTAAATCAACAAGAAGAAAGCAACAATTGCATTCAATTCCACTGAAGCAAAGTATATGGCAGTTTCATATACTTATTATGAAGCTATCTAGATTTTCAACTTGATTGTAGAGTCAACCAATCACTTGTTGAAGCCCAATATTGTCTCTTGTGAGAATCAAAGTTACATCAAGCTCTATGAAAATCCAATGTGTCATGACCATTTCAAACACATTGATATTCAATACAATTTCCTAAGATTCCAAGTTCATTAGGGAGTTAGTAGTGTTGGACCACATTCTGAAAAAGTTTCATATGGTTAATAGTTTGACAAAGCTCCTAACAAAGGGGAAGTTTGACAAGTTGGGGGAGAATCTTGGGTTATTGGAATTTTTTTTTTTCTCAAGAGTGTTAGATTACCTAGTTGGTCTCACCTTAGCCTTGATAATTTGAGCAGCACCAGGATTGCAGAGCTAGATTGTGGTACACCAGTCAGAAATATTCTTAAATACAACTAGAAGCTTATAACGACACCTTCAAGGATAGACGAATTATTTGTTGGGTCACACCCACCAAGTATGGCACACTAGTTGAGGAGATTAACACCATCATCTCAGGTGCATTCATGAGTGCACACTTATGGAGTGAGGCACCTTCAGGAGAGGAGTTATATCTACTATGATAATGCACTACTCTAAAATAAAAGCTTTGCATACAAGGCAAAGTTATGAGGGATTTGCTCATGCTCAAGGGAGATGCACCACTAACGCTATCATTAGCCTATTTTCTAACAACACCTTCTCTTAACTTATAAATGAAAAGGATGGGCACAGTAGTTAGAAATTTGTAGAAATATATAATAAGAGTGAGTACTGTTAGCTTGTAGGTTGTAGTAGGAGCTTTTGTGAGATGACAACTTGCTGTGACATTCTTCTATTTGAGTAATAAAGACTTCTATGCAATTGTTGTTGGAGCCTACTCTTTTTATCCTGAATTCTCAGATTACATATTTGCGTAGAGTGGGCCTAATATATTTGTTGTTTTAATCCATTGTACTTCTTCTCTCTCCCTTTCTCTCCTACCTTGCTCTCTCTTCCCCTCTCTCTCTCTCTCTCTCTCTCTCGACCCTCCAATCCTCTCACTATATCCCTCCCTCTATCCTTCTTTCTACCCCCCTTACATATTTGAGTCACTATCTCCCTCTCTTACCCTTCTCTACCTCTCTCACTCCTCTCCCTCTCTCTCTCTCTCCATTCCTTCTCTCCCCTCTCCTCTTGAACATATCAGCGACACTATGATGAGTTGGCAGCAGTCAACCAAAACCAAAGTGAAGGTATGATGAACCATAGGTGATGAATGAACCGTCAAGATGATTACCCAACCCAAACAGTCATAGACATGGAGTGAAGGAAGTTTCATGTTCAAGAGCGACTTGCTACCATAAAGAAAATATTGTTCGTTCTTCCCAAAATTTTCCTCGGTCATTTGTCGACCAGTACCTCATTATTTTTTAACAATCTTGAAGAGGATAGCATTTTCTTGATCTATAATTCAACCCTTCAGGAAAATAAAGAATGAAGTATCGCTAATTAATAATTTAACGAGTCTAGCGATGAATGAAACTCGATTCTTGCCATGATTGACAAGCCTGTCGCTATTTTATGATTTAACAAGCTCAACGACAGTGACAACCCGGTCCTTTTTCATATTTAGAGAGTCTGAAAAAGAGGACAAAAGAGAACTCCATAATTAATTTTTCATAAATTTGTCTCTTAGATCCGAAAAAGTGTAAAATAATATCTGAAAGAACCTCTTTGGTCATGTTTAACCAACGGTATTCCTTTTTTGTAAATAATCTATCTCATTCCGAAAAAGGGTTAAACTTATACTGAGTAGATATCAATTCATTTAATTTAACGAGCTCAAAATGACAAGTGCTCGGCAATCTTTTCACATTATCGGAGTCTAAAAAGAGCTGAAAGAAGACTCCAGGGGTTCCTTTTTTGCTGTTATGGAAGCTCGAAAAAGAGATAAAAATGCGCTTCAAATCCATTATCATTTTTAACAAAGCTCGAAAAATAAGGAGAAAAAGCATGCTTTGTGGTCAATTCATTCTTAATAAATTTGCACGACTAATCTGTTCATCAGTTGTGTTTCCTGTTCAGAGCAACATCAAACGGATTAAAAATACCTGTTTCATGATAAAAAAATAATAAAACTATAATCATAGCAATAAATTTAACTTGAAAATAATTAAATGAATATTTAAAAGTAGTTTTACTATTCATTTTTACCATTCCATAGTTACCATTTGCATTTTGGAGCTCTGAACTTGATTTTTCCCCCGAACTTCAGTCGTTGATTGTGGTAGTTTTTGTGGATGGATTTCGTCGTCGTTTATTCCAAGTTAGTGCCATCAACCTTCTCTTTCTATTGGTAATCATTTCATTTTGATTTCTTGCAATTTTTCAGGGTTTTAAGACCCCATAGGTTAAATTTTCCCCAAAATAGGGCAACGCACCCTTAAGCATCGAAACCTGCGTTGCATAGCAGGTACAGTGAAAGGTACCTGCATGTGCAACGCACTGTCTCAAGCCTAAGCCTGCGTTGGGCGCATTTCAAATTTTTTGTTTTGATGTTTAGCTCAAAATTGACCTATTTTTCTGCAATGGATGGTTTCTAATGGATCTCTTACTTATGTTTCAGGTTTCCATCGGATAAAAATGACGATTACATGGTGAGAAAGAGAATATGAAGAACAAGACATGATTGCCCTAAATGACCCGGGTACTGTAAGAGCCCTGAGGGATTGTGGACTTTTAAAGTACTTCAAGTTATCCAGAACGAGGCAACAGATTGAGCTTCTTGAGTTCTTGGTTCGTGCATGGGATCTGACAATAGAGGCATTTCACATTAAGAACCAAGTGGTTCCTATCACTATTGAGGACGTGTACTTTCTCACAGGTTTTTCGAGGAGGGGTTTGCCCATTTCTCTTTTAGGGTCTACCGTTGGAGGAGAGACAGTGAGAGATTATATTTTGCAGTATTTTTATGCAGGGGCAGAACCAAGCAAAGATGGGAAGATTAACATCCATACAGTGAGATATTTGCCTTTGAGAACCATCCTGTTCACAATCGCAAAAATTGCTGGCATAGTGACACTACATGTGGCTAATAGATCTTATATGAAGTATGCACTAGAGTGTCTCGAGCCAACAGTCTTCAATTGGTCTGAATCTATTCTTTCTCAGATAAAGGAACAACTGAATAAAGAAAAAGGAGGAAGGAAAAAGAATTTCAGTTATGGTTCGATCCTCATATCTTTTGCTTTGGAATGGATTCCATTGATGCAACCACAACATGTGATGCTGAATATCGCTAGTCCTAGAGAGCCTCACATGTAGAGATGGGTGGAACTTATGGGTCGAAATGCAGGGCAGTCGACAGTTGTATTTTGTACCGCATTCTTCTCCTGGTTCCAGTGAAAAATCATCGCCATCGATGATTATGCATACGCATCGAGGGTGCTCGTATTAGTTTTGCTAAGTTGTGACCACTAGGGTGCCTTGTGCATGTTCGGGTGGCCCATTTTCCATTTGATCCCTTGTGGCATCGTTCGTTTGGGCACGTCATGTTGCGTCGTGTGAGGTCGCCCGACTAGGCGCGTTCAGGTCGGGTCGTTTCGTTCGAGGGTGCCCGTATCAGTTTTTCTAAGTTGTGACCACCCGGGTGCCTTGTGCACGTTCGGGTGGCCCATTTTTCGTTTGATCCCTTGTGGCATCGTTCATTTGGGCGCATCATGTCGCGATGTGTGAGGTCGCCCGACCGGGCACGTTTGGTTTGGGTCGTTTCATTCGAGGGAACCCATATAAGTTTTACTAAGTTGTGACTGCCCGGGTGCCTTGTGCACGTTCGGGCGGCCCGTTTTTCGTTTGATCCCTTATGGCATCGTTCGGTTGGGCGCGTCGTGTCACACCATGTGAGGTTGCCTGACCGGGCACGTTCAGGTCGAGTCATTTCGTTTGAGGGCACCCGTATTAGTTTTGCTAAGTTGTGACCATCCAGATGCCTTGTGCATGTTCGGGCGGCCCGTTTGCCGTTTTCTCGCTTGTGGCATCGTTCAGTCGGGCGCACCATGTTGCACCGTGTGAGGTCGCCCGACCAGGCACGTTCAGGTCAGGTCGTTTCGTTCGAGGGCGACAGTATCAGTTTTGCAAAGTTGTGACCGCCAGAGTGCCTTCTGCACATTCAGGTGGCACATTTTCCATTTGCTCCCTTGTGGCATCATTCGTTGGGCGTGCTATGTCGCGCTGTGTGAGGTCGCCCGATCGGGCGCGTTTAGGTCGGGTCGTTTTGTTCGAGGGTGCCTGTATTAGTTTTGCTAAGTTGTGACCACCCGGGTGCCTTGTGCACGTTCAGGTGGCCCATTTTCCATTTGATCCCTTGTGGCATCGTTCGTTTGGGCGCATCGTGTCGCGCCGTGTGAGGTCACCCGATCAGGCTCGTTTGGGTCGGGCCATTTCGTTCGAGGGCGCCCGTATCAGTTTTGCTAAGTTGTGACCACCCGGGTGCCTTGTGCATGTTTGGGTAGCCATTTTTCTGTTTGATCCCTTGTGGCGTCGTTCGTTTGGATGCATCGTGTCGCGTCGTGTGAGGTCGCCCGACCGGGCGCGTTCAGGTTGGGTCGTTTCGTTTGAGGGTGCCCGTATCAATTTTGCTAAGTTGTGAATGCCCGAGTGCCTTGTGCACGTTTGGGCAGCCCATTTTCCATTTTCTCCCTTATGGAATCATTTGGTCGGGCGTGGCGTGTCGCGGCGTGTGAGGTCGCCTGATCGGGCTCGTTCAGGTCGGGCCGTTTTGTTCGAGGGCACCCGTATCAGGTTTGCTAAGTTGTGACTGCCCGGGTGCCTTGTGCACGACGTTCGGGTGGCCTGTTTGCTGTTTTCTCCCTTGTGGCATCGTGATGCAGAGGCATTAGGCTAAAAAAATTCCATGCATTTTTGTTAGACTTAGGGGTTTCTATTTTTCAAAAGAGTTAGATTTTATGTATTGAATTTAGTGGGTTTTTATTTATTTTAGTTAAATGAGGAGAATTGTAACTGCCCTCGAATGATTAGTGGGCATATGAAGAGATAGTCAGTTTCAGTTTATCTAGCGATTAGGCTAAATTTAGAACCGTAGGAATTTCAGAGTTTTGTTGAGCGTTAAGGGAAGATGAAACGATTATTGTTAATTTGTATAAATAAGCCTCTATGGCATAGACCTGCATAGAAATTCATAGAGTTAGAGAGCCGGAGAGGCTGAGTATGAGAATAGAAGGCCATTAAATTAGAATATCTGGCAGAGGACCAGAAGACTGTAAGTAATTTCATTTATATGAAGGAACTTGTTTAGTCTTATATGTGCATTGATTAATTCATGAATGGTTAAATTCATGTGTTGAGGATCTGATATATATATGGTCTGCGTGAGAATCTTTTGGACCTCTGTAGTTAACTGAGTGAATGGAACTCTGATATTTGGGGGTAATGGCGTTTTTGCACGCCTTTGATGGATAACTAGCAAACTGTGGTTGAGTCCTGTGAATTTGACCCTGTGTGGTTAAATTCCTAATAGATAGAGGATATCTATTGTGTAAAGGGAGAAATTTGTGATAGAGTTCGGAGATAAGGCCCTGAATGGGTGGAAGAGTCGATTTCAATTATACTGACATTGTGGTTTGCGTTGGAAGTGCCGAGGTGAATCAGGAGGGATGTTAACCTCTGTTCGTGATATTGGAAGCGATGGTGAGGTTTTATAATGAAACCTTAACACTATGCGATGGAGTGGTTTAAATTGCAAGTACCCCGAATCGAATGAAAACATAGTTAAGAGGCGGATGGAACCATGAGGGAGAAGGAAGTGGAATCAGGAGCGTAAATAGAGACAATGGTTTTTGGAACCAACCCGGCGGTATTCGCAAAGTTTAAAAGTGGTATTCGGTTTTTGAAATAAAAATGAGATACGTCTTTGTGCTCAACATGTGGCATAAGGCTGTATTGCAAAACAACCCATTTCGCACTTTTTTCGAGGGTTAAAGCTGATTCAAAAGAAAGTGCAATACTCGTCTGATCGGGTGGCAACAAGGATCGACGGTGGTCGCACTCTAAAGTTGCACGGATATTAATGAGCGGAGAGGGGCGTTAAAAAGTGCACAAGTTGGTCGCACGATGATTGTTTATTTGGCAAGGTAAAATGCGATAAGCCTCTGGCTGTCAGATGGGGAGGTAAGTTAAATTGTATTGTGGGACCCCATTGTTTGTCGGGTTTTGTTTTAAATCGACATCGGAGTTGTGTTAATGGAGTATTAGGTGGTGGGACTGAGAATCCCTATTATATGGTCTAAACCATAGGGTTGATTAGATATCTCCCGCCCTCTGATTTTATTGTTGGACCTCTGTGTAATATGGGTTTTTATACAATTGCACATAGTATATAATGAGGGCTTTATAACCTTTTAAAAGAAGCTTCCGCACAGTAATACTCTAAATTTCCAGATAAGAGGATTAAGCAGGTGTTTACATTTTGATGCATAGTAGAGGGTATGGTTTCATAACCGTATAGTAAGGGTAAAGAGCTTCCGCACCTATGTTATTCAAATTGCCAGTTCAAAAGATAAAACATTGTGAGGTTGCCCAGATTGTTGAGATTTATTGGGGGTGAAAATTTTGGGATGCATTTATATGCATAGGAAAGAGGAAAATGTGGGGTTATGTGAGGTATCCCCGGCATCACATTGTTCGTTGGGCGCGCCGTGTCACGCCGTGTGAGGTCGCCCGACTGGGCGCGTTCGGGTTGGGCCGTTTCGTTCGAGGGTGCCCGTATCAGTTTCGCTAAGTTGTGACCGCCCGGGTGCCTTGTGCACGTTCGAGCGGTCCGTTTGCCGTTTGCTCCCTTGTGGCATCGTTAGGTCAGGTACAACATAGAAAACAAGGAAATTAGAGATACACAAAAATTCATATTAAAATTAAGATAACATTAAACAAAAAATTAGATATACACGGAAACTCATATTAAAATTAAGATATTATAGAAAATAATGTGAAACTTAAATTAATATTAAAATAACATCAAAACAAGAAGATTAGAAATAAATTTAAATGATTGTGGAAACTTAAATTAAAATTAACATAATCTAAAAAAAATATAGAAATTAAAATTAATAAAAAAATTCAAATTACAACAATAATAGAAAAAAACACAAGAATTAAAAACAATACCGAAATTAAAATTAAAACAATTTAAAAAATATGAGAGTTAAATCTTAAAATAAAATTAAAAGCTTAAACTAAAATAATAACAGTTAATAAATCATCGTAATAATAAAAATAATGCGCTCTGCCAAAGACTGACCGGGCCAAAGCAAGAAAGGGAGGCATTTGTTAAGGCCGCATATATCACACACACAAATATTTTATTTTTTTTCGATAGAAAGTTGCTGCAGTAGAAGCAACAGCGCGGACCAATGGACAACAACCACAAGGTCAAGGGTTCAATTCTCAGGAAGTGGCCGAAAGACACAGAGACGGCGGGGGCGAGAAGGGGAGAGAGATTAAGGAGAGCATTTCGACGCCGAACAAGATGAGCGTGGAGTCGGTCTCGTCGTCCAGCGGTTATGGATAACTTGATGCTCACATTTAACAACTAATGTAGTGCAAGCCCCTCTCATAACAGGAGGCCAGTAGTTTCAGCCCTTAAACCCGTCGCTTTAAATCTATGCATTTCGTATGAAGTATATGTTCGAGATCCATTTTTTTTTTCAGAAGTTTCTGTTGCGAAACCTAGGTTTTTTAAAGGTCTGAGAAAATGTGCCCTCTCTTTGCCGTGATGGTGCTTGTACACCGTGTCGGAACACGGATCCGGCGGCATACGAACCCCCTCTGGGCAGATTTTCGGGTTGTTGGCGAAAATTCTTGGTGCAAATGGCTGTATTAGAATCTGATCCACTGTTCTTTATGGTGTTAGGGGTTTTCGAACCATTTTTTAAAGGGAAATGGTGTTTCAATGGCCTAAAAACTGTGTTGTTCTAGCGCAATGCTTTTTGTTTATCGTTTCAGTTTGGTTAAGTGTGAGACCGTTTAGCGTTCAAGAGTTGGATCCATCATTGTCAAGAAAATAAAACCTAGGTGGAATCTTCGGGATGTATATATTGGGTGGCCTGGGGTCTGTAGTGGTTTATAAGTTTCTTGGATAAGTGTGTATCGATCCTTTCCTTACCTGATGATCTTGTGATTAGCCTTTTAAAACTTTGGTTTTATCGGGTGCTTGCATCTTTAAAGGTTGTTTAGTCGTTAATACATTTAGATGTCTTTGACAAATGTGGAGTCACCTTGGCTACTGATCTTGTGATTAGAATTTTAAAACCTTTTTGATGCAGGAAAAAAGTGTATGCTTCTCTATGCCCTTGATATCTGACAAGTAATTGAGGGCACAACGGACCGTGTCCTCAAATACCCTAAGTATTTTGTTTTCTGTGGTTCTGTCTTTTGTTCTGGTTTTTTCAAGAGGGTATAGGGGATTAGAATGCCAATTTTGGAGGGAGCTTATTTTACTACAACTACTCATTTGGTTTGGGCTGCTGTGACTTGTTAAGACTTTTGAAGATGTTAAATATTAAATATTTTTTTGCAGATGTTGCATTTGTTTGATCATTAGTTCAAACTTCAAACCGTTAAGACTTTTGAAAATGATTTGTTGAGATTTTATTGCACAGATCTATTAAAGGAGTCAATTATCTATGATATCTGGGAATGTGTTTGGGATGACAATTCCAACAATATATCCTTTTTGAAACATTTGTCAGAGCCTCTCGTGAGATTGAATTCTATGAATTAATGATTAGTCCATGAGATCACTGATATGCTCAGATAATAAATTGCCGAGATATTATTTTATAGTGTTATGAAACAATTCAGTTGTCTGTGTAGACGTCTGGGTATAAATCCTCTATTTTGTAGTAAAACATACCATTGAGATTGTTTGGGCTTAGGTGCAGAAATCATAAAGATGATATATAGTAGGTTATGATAATGGATTAAATTCTGTATTGAAGAAAATTTATATTTTTTTAAGAATTTTTTTCTCATGGTTGTAGGTCAGAGGATTGTGTGAAAAGGCCAAGGAGATTCTCATGGAAGAAAGTAATGTTCAGGTATGTCCTTTACTTCAGCTAACTTTGAAATACAAATTATAATTTTCTTTCATCCGTGCCTCAAGGTGTTCAGTTCTATTTTTCATGCATGTACACACCAGTAAAAAATATACGCTGTTGGAATACAAAAAGAAGAAATAGAACAATAAACAAATGAAATACATTTTACCATTCAAAATTATTTTAATCTGAAAATATGAAGAAAATTCAAGATTGAAATTGGAATCTATTAATGTTATCACAAAAATTGGGACTCACGGTAACATAGTATTTACGAGGTACACCAAAGAAGGGAGTGCTTGATGCATCTCTTGAGGAAATTGATCTAGCCCGTCTTCAAAACAATAACATAGAATGAAAAATAAGAGCTGGGGAAGATGGCTAAATTCTATCATTTCAAAACAGCCATTCCGCTTTTGAAGTATTCAGATGCAATATCCTTCTCATTTATTGTTCTTGTTGCCACTTTGATTTTTTATGTTTTTTCGTTGTTCTGGTACTGAGTTTTTTCAGGATTTAAATTGATTCACTTCGTCACTGTTTCTGACCGATCTATTTTTAATCTTGTTATTGTTCAGTTTTATTGTTTTTCTGCCCTTATCAACCAAGGTTTCACTGTGGTCTCGGTATTTTTTGTTTTAGTAAAAATTATGAAGTTTAGAGTTAAGGGTTCCAGCATCCGTGTTTTCTAAATACCCTGGATTTGTTATCTGCCAGGAGTCTTCAAAAACCTTGATGTGCCATTCTCATTGTTTTCACACCTCAGCATGGAGATTGACACATGGAATTGATATTGACACCTCATTTTTTTTTATACCTATGGCATAACCAATTATCAGTTATGATGGGCTTGTGTTACTTATTAACAATTTCATGAGTGTAATATCAACTATCTTAGCCTAGATGTATACTTTAGAAGAATTAACATATACAAGAAATATGTCACCCCAACTGTCACAAACATATAAAGACTTGGGCTGTGGAATGCAGCTCTTGGTGCAGTTAGATTGAACAGGTGTGTCATTGCTTGGAATTCGGAAGCAATGTTCATCTAGATGTCACTAAATAGAAATTGTCATGATTTTAATCACAAAGGATTCAGATCCAGTTACCGACAATACTATATATGTCATGCCTAGATGTCATTGGCACAGCTAATCTATTTTTTTGTTGTGAAATTCCATGTAATGTGCTCCTCATTATTCTTTTGTTGTAGTTCTTGGGTATGGAAACTATAAATTTACATTGTGTTGAAGCATTTTTCATGCTTCTATGTGCAGGCTTTAAAGATGTGCCTGAAGCGGAGAAAAGCAGAATGGTTGGTGATGTTTTCAGTAGTGTTGCCTCAAAATATGACATCATGAATGACATAATGAGTGTTGGTCTTCACCAGCTTTGGAAGGATAGGTTCATATTTATTTGTTATAATTAAAACCATTGAATTTCAATTCCTCAAATTTCTGCTCAGTTTGTCTTTGGATGCATGAAAAAATTTATTTCTTCTTGTGTGATCTGGCTTTTGCAGACTTGTCTCAAAATTGAGTCCATTTGCAGGAATGCAGCATCTTGATGTAGCTGGTGGGACAAGTAGTTTGACCAAACTATATATATATGTATGTATGTATGTATGTATGTATGTTCAAATGCTTCTTTTTAACTATTAAAAATTTAGCAATATGTCATGTCATTTAAAGAATAAAGAAAATGCACTACAAGTGTAGCTACTAGTCACCACAAATACAAGCAATGGACATTACAAGCCATTTAAATTATCAAAACTGCCTTAGATCATGCCTAGACCATGAAGTGTCAAGTTGGTGCACAAATGATAAATGCATTAATAGCCCAAAATTTAGGGGTCAGAAATGTCAGTGCATTGATATTGGTGAGGGGGTTATCCTTTGGTGTGTTGAGAAATATAGGGCATCAAGATTAGGTGATTTCTCTTGGTTAGATACCTGCTTGTGAATGCCTTTTTACTTTTTAGGTTAGGATCTTCTTTTACTTAGGTTATTATAGTGTTCCTCATTAAACAACTACTAATGCATAAACCATAAAGAGACAAAAGACACATAATATAGGCGATCAACCACGGACGAAACCTCTCCCACTTGAGAGGAAAACCCAAACGAATTATTATTCTTATAGAGACTTCAATTGATGAATACCAAGACCAAGACCATTGACCTATTTGACTCTCCAAGACCAAGACACAAGTTCCCTTTCACTACTTCTCTTTTGTGCCCAAGTTAACACTTGGTCCAACTGCTTGCTTGCCTTCCTTTGTACCTTGGTACCTTGGCTATAATTCAGATTTCAACTTCCTTTTTCTCTGATTTAGACCTGCAACTTCTCGGCTTCCTTCAAAAACCCTAGCATGTGTGAATAATCAACTTTGAAACCTTGATTCCCTTTGCTTTAGGTTGAGACTGCTTACTTGACAACTCGGATTGATATCTTCCTTGTTCTTCACCCTAAGTACTCTCTTACGGTGACTGCAATATTTTAGCCTTATTCCTGCCATAAGCAGGTCTGCAATCTTGCATGTGTGGAGTTTACTTGGACCCAAAATAGTCCCAAAACTATGCCAAAGACTTGGCTCTTCTTTCTCTTCTCCTCGCAGGTTATAAGGCTTCTTCTTGATGAATTTCACACCACTTTCTAGCTTCAAACCTTGACCAAAAATCTGTCTTTGAAATGAGGTCGAGCTACCCTATTTATAGTCGTTGGATAGCATACAATGTCTATGTCATATGGGTGTCTAGATGTGTATAGATAGCATGCAATGTCTATGGGTGTCTAGATGTGTATAGCAAATAAGGTTTCAATACTTGCATGGAATGTGCAGAGTCTCTGCTTAAGAAAGCAACATTCTGTTTTTACCTTTTTCAGTGCTCTATTTTGGGTTGTCATTGATAGTCATGACACTAATATAACATGCACATCCATTTCCATATCAAAGTTCCCTTCTACAGCAGATCTGTGTAAATTTTTCTGCTGAACTGCTTTTTTGTCATAAGATGCCAATCCTGCCAGAGCTAAATCTATGGTGTTACAGTTCTAGAGACTTTTCCTTGCTCCGAGTGATGTGGCTAAATAGTTAAGGAGTTTTAGTTCATCCAACCTCAGTTTTATGATTGATGGAAACATTTGATGCATGCACTAATAAGTAATAACATGCAATATCTGTGGGTTTTTATATCTATGATTATGTTTAGAAAGAGGGTTTCAGTGATCTTTTTTAGTTCACACCTCGGTTTACCTTTTATCCCTCTTTAAAATTCGTCTTCCAGGCTTTGATCCTTCTTCCATCCATGCTTGAAAGTAGCCATGCTGACATGATAACATGTATATGTCAGTCTGCAAGTACTTAGTGTTGGCTGCATTCCATATGATATATGGGTAAGTCTGCCTGCATGTACTTAATGTAGGATAGAGAGTTTTCGTTCGTTTGTCTAAATTTCCCCTATATATTCGGAACATTTACGGAAGCTAATTTTCATCATTATAGTCAAGGCTTAATCAACCATATTCCCACATTACGTGAAAAGCTCATGTGACACTATTTTTTTAAGTATGATTAATACTTGTACTATTCAGTTTCCTATCCAGTTTTAAAGTTTCGTATTTTTTTTTTTTAATAAATTTAACCAACACAAGAGAATTTCTAATGTATATCCACTTTTAATCCTATTTCCATTTCAGTGACTTTAATTGAATGCAAATGTTGTTGTGAAGTGGTTCTGTAATCATGATTTTTTTTACCCTTCTCGTTTTGCAAGTTCTAATTGCTCCCTTGATGTTAATTGAGGAAATATTATTGTAATCATGTACCAAGTATTAGTCTATTGCTCTCTTGATGCCTTGTGCACTAAATTACTAAGTATTAGTGGACATCATGGATTGCCAGCTTGCACATATTGGCCTGTATGCGAGTCGAGATGTATGTGGTTTCTTTTTGAGTTAGTTTTTTTTTTTTGGTGTATGCATGAAATGTGGAGTCTTCTGCTTAAGAAAGCAACATTCTATTTTAACTTTTTACCTTTAACAGTTTTCAGCTGACTGTGATGGGATTTCTAATTTCTTTAGCTTGAGAAATTGATATTCTGTTTTCACCTTTCTTCATTCCTTTGTTTTTAGCTGTTCAATATAGTACTGGTGTCAGAGTAGAAACTGCTTGCATTTACATTAAATCATATCCAGGTTCCCTACTAGGGTAAATTTGTGGTTGAAATTCTGAATTCTTCTGCTTTGGATTGCCATATGTTTTATGATGTCAAGGTTCCCTACAAAAGTTCAATTTTTCTTTCAGGTCTCAACACGTTAATTTGTTCAGGTCATGGGTCCCATATAACCAAGCAGTTTTGGTTTATTGAGGTTAGTCACAGGTTTGAGATCCACAAAGGCATTTGATGTATGTTCTGGATAGCATACAATGTCTATCCAATATGGGTGTCTAGATGTGTATATATAGCATGCAATGTCTATGGGTGTCTAGATGTGTATAGCAAATAAGGTTTCAATACATGCATGGAATGTGCAGAGTCTCTGCTTAAGAAAGCAGCATTCTGTTTTTACCTTTTTTCAGTGCTCTATTTTGGGTTGTCATTGAATAGTCATGACACTAATATAACATGCACATCCATTTCCATATCAAAGTTCCCTTCTACAACAAATCTGTGTAAAATTTTCTGCTGAACTGCTTTTTTTTCATACGATGCCAATCCTGCCAGAGCTGAATCTATGGTGTTACAGTTCTAGAGACTTTTCCTTGCTCCGAGTGATGTGGCTAAATAGTTAAGGAGTTTTAGTTCATCCAACCTCAGTTTTATGATTGATGGAAACATTTGATGCATGCACTAATAAGTAATAACATGCAATATCTGTGGGTTTGTATATCTATGATTCTGTTTAGAAAGAGGGTTTCAGTGATCTTTTTCAGTTCACACCTCAGTTTACCTTTTATCCCTATTTAAAATTCGTATTCCAGGCTTTGATCCTTCTTCCATCCATGCTTGAAAGTAGCCATGCTGACATGATAACATGTATATGTCGATCTGTAAGTACTTAGTGTTGGCTGCATTACATATGATATATGGTAAGTCTGTCTGCATGTACTTAATGTAGGATAGGGAGTTTTCATTTGTTTGTCTAAATTTCCCCTATATATTTGGAACATTTACGGAAGCTAATTTTCATCATTATATTCGAGGCTTGATCAACCATATTCCCACATTACGTGAAAATCTCATGTGACACTATTTTTTTAAGTATGATTAATACTTGTACTATTCAATTTCCTGTCCAGTTTTAAAGTTTCTTTTTTATTCTATTTTTTTTAAATTTAACCAACACATGAGAATTTCTAATGTATATCCACTTTTTATCCTATTTCCATTTCAGTGACTTTAATTGAATGCAAATGTTGTTGTGAAGTGGTTCCGTAATCATTATTTTTTTTTACCCTTCTCGTTTTGCAAGTTCTAATTGCTCTCTTGATGCTAATTGAGGAAATATTATTGTAATCATGTACCAAGTATTAGTCTATTTCTCTCTTGATGCCTTGTGCACTAAATTACCAAGTATTAGTGGAGAGCATGGATTTCCAGCTTGCACATATTGGCCTGTATGCGAGTCGAGATGTATGTGGTTTCTTTTGGAGTTATTTTTTTTTTTTTTGGTGTATGCATGAAATCTGCTTAAGAAAGTGGCATTTTGTTTTAACTTGTTACCTTTAGCAGTTTTCAGCTGACTGTGATGGGATTTCTAATTTCTTTAGCTTGAGAAACTGATATTCTGTTTTCACCTTTCTTCAGTCCTTTGTTTTCAGCTGTTCAAGATAGTACTGGTGTCAGAGTAGAAACTGCTTGCATTTACATTAAATCATATCCAGGTTCCCTACTAGGGTAAATTTGTGGTTGAAATTCTAAATTTTTCTGCTTTGGATTGCCATATGTTTTATGATGTCAATGTTCCCCACAAAAGTTCAATTTTTCATTTAGGTCTCAACACGATAATTTGCTCAGGTCATGTGTCCCATATAACCAAGCAGTTTTGGTTTATTGAGGTTAGTCACAAGTTTGAGATCCATAGAGGCATTTGATCTATGTTCTGGATAGCATACAATGTCTATGCCATATGGGCGTCTAGATGTGTATAGATAGCATGCAATGTCTATGGGTGTCTAGATGTGTATAGCAAATAAGGTTTCAATACCTGCATGGAATGTGTAGAGTCTCTGCTTAAGAAAGCAACATTCTATTTTTACCTTTTTTCAGTGCTCTGTTTTGGGTTGTCATTGATAGTCATGACAATAATATAACATGCACATCCATTTCCATATTAAAGTTCCCTTCTAAAATAGATCTATGTAAATTTTTCTGCTGAACTGCTTTTTTGTCATACGATGCTAATCTTGCCAGAGCTGAATCTATGGTGTTACAGTTCTAGAGACTTTTCCTTGCTCCGAGTGATGTGGCTAAATAGTTAAGGATTTTTAGCTCATCCAACCTTAGTTTTATGATTGATGGAAACATTTGATGCATGCACTAATAAGAAATAACATGCAATATATGTGGGTTTGTATATCTATGATTCTGTTTAGAAAGAGGGTTTCAATGATCTTTTTCAGTTCACACCTCGGTTTAACTTTTATCCCTCTTTAAAATTCATCTTCCAGGCTTTGATCCTTCTTCTATCCATGCTTGAAAGTAGCCATGCTGACATGATAACATGTATATGTCAGTCTGCATGTACTTAGTGTTGGCTACATTACATATGATATATGGGTAAGTCTGCCTGCATGTACTTAATGTAGGATAGGGAGTTTTCGTTTGTTTGTCTAAAATTCCCCTATATATTCGGAACATTTACGGAAGCTAATTTTCATCATTATAGTCAAGGCTTGATCAACCATATTCCCACATTACGTAAAAAGCTTATGTGACACTACTTTTTTAAGTATGATTAATACTTGTACCATTCAATTTCCTGTCCAGTTTTAAAGTTTCATTTTTTTTTTTTAAATTTAACCAACACATGATAATTTCTAATGTATATCCACTTTTTATCCTATTTCCATTTCAGTGACTTTAATTGAATGCAAATGTTGTTGTGAAGTGGTTCTGTAATCATGATTTTTTTTACCCTTCTCGTTTTGCAAGTTCTAATTGCTCTCTTGATGCTAATTGAGGAAATATTATTGTAATCATGTACCAAGTATTAGTCTATTGCTCTCTTGATGCCTTGTGCACTAAATTACCAAGTATTAGTGGAGAGAATGGATTGCCAGCTTGCACATATTGGTCTGTATGCGAGTCCAGTTTTAAAGTTTCATTTAAAAAAAAATATTTAAATTTCGTCTGTCTTGCGATGTTTTATTTTTTATTATTTAAATTTTTAAATGTCAGGTAATTATTGCGCTTCTTCCTGGCGTACGGTATGAGCCGCTTACATAAGCGTCGGTATTGCGACACTTTAAATGCGTCGGTATTGTGACACTTTAAAAGCGTTGGTATTACGACACTTCAATAAAGTGTCAGAACAAGTGTCTCTCTTCTGACGCTTTATTGAAGTGTCGGAATTGCGACTCGATGGCTAACCATGCTTTGTCCGACCTCAAACTGTCGCTCTTGCGACGACTATGTGTCGGAATAATTTTATTTTCTATTTTAGTAGCAGTTATATGTTGCATATTTCTTAAATTGTGGAGTTGTTCCTTTCCTGTTGCATGTTTTTTTATATTGTTATGTTGTGATTCAAATTTTTAGTTGTGCTTTCCAGTTATTCTCCTACATAGTACATGCTTTGATAGATTATATCAAAAGTCTTACCAATACAATAACATTGATTGTTGTATGTGGACATTTTTGTTCAGGATGGTCCATTACATAATCAAGATGAGGAGATGGATCATGCAATTGCACTTTCTCTTTCTGAAGAACTAACCAAACCAGATGGTATATGATGGAAATTTCATTTTTTTATAGTTACTTTTAGTTTAATTATATCATTTAGCTCGATGCTTTTCATATATTCAACTAATTTTTTTTTGCTTAACAAGACTTTGTCATTTCCATGTTTTAGTGAAACTGTTTATGGTTTGATACTCTCATACAACCTTTATCAAGTTACATGCACCCTCATTAGAAAAAACAAGAGAATTTTTCTTGCCATGACTATCTTTCTTTGTCATTGTTTTCTTAAAAAAGTCTTTTAGCTAAGAAACTAGTTTCAAGGTTATGGCATAATTTGTCATATAAATTGAATAGAAGTTATATCCAAAATGTTAACTTGTAAACTACTTCGCTGGTTTTAGGCTTTCCATTTAAAATCTACTTCAGTTTGAACTTTGAACGAGTTGTTCCATAGACTTGAATATTAAGAGATTTTGGTGTAAGGATTAAAAATTAGCTCATAAGGCCTCTTAGTTATTCATTTATTTTATCTGAATATAACATTTACTATTAAATTAGAACCACTCGGCACAAATACATCATAGATCAAGATCATACTTTGTAAAGTGTCGTAGAATAAAAATAGGAACAAGGACATTGAATTCTTTCAGTTTTCCTGGTTCTTATTCCTTTGTGTATCTTTGCACCTTTAGGGGAAATTGCTAGTTTAAAGTCTAATTCTTTAAAGGGTGCTAGCTCAATAGAAGAGCACCTGCTTTACAAGAAGGAGGTTGGTGGTTCGATTCCATCGTGCCCTGATATTCATATATAGGGAATGAAGAAGATCAATTTTTGGTGACGGATACTCTTTTGACCATCACCAATGAGCTTATGGTGACATTTTTAGACCCTCACCAAAATATGAAATGGTGACGGTCAACAAACGCCACCATATATATGCACCAATAGTGACGACTATTAAAGGTTTGTCACCGTAAATTGTTGTTGTTGATATGAAATGGTGAGGGTCACTGTTTGTCATTATAGTCATTATTCGTGACAGACCTTGATGTCACCAATGAATTTATGGTGACAGTCAATAAACGTTGCCATATATATGCACCAATAGTGACGGCCATGAAAGGTCCATCACAAAAAATCGTTGCTATTCATATGAAATGGTGACGGTCACTATCTATCATTATAATCAATATTCGTGACAGACTTTGAATGTCACCACAACACATACTTTCGGCGAAGCCACCTTTGGTGACATTCAGGTTTTTGGTGACAGAGGCTATTTTCCGTCACCATTGCTCATATGAAATGGTGATGGTCACTATCCTTCACTATAAATCATTATTGGTGACGGACCTTGGATGTCACCACAACACCTATACTTTCGGCGACGCCACCTTTGGTGACGTTCAGTTTTTTGGTGACGGAGGCTATTGTCTATCACCATTGCTCATATGAAATGGTGACAGTCAATATTCGTCACTATAAATCATTATTGGTGATGGAACTTGAATGTCACTACAACACCTATACTTTCGGTGATGCCACCTTTGGTGACGTTCAGTTTTTGGTGACGAAGGCTCTTTTGACCCTCACCAATGAGCTTATGGTGACCATTTTCGCCCCTCACCAATGTGCTTTTTTCTTGTAGTAACCACTGATCCAAATTTATGCAGGAACACAACATAATACACATATAACCATAAATATAAAAATGCAATGGAAATAACACTTCCTTTCATTAATATCAAAGAACTGAAATTTGTTTATAGACATAATGGAAATAAAATAGCTAGGGCACTAGTAGCTTATCTCTGAGAAGAGATGTGGTGGCTAAAGGCTTCTGACCTTTGTGTTACAATAAGGCTCAAAGATCTATATATTTTTAAGAAATAATGGAAAACCCTAAACATCCAAAAACCTAACCCTAGGAGATGAAACGCCATAATATGGGCCTCGTCGAGGTAAATTGGTACCTCAATTTCCCGTGGTCGTAACTTTGGCATACTATCTCCGCTTGATGCACATGATACATCGTTGGAAAGATCTATCCGAGGACTAAAAATACTAGCAATGAATATCAAGTCCAAGATGTAATCATATTAGCCAAAGTTTTGATGCCGAAAAAATGTTGTTTAGGGCCTCAAAATGGCTCCAGAAGTACAAGACCCGAAAAACCACTAAAAATAGTAAAATGTGATATAATTAAGGAAACTAAAAAACTGAAAGAAATGATGGTGGGGCCCCAGGTGGAATAGGTGGGTGGCCACCAATATCCACTTGGATCATTCCTCCCTCCTTTGGAAGTAATGGTCCCCATTGTGCTGAGTTCCTCCATAAGATGAGGAAAATTCTGTAGAACTTGGTCCCTTGTGAACCACTTGCCTTGGTGCAGGAGTTGGCCAGCTTTGACAAACCGCTATAGTCGGATCTTCTGCTGGCGAGTTTTATGGATTTGCATGTCCATGATACAATCTGTGGTGGCCTTTTCCATGCATTCTGGGTTTAAATCTGTTGGTGTGAGTTGTTCTACAATGTCAGAGGTGTCTATTAGAGGTGGGAAATAGGGTCGAAGGCGGGCCACATTGAATACTGGGTGAAGACCAAGGAATGGTGGAATAATGAGTTCGAAGGCATTGTTCCCTATAGCCTTGGTGATGGTGTACGTCCCATATCAGAGCGGGTGAAGCTTGCGGTGGGGTCCAGTGAGGTTATCCTTCTACAAATGTAGCCACACTTTGTCGCCCACATGGAATTGGTGTGGCACCCAATGTTGATCATGTCGTTGCTTGTAATTAGAATTGGATCTATCCAATATGTCATGAAACTGTTGGCAGATGTGCTAAATGTGATCAATGAATTTGTCCACTTTTTCAGCTTCAGACTGAACATGAGCTGAATCGGCCTGAGTTGCCACAAATGGAATGGATACGTCAATGGAACATAGTGGCTAGAACCACAAGCCCACCTGAAAGGGCTGTGGCCGGTTGAGCTTTGGAGAGACTGGTTATAAATGTGTTTTACATAGGGAAGACTCTCATCCCATGTGTGTGGATGCTTTGATTTTTACATGTGTAGAATGTGTACAATCATCCTGTTGATGACCTCTGTCTGGCCATCAGTTCGGGGATGGAAAGCTGTGGACTTGGTGAGCTTGGTGTCCAACATTGACCAGAGGCTATACCAAAATGTGCTGAGGAACCTGCTATCCCGATCTGAGATGATAGAATATGGGATCCTAAAGTGCACCCACACTCGTTCAAGGAAGAGATTAGCAGTGGATTTTGTTGTGCTATTCTTCTTGTAGTCCAACATAATGGCCATCTTCAATAATCTGTCGATGACCACGAAAACACAGTCGTTTCCATGCTTAGTAGAAGGAAGGTCCGATATGTAATCCATGGAGTTGGATTCCCAAGGTCGACTAGGGGTAGGTAGTGGAGTATAGAGGCCTTGCTTCTTGATGGTCGGTTTGGAAATGGAGCAAGCAGTGGAGGATCTGATGTACTTCCCAACATCCTGTCGAAGGTTCAGCCAATAGAAATGCTTCTGCATTACTGCCACTTATTTTTCATCTCCAGTATTCCCAACGAATCGATCGTAGTGTGCTTCCCAAATCATCTTGGCACACTCACTTGAACGAACATAAAGGTTGTTAAGATTTTACGGCAGAAATAATAAACAATTTACCGAGAGGAATAAACATAAAGAGGCCAGCAACAAATCATAAACATAAACACAAATTTTTCTTTGGGAAAACCCCAAAATCCATAGAAAAACCCAACCAATGAAATTTCATTAACCATTGGCCACAATCCTGGCCAATTCAGCCAAGTGAGCCTTCACTGCTCACCTCCAGGCCTACATTACATTGAAGTATTCCTAGCCTTTTATAGGCTCCATTACATGCAATACCATGGGCTGAAAACCATGGGTGCACAATAACATGTGCCCAAAAACCACTACTATTTACCCTAGTCAACATTGACTCTATCCCGAGTCAAGTTTACCTAACAATTCCCCCCTTAAACTTGACTTGGGGATTATTGACTAAATCTAGCCAAAAATGTTAAGTGAGACAACCCCTCTCACTATAGCCCTTCCCCCCCTCAATGTTTTTACCCAGGGTAATTGTTAGCTTGAAATCTCCCCCTATCACCTAGGTCTAACCCAGAATTTACTAGTGATTACCTAGGGGTACGCATGCCATACCAGGTTTTACAGAAGTATGCCCATTTACATGTAATAAGTTAACTCCATTATGATAATACTTTTTTTTTTTCATTGTTACTGTCTTTGCACATATGACATCAACGTCCATATAAAAAGAACCCATCTACCGAATTACATGGGTCACCAGCCTCTGTAACTGCCAGTCCTCTAGGAGTTCTCTTTAGATACATGGTTCATCAATTAATCAATCCACATGAAAATATCCTCTCTCATTTTAACAAGCTCTCTTTGATCTACCAAAACCCTTGATTAAAAACTGCTTTGATGCTTCTCCATACTCTCTTGAGCATGCTTTCCGAAGCTGCTATATTGCTTGATTAGAATATCCTCTTTGCATTTAAAGTTACTCTATGCAACCTTACTCAAATTCACCATATCCATTAACATTTTCTTTCACCAACACTTTCATAGGTACAAAGGTCATTCCTTCTTGGTTCTCACTTTAAAAACATGATAAGCATGATGCTAATCATCCTACGCTCACTCAACGAAATAAAGACTACTCTCGCAGAGAGCCCACCATGCAAATCTGCGCACTAATATTCACCGTTGCTTGATCCATGATCCCACAATTGCAACTAAGTCCTCCATGTGAATCTATATTGTTGGATGACTTGAACAACACATTCCTTCTTCTTTAACAACCCTTTTTATTGGAATGAGAGCGTATATAACAAATCCTCTCATATTTCACAATACATTTTATCACACAGTCGAAAACTGCTGTCGAGTCAAACAGGTGGTCTACGAGCTACCCATATGCTACAGAGAGCGCCATTGAAGCTATCCTTTAGTTCTCATTGTCATCTTCAGCTATTGAACTGAAAATCGATTTCCATATAAAATTCTCGCATTCGTCTTATGCAAGCCACGAGAAAATTTGAACTTCCTTGTTATCCCCACAACGCCATACTCACGTTGATGTCGATCGAACATCTCTATTCTTTGAATCAATAGGGTGCTAGAAAATTCCAGCCTCATGACAAGCAACCTTTAGCCAGTCTGATGGCCTAATAATAGCCTTCGTGAGTCATCACGACATCCTGAATGGCCTTCCGCCCACTTATGCACATCTCATGCTCTAATAATTTCCCCAAATTGATTTGGGCATGCATAAACTATGGAGATCCTTAACAAAAATATTCACAACAGTTTGCACGGAGCCACCACTACGCCCACCGTATTCATGGCTGCTCCACTCTGATTCTACGACTATAATGCAAATTCTCTGCCTGATATCAGCATCACTAGCAGTATTTCCACATTCTCCATGAAAGAAACACATATGCACCTTCGTGGAGCTTGACTCGAAAATACGTCCAGTTCTTGCAGATCGTGTTGCTTGCCCCTGCCAGTGACTCTGACATCGTCAAGGGGTTCTGATCCACCATTTCCAACCATGGCCTCAGAAGCAATAGATAATTGCGTGCATGGCTTCCAATAGCCTCGAAACGTTGATCCGGACTGCCACCAGAGTCTGAAATTTATGTTTGTTGACCATTAAAATTTATTTAACGATCCTTTTTAGCGTCAGATGTAATGAGATACGCCTCCTTCACACGCAGATCTGGATCTTCAAACATCAGATCTTCCAAATCTAATAAAATTACTCTCTTTCCCCAATGATTGAATGAACTTGGTTAATAAAACGATCCACGATCCTGCAAGTATCCTTAGATCAGGCTCCGATACCAATTGTTAAGATTTTACGACAGAAATAATAAAAAATTTACTGAGAAGAATAAACATAAAGAGGCTAGCAAGAAATCATAAACATAAACACACATGTTTCTCCGGGAAAACCCCAAACTCCAGGGAAAAACCCAACCAATGAAATTTCATTAACCATTGGCCACAACCCTGGCCAATCCAGTCAAGTGAGCCTTCACTGCTCACCTCCAGGCCAACATTACAATGAATTATTCTCAGCCTTTTATAGGCTCCATTACATGCAATACCATGGGCTAAAAACCATGGGTGCACAATACCATTTTCCCCAAAACCACTACTATTTACCCTAGTCAACATTGACTCTATCCCGAGCCAAGTTTTCCTAACAAAGGTGTCCTAGGTGACATAACAGTGCATTCTAGAGGTGAAAATTTGGAACTTGTGTACCCTCCAAGGGTGTCTTGTATGTTTTGACGAATTTGGGATCACTCTTGTAAAGAAGCGGCCAATCAAAAGTCTCGTTCCCGCAAGAGTAGAGAAAGGTGGTTAGCGCCATGATCGGTGGTCGGATGAGGCAGTCTGTAACATTATTGGTGCCACCCTTCTTATACTTGATGTTCAAATGATTTTTTTTTAGATATGTGGACCAATTCTGATGGTGATCATTATGAAACTTCCCTTGTGTTTATATGAACTACAGGGGTCGATGGTCTATGTGGATGACCGTTTCCTTCCCCAAAATGTAATGCTTCCATTGGCGGTGCGCTTGAACAATGGAATACATTTCTTTATCATAAGTGGGATACTTGAGGACTGTGTCAGACAATGTCTCACTGTGATATGCCACTGGATGCCCCTGTTGAGTAAGAACTGCTAGAATAGCATAGTCAGAGGCTTCTATCTCGATCTCAAATGGTTGTTGCAAGTATGGTAATGTGAGCACTGGGGCAGAGCAGAGGCAATGTTTCAATTCTACGAACACCTTCTGTTGAGATTCCAACCAAAACAATTTTTCTTTCTCTCCTCCCTTGGTGACTTGACTCAAGGGCCAAGTGATATGAGAGAATCCCAACACGAACATGCAGTAGAAATTAGCAAGACCTAGAATGATGCGAAACTCTTTTAGAGTGGTTGGGGCCGGCCAATCTCGAATTACTTGGATCTTGGTTGGATCCACATGCAATACTTGATCATCAATAATGTATCCTAGATACTAAACCTAAGTCATGCCAAACGTGCACTTTTCCAAATTGGCACAAAACTTGTGTTGCCGTAGGGTTTGGAGGACTTGTCGAATGTGGTGGAGGTGCTCTTCCCAAGTCTGGCTGAAGATCAGGATGTAATCTAAGTACACTAATACAAATGAGTTGGTGAATGGCCACAAGGTGTCGTCCATCAGCCTCATGAAGGCCATGGGAGCATTCGTCAATCCGAAAGGCATGACCATCCATTCGAAAAGGCCCTCCTTGGATTTGAAGGTAGTATTCCACACATCAGAGGCTTCGATTGGTACCTGGTGATACCCAGAATTAAAGTCGATCTTGCTGAAATATTTTTCCCCTTTGAGTTGATACAGAAGGTCACCAATCCATGGGATCGGGTACCTATTCCAAAAAGTGATCTTGTTGAGCACCCTATAGTCAATACCGAGTTTCGAAGTCCGATCCTTCTTTTGCACCAACATGATCAGGCTCCCATAGGGCGATGAACTTGGTCGGATGTGACCTTTTTGTAGCAGCTCCTGAATCTGCCTCTTGATTTAATCGTTCTCCAGAATAAAGCACCAATAGATTGGTCCATTGGGTAGCAATGCACCCGGGTTCAGATCGATGGCGTGCTTGACCTGAGAGTGTAGAGGAACCCCTGTAGGTGAGGTGAAGATGTCCCCGTACTCCTCCATGACCTTCTTCATTTGTTGTTATCGTGTGAAGGAGTCCTGTCTGGAGGTCGTGGCCACAATTTTCTTCTTTCCCAGGGGGTGGATCATCAAGAAAACAAATTTCCTAGTTTGGGAAATGAGCTTACTACATTGTTTTGTAGTAGCCAAAGAGATAGCTGCAGGCAGTGGTACCTCTGGTATCCTGTACAACTTATTTCCCAAAGTAACAATAACAGCGCAAGGCCGGTACTCATACATAACATGTCTCTTCCACAAGTATGGTTGGCCTAATAATAAATCAAAAACTTCAAGAGGAGAAATATCACATAATACCTCATCTTTGAAGGGCTTGATGCTGTAGGGAAGGCTACAATGCTGGCTGACGCAAAGATCCCATCCTTGGGGAAGCAACCTGATGGTGTACGGTTGTGGGTGTGTTGTGGTCAGCAAGCCCAAACGCTTCATGACCTCTACTGAAAGGAGGTTCTTTTGGCTCCCACTATCAACAATGAACAACAGCGGAGAACCCTTTACCCACATATGAGAGTGGAAGAGACCCTCCTGCTCCTCTGGATCTTTCAATTCCTCCTTCTCGATCTTTGCAGTGGAAACGATGGTGTTAGGCTCTGCATCAATAATCTTCTTCCCTTTGTCATTCCTCTTGTCACGTTATGATTCAGAGTCGAAGCATGCATCTCATTCAGAAGCCCTCATCTCAGCCACTAGTGATTGCTTGGCTCGACACCCACTTGTGTTGTGAGTGGAGCTCTTATGGAACTCCAAATAGTTCTAAGTGGGTATGACCAAGAACAGAGAGGGTTCCCCCTCGTACTTTTTCTCACAGCAGGTTTCCCACGAGTCCTTGACATGGGGGGTAGGTTTGAGGAGTGAAAAAATAATCTTCTCCCAGTCGGAAAAGTCATGAACTGAGAAATATCCTTCTAATAGATTCAACCATCTATCTATGGCATCCACATATATTTGGCCCTCAACTATGGGAATGTCAAAGTTTACTTGTACCTTAAAAGGATTTTCACCTCTAGAGTGGCTGCTGGATGCAGATGCGCCGCCAGTGGGCAGTCGTTGAAGGATCTGGGAAAAGTTATCCATCATTGCGTTCCTTTGTTATTCAAGGGCCTCCTCGAGCAATATTTTGATAGGATCTCCTGATCCCTCATATTTATTTCGTCCCCCATGGGCGTCCGTCGCGGTTTGCGAGGCTGATCTTGGAAAGGTTCAACCAAATCACTCCCTAACTCCTTATAACCCGACCTCATTGGGGACATGAAAAGAAGGATCGAGAAAGAGAATAACTCTCTGATACCACTGATCTGGATTTATGCAAGATCACAATAGAATAAACATATAACCATAAATATAAAAATGCACTGGAAATAACACTTCATTTCATTAATATCAAAGAACTGAAATTTGTTTACAGACAAAATGGAAATAAAATAGCTAGGGCGCTGGTAGCTTATCTCTGAGAAGAGATGTGGTGGCTACAGGCCTCTGAACTCTATGTTAGAATGAGGCTCAAAGGCATATATATTATTGAGAAACAATGGAAAACCATAAACATCCAAAAACCTAACCCTAGGATATGAAACGCCAAAATATGGGCCCCGTCAGGGTAAATTGGTACATCAATTTCCCGGGGTCGTAACTTTGGCATACTATCTCCGTTTGACACACATTATACATTGTTAGAAAGATCCATTTGAGGACTAAAACTGCTTAAAATAATATCAAGTCTAGGATGGACTCATATTTTTCTGGAGGTTTGATGCCCAAAAAAAGTTGTTTAGGGCCTCAAAATAGCTCTAGAAGTTTAGGACCTGAAAAACCACTAAAAATAGTAAATTGTGTTATAATTAAGGAAACTGAAAGAAACAATGGTGGGGATTGAAGTGGAATAGGTGGGTGGCCACCAATATCCACCTATATCATTCCTCCCCCCTTAGGAAGCAATGGTCCCCATTGCGTTGAGTTCCTCCATGAGATGAGGAAACTTCTGTTGAACTTGGTCCCTGGTGAACCACTTGCCTTAATGTAGGACTTGGCCAACTTTGACAACCCGATACAGTTGGATCTTCTGTTGGCGAAATTTCTTGATTTGCATGTCCATGATACAATATATGGTGGAGAGTTCCATGTAGTCTGGGTTTAACTCTATTGGTGTGAGTTGTTCTGCAATGTCAGAGGTGTCCAGTAGAGGTGTGAAAAAGGGCCGAAGGTTGTCCACATTGAATACTGGGTGAAGACCAAGGAATGGCGGAATACTGAGTTCAAAGGAATTGTTCCCTATAGCCTTGGTGATGGTGTACGACCCATATCAGAGCAAGCAAAGCTTGTGGTGGGGTCCAGTGAGGCGCTGCTTCTGCAAATGTAGCCACATTTTGTCACCCACCTGGAAGTGGTGTGGCACCCAATGTTGATCATGTCATTGCTTGTACTTAGCATTGGCTCTGTCCAATATGTCATGAACCTGCTGGAGGAAGTGATGAATGTTCTCAATGAAGTTGTTCGATTTGTCAGCTTCAGACTGGACATTAGCCGATTCAGCCTGTGTAGCCACAAATGGCATGGCTACGTCAATGGGACATAGTGGCTAGAACCCTAGGCCCAACTGAAAGGGGTTGTGGTCGGTTGAGCTATGGAGAGCCCGATTATAACTGTGTTGTACATAGGGAAGGCTGTCATCCCATGTGCGTGGATGCTTTGAATTGTACATGCGTAGAATGTGTACAATCATCCTGTTGACGACCTTTGTATGGCCATCAGTTTGGGGATGGAAAGCTGTGGACTTGGTTAGCTTGGTGTCCAGCATTGACCAGAGGTTGGACCAAAATATGCTGAGGAACCTACTGTCTGGATCTGAGATGATAGACTGTGGGATCCCAAAGTGCACCCAAACTCGTTCAAATAAGAGTTTATTAGTGGCTTCTGCTGTGATATTCTTATTGCAAGTCAACATAATGGCCATCTTCGAGAATCTGTCTACGACCATGAAAACACAGTCGTTTCCATGCTTAGTATAAGGAAGGCTCGACATGTTATCCATGGAGATGGATTCCCAAGGTCGACTAGGGGTAGGTAGTAGAGTATAAGGGCCTTTCTTCTTGATGGTCAGTTTGGTAATGGAGAAAATAGTGCATGAGCTGATGTAGTTCCCAAAATCCTGTCGAAGGTTCGGCCAATAGAAATACTTCTGCATTACTGCTACTATTTTCTTGACCCCGAAATGCCCATCGAATTGACTGTAGTGTGCTTCCAAAATCATCTTGGCACACTCACTTGAAGGAACACAAAGGCATCCCAGGTGACATAGAAGTGCATCCTGGAGGTGAAAATTTGGAACTTGCATACCCTCTAAGAGTGTCTTGCATGTGTGGCGTGAATTCTGGATCGCTCTTGTAGAGAAGCGGCCAATCAGAAGTCTCATGCCCACAAAAGTTGAGAACGGTGGTTAGCACCACGATCGGTGGTCCGCTGAGGCAGTCTGCAACATTATTGGTGCTGACCTTATACTTGATGTTCAAATGAAATTGTTGTAGATATGTGGACCACTTCTGATGGTGATCGTTCTGCAACTTCCCTTCATTCGACAACTTCCCTTGTGTCTGTATGAACTGTAGGGGTCGGTGGTCTGTGTGGATGACCATTTCCTTCCCCAAAATGTAATGTTTTCATTGGCAGCACACCTGCACAATGGAATACATTTCTTTGTCATAAGTTGGATTCTTGCGGACTGTGTCAGACAGTTTCTCACTGTAATATGTCACTAGATACCCCTCTTGAGTAAGAACTACCCCAATAGCATAGTCAGAGGCATCTGTCTTGATCTCAAATATTTTTTGCAATTATAGTAATGTGAGAAATAGGGTAGAGCAGAGGCAATGTTTCAATTCTACGAATGCCTTTTGTTGAGATTCTGACCAAAAGAAAATTTCTTTCGCTCCTCCCTTGGTGAATTGAATCAAGGGCCAAGTGATATGAGATAATCCCAACATGAACCTGCAGTAGAAATTAGCAAGACCCGGAAAGCTGTGAAGCTCAATTAGAGTGGTTGGGGCTGACCAATCCCGAATTACATGGATCTTGTTTGGATCCACATGCAACCCCCTTTCATCAATAATGTATCCCAGATAGTGAACCTGGGTCATGCCAAAAGTTCACTTCTTGAAATTGGCACACAACTTGTGTTGCCGCAGTGTTTGGAGGACCTGTAAGATGTGGTGGAGTTTCTCTTCCCAAGTTTGGCTGAAGATTAGGATGTCATCCAAGTACACTACTACAAATGAGTTGGTGAATGACAAGAAGATGTCGTCCATCAGCCTCATGAAGGCTACGAGAGAATTATTTAACCCAAAAGGCATGACCAACCATTTGAAAAGACCCTCCTTGGATTTTAAGGCAGTTTTCCACACATCGGAGGGTTCGATTGGTACCTGGTGATACCCAGAATTCAAGTTGATCTTGCTGAAATATTTCTCCCCTTTGAGTTGATCTAGAAGGTCGTCAATCCGTGGGATCAGGTACATATTCCAGATAGTGATCGTGTTGAGCGCCCGATAGTCAATACAGAGTCTCCAAATCCCATCCTTCTTTTGCTCCAACATGATCGGGCTCCCACAGGGTGATGAACTTGGCCTGATTTGACATTTCTATAGCAGCTCCTGAATCTGCCTCTTGATTTCATCGTTCTCCAAAATAGAGCGCCAATAGAACGGTCCATTGGGAAACGACGCACCTGGGGTCAAATCGATGGGGTGCTTGACTTGACAGTGCAAAGGCACCCTTATGGGTGAGGTTAAGATGTCCCCGTACTCCTCCACGACCTTGTCTATTTTTTGTTGTCGTCTGGAGGAGCCCTGTCTGGAGAATTAGGGGAATTTTGAGGTCTAAAATGGGCCTCCTAAGGAAATTATAAAATAATAGTGGAAAAAATCTAATAAGATTTGATGACATCATCAAATTTTAGAGGGAAAAATGAAAAAACTACTTTTTCAATTCATATTTTCAACTTATCTCCCAAAGTTTTTACTCAAATTTCGAGCGGGAGTACTCGTTGGATGCGGAATTTAATTCCCCATCCAAGGAGTACCCATGTTGCATACTTTCGATGGGTCCTACTACACGAAAAATGAGAAATACATAAAAAAAACGTGATTACAATCACATTTTTTATGTATTTCTCATTTTTCGTGTAGAAGAGTTCATCGAAAGTATGCAACATGGGTACTCCTTGGATGAGGAATTAAATTCCGCATCCAACGAGTACTCCCGCTTGAAATTTGAGTAAAAAGTTTGGGAGATAAGTTTAAAATACGAGTTGAAAAAGTAGTTTTATTATTTTATTATTTTTTAATATTTTTACTTTTTTACTCCAAAAATGGTGAATCATCCATTATGGATGACATCATCATCTTGAATCCTATTGGTTGTTATAAAGTTAATTTTTGTTGTACATTTTTCTTATGAGGCCCATTTTAGACCTCAAAATTCCCCTAATGGTTGTGGCCACAATATTCTTCTTGCCCTAGGGGCAGATCACCAGGAAAACAAATTTTCTGATTTTGGAAATGAGCTTACTGCATTGTTTTGCAATACCAAAGATATAACCACAGGCGGTGGTATCTCTGGTATCCTATACAACTTTTTGCCCAAAGTAACAATAACAACGCGAGGCCAAGACTCATACACAACATGTCGCTTCCACAAGTATGGTTGGCCTAATAATACATCACAAACATCAAGAGGAGAAATGTCACATAATACCTCATCTGTAAATGGCTTGATGTTGTAGGGAAGGCGATATTGCTGGCTGATGCGAAGATATTGTTCTTGGTGAAGCCACCCATTGGTGTACGACTGTGGGTGTGTTGTGGTAAGCAAGCCCAAACACTTCATGACTTCTGGTGAAATGATGTTTCTTTTGGCTCCCACTATTGATAATGAACTATAGTGGGGAACCCTTTACCTACATCTAAGAGTGGAGGAGACACTCCTCCTCCTCTGGATCTTCCGGTTCCTCCTTCTGGATCTTTGCCTTGGCAACGGTGGCTTGGTGTCCAAAATTGACCAGAGGCTTGAACAAAATGTGTTGAGGAACCTGCTGTCCCGATCTTAGATGATAGACTGTGGGATCCCAAAGTGCTCTCACACTTGTTCAAATAAGAGTTTAGCAGTGGCTTCTGCTGTGATATTCTTCTTGCAGGCTGACATAATGGCAATGTTCGAGAATCTGTCGACGACCACGAAAAGACAGTCGTTGCCATGCTTAGTAGAAGGAAGGCCTAACATTTAATCCATGGAGATGGATTACCAAGGTCAACTAGGGGTAGGTAGCAGAGTATAGAGGCCTTGCTTCTTGATGGTCGGTTTGGCAATGGAGCAAGCAATGTAGGATCTGATGCACTTCCCAACATCCTGTCAAAGGTTTGGCCAATATAACTACTTCTGCAGTACTGCCACTGTTTTCTTGACCCTGAAATTCCCAGTGACTCGACTGTAGTGTGCTTTCGAAGTTATCTTTGCATGATCGCTTAAAGGAACACAAAGGTGTCCTAGGTGACACAACAGTGCATCTTGGAGGTGAAAATTTGGAACTTGCGTACCCTCCAAGAGTGTCTTTTATGTGTGGTCGAATTCTGGATTCCTTAATTGATCTTGCTGAAATATATTGCCCCTTTGAGTTGATCCAAAAGGTCATCATTAATCCATGGGATCGGGTAGCTATTCTGGACAATGATCTTGTTGAGCACCCGATAGTCAATATTGAGTCTCCAAGTCCCATCCTTCTTCTGTACCAACATGATCGGGCTCCCACAAGGTAATGAAATCGGCCGGATGTGACCTTTCTGTAGCAGCTCCTGAATCTGCCACTTGATTTAATCGTTCTACAGAACAGAGTGCCAATAGATCGACCCATTGGGCAGCGACCCACCTGGGGTCAGATCGATGGGGTGCTTGACCTGAGAGTGCATAGGAACCCCTGTGGGTGAGGTGAAGATGTCCCTATACTCCTCCATGACCTTGTCCATTTGTTGTTGTCGTGTGGAGGAGCCCTAGCTGAAGGTCGTGGCCACAGTCTTGTTCCTACCCTGGGGGCAGATCATCAGGAAAACAAATTTCCCGGTTTTGGAAATGAGCTTACTGCAATTTTTTATAGTAACCAAAGAGATATCCGCAGGCAGTGGTACCTCTGGTATCCTATAAAACTTATTGCCCAAAGTAGCAATAACAACGCGAGGGCGGGACTCATACACAACATGTCACTTCCACAAGTATGGTTGGCCTAATAATACACCACAAACATAAACAGGAGCAATGTCACATAGTACCTCATCTGTGAAGGGCTTGATGCTGTAGGAAAGGCGTAAATGCTGGTTGACGTGGAGATCCCGTCCTTGGTGAAGCCACTCGATGGTGTACGACTGTGGGTGTGCTAGGTCGGCAAGCCCAAACACTTCACGACCTCTGTTGAAATGAGGTTCTTTTGGCTCCCATTGTCGACAATGAACTGTAGGAGGGAACCCTTTACCCACATCTAAGAGTGGAAGAGATGCTCCTGTTCCTCTGGATCTTCCAGTTCCTCCTTCTAGATATTTGAAGTGGCAATAGTGGCGTTGGGCTCTGCATCAATAATATGCTTCTCTTTGTCATTCCCCTTGTCGGGTTCTAATTCAGAGTTAGAGCATGCATCTGATTCAGAAGCCCTCATCTCAGCCACCAGTGAATGCTTGGCCCGACACTTGTGTTGTGAGTGGAGCTCTTATGGAACTCACATTACTTTCCCATGTCCTTCTTCAGCTTCATGGTGTTGTTATTTTCTTGCGGCTTCAGTAGGTTATCTTGGGCTGCCATGCCTTGGCTTTATCCTTTGTTCTGCAGTTTGGGGGCATCTTTCCTTTGCTTTTGATACACAGATCTAAAGTCTCTCTTCTTCTGTTTGAATTTCTGCTCAATCTTGGCAGCATACCAGTATGCTGTACCAAACAAGGAGATGTAGAGGAACTCCCTTTCCTCCTGAATTTATATGTGCAAACAATTGCGGTACTTCAACACCAAATGTTTCTTCGAATATTGTTGGGTATGTGTTATATTCTTTCCACGAATAGCTCCACGCGCTGTACTTTGCGCTGGGCGCAATAGGGGGGTCACAGGGGGGTGGCAGCCCTCCTTGTCTGGGTCTGGGGCAGCGCCCCGGCGAATTTTTTTTTGGTATGCGGTCCCACTCATATGCAGACCCACCCATGTTTTGTGCATGAGTTTGCACATGGTTTTGGGGTACGATGGTTTTCGACCCTTGGTATTTTGTAGATCCGGTCAAAGGAACTACGGTTATGTTCTAATCCAGGGTTAATGGATTGGGGTTTATGTATGCTTCGGCATGTATGTATATGTGTTGTAACACTAAAAGGAATATAATGAAAAATCAAGCTGGTTGTCCCGATTTGGGATCCAGGGGAAAATCTCTGTGTTTATTTGTTTTATGTTTTATGCTCTCGCTATTGTTTATTTTCTGTTATAAGATTCGTGTGTAGATAATTTCTGTTCAGGGTTAAAACCTACAAATATTTGATCCCCAACTTTGTGCGCAGGGTATGGACCAAATTCGTCAGCTCATGCACATCTTGATCCCTTTGTTGCCACAACGTAGTCCATTGTATGTACTTTTCCTCATAGCTCCTCACGGGATAATATTGTTCCTTGATGGAGTCTCGAAAAGAATTCCAAGTGGGTACGCCCGAGAACAAAGAGGGTTCCCCCTCATCCTTTTTCTCACAATATGTTTCCCACCAGTCCTTGACATGGGGGGTAGCTTTGAGGAGTGAAAAAATAATCTTCTCTCGATCGGAAAAGTCATGAACTGAAAAATATCCTTCTATTATATTCAACCATCTATCTACGACATCTGCATCTATTTGTCCCTTAAATATGGGAATTTCAAAGTTTACTTGTACCTTAAAAGGAGTTGCACAGTTGCGCCTACAGAGTGGCTACTGGATGCAGAGGCGCCGCTAGTGGGTAGTCGTTGAGGGATCTGTGCAAAGTTATCCATCATCGCGTTCCTTTGTTTTTCGAGGGCCTCTTAGAGTAATATTTTGATAGGATCTCCTTCTCCCTCATCTTACTTTTCGTTCCCCATTGGTGGTTGTTGGGGTTTGCGAGGCTAATCTTGCAAAGGTTCAACCAGATCGAGCCCTGACTCCTTATACCCCGACCTTGTTGGGGACATGCAAAGAAGGATCGAGAAAGAGAAGACCACTCTGATACCACTGATCCGAATTAATGAAGGAATGCAACATAATGCAAATATAACCATAAATATAAAAATGCAGTGGAAATAACACTTCATTTCATTAATATCAAAGAACTGAAATTTGTTTACAGACAGAATGGAAATAAACTAGCTAGGGCGTTGGTAGCTTATCTTGGAGAAGAGATGTGGTGGCTACAAGTCTCTGAAATCTGTGTTACAATGAGGCTCAAAGGCCTATATATTATTGAGAAACAATGGAAAACCATAAACATCCAAAAACCTAACTCTAGGAGATGAAACTGCAGAATATGGGCCCCGTCGGGGTAAATTGGTACATCAATTTCCCGGGGTTGTAACTTTGGCATACTATCTTTGTTTGATGCATTTGATACATCATTAGTAAGATCTATCTGAGGACTACAACTGCTAACAACAAATATCAAGTCTGGGACGGACTCATATTCAACATTCGACTCATATTTGCCAGAGGTTTGATGCCTAAAAAACGTTGTTTAGGGCCTCAAAACGGCTCGAGAAGTTCAGGACTCGAAAAACTGCTAAAAATAGTAATCTGTGCTATAATTAAGGACACTGAAAAAAATGAAAGAAACAATGGTGGGGCCCCAAGTGGAATAGGCGGGTGGCCACCAATATCCACCTGGATCAACCTAGTCAGTTTCATCACTTTTCTTATTTACTATTTTTAGCAGTTTTTTAGGTCCTGAACTTTCAAAGCCATTTTGAGGCACTAAACGACATTTTTTGGGCATAATTGTTTTAACAATAAGAAAGAAATCACAACACTAGCTATATTCCTCAGAAATATCTTTCCAACGAGGTATCATATGCGCCAAACAAAGATAATATGACCAAGTTACGACCCCTAGAAGTTGGTTGCCTAACTAACCCCAACGGGGCTCATAAACTCTTGGTGTTACATCTCCTCGGGTTAGGGTTTTGGTTGTTTAGGGTTTTCTTTTATTGTTCAATAATAAAAAGGTCCTTGAGCCTCATTGTAACATAGTCCAGAGGCATGTAGCCACCACGTCTCTTCTCAGAGATAAGCTACCATTGCCCAAGCTAGTTTGTTTTCCATTTTGTCTATAAGCATTTTTAGTATTTTATATTAGTGAAATGAAGTATTATTCTTGCTGCATCTCTGTGTTTATGTTTATTTTTGTATTTTATTGCGTTACTGCATAAGTCCAGATCAAGATGGAAGCATGCGAATCACATGCTTTCTATTATCCTGATCCACCATTACTCCCTGAGCCATAAAGTCAATTGAAACCCATAATAAACACCAACGAACCTGTTTATCGTATAAGGGGTTTGATGCCTTCATGAGTTGCGCTGAACCTTTATGCAGTTGCTTTTTTATTGATTTATAAATCGAACAAACCTATGTGTCCCATTCCACCCTAGTCCTCTTCGATGGAGTATGAGAACTAGGGGATAGGGTGAGAACCCACCCTTTCATTAATGATAAGGGTGATAGGTTCTAAAGTTGTTCCCAAGTTATTAGGAAGGAAATCTGCTTCCTTATTAATATGTCTAAGGACATGATAGACATAATAATTCCTCATATGTTTCAACAAAGAATGAATGTTTTTGAAGGTGATAATTAACATTAGATCCTTAGGATAAGAACCCCGATAGAGATGTGGTATTATGACGTGAGTGTCTCTCATAATGATTATTTTATTTATATTAGGAGAGGAAATTTGATGAAGCACTTGGAAAAGGGCATAAGCATCTACTTGATTATTCGAAGCATACCTAAGACTCCAAGTATAGGGTATGCTTATTTGTTCACCTAGGCAAATAATCACCCGTCGACCCATAAACTCTCATGGTCCCCCTTTTAAAATTGAAGGAAATGAGGGTAGACTTTGATCCACTTACATGTGCATGAGTCACGAGATTATTTAATACAATTTTTCTTGGTGCAACCACATGTTTGACCACTACCTCAAGATGCTCCCATATCCTTGGGTTAGGCCCTCATGGGAATTGAACCTTGCCTAATAGTGAAAAAATCCTTGCTTTCCACCATTGATCCAACTCCTTTGAGCTTTATAAACAAGGACATGGTGGTGGGCTTTGATCCATGTATGTGTGCACATGCAACCACATGTTTAACCACTACCTTCACATGTCCTGATGGATTCCAGTGTAAGTGGCCTTCACAAGAATTGAAAGTTTCCCAATGGCGAAAAACTTCTTGCTTTTCACTATTGGATCTAGCCCCTTTCGATGAGATGAATGATTATTTTTCTCTCGTGACATATTGAGCTCATATGGATTATATTGTTGTAATGGCTTGGAGCCTTATTTTTAAATGACCTTGAAATCTAAAGAATATCTTACATTTACCTATCAACTAAAAATATAATACTTTGTTGCACCAAAAAAAAATTATTTAATTAATAATTTTAATATCTTTTTTATTTTCAAATTATATAATAAAACTTAATTTAAAAATTATACTAATTTATCATATCAATTTTATTTAAAATGAAAAAATTAAGTGTTATCCGTTAATGGAAAAATAAATTACATTATTATTTTAATCAATTAAAAAATAATTAAGTAATATTTAAAATTTAAAATTATTTTAATAACAAATCATTTTATTTAAAATAAAAAATTAAGTGTTTTCCGTTAATGGAAAAATATGTTACATTATTTTTTTAATCAATTAAAAAATAATTAAATTTAAAAATATTTTAATACAAATTATTTGAAACCCAAGTAAAAATTGAGTAAATCTGTTGACAACCTATACAACTAATTTAAAAATTATAAATAGTGCAATATAATGGTTAGTAAATCGTTTATACAACTAATTGAGAAGTTATAAATAGTGCAATGTAATAATTTTTAATTTTTGCGATACACGAGAACTAATAAATACGAGTTTCAAGATGCCAATTTTATAATCAAGAAACACTTTAAAAAAATATTTATATGATATCACTATACAATATCATAGATGAATATATTTTGTATTACATTTTATATGATTAATTGCTAATATACTAATTACAATGATATCAATTCTTATTAAAATAATTGCTAATACAAACATTACAATGATATCAATTCTTATTAAAAATACGTTTTGCAGGTTTCGTTTTGATTAAAAATATATCTATATAATAAAATAATAATAAAAAATATAAATATTTATAATGAATCTAAGTTTATAGTAAGTTGACAGGTTTATACTTTGAAATAGAATAATTATTTAAGTGTGAGTTTTTTTTTTTTTTTTTGGAGTGAATCATATTAGATAATTATTTTTGGTGTTCTTACTTAGGGGTTGGATTAGTATCAACAACTCTTGAGATTCAACAAGATGATGATCCTAGTGAAAATTAAGCATCTTTACTAGGTGGGGTCCGCAGGCTATTTTTAGGTGTATGTCTATTTTTAGAATGGTGAGCATATTCTAAAATTAACAGGATGTTGATTCTAGATGGTTGAGCAAATTCTATCTTTAGACGAGTTTCTATTTTTAGAAGATGGGCAAAGTCTATTTATAGATCGCTAATCTAAAAATAGAATGCATGTCGATTATTATTAGCCCTTAATGATAATTAGACAATAAATAATAAATTATTCTCTTGGAGCACTGTATTTCAGTTAACTGATGTGGTAAACCAGTTAGCTGAAGGAATTACACATTCCAAGGTTGGTTGGTGACTCATTCATGATTGACTTCGTTGTAACTGAGTGTGACACAGTTGTAACAGAGTTGGAAGAGTAGTTATGGGAGTTGTTATTTAGTTTAATTCAATTGTGCTAGTTGTAACTAAAGATACACTAGTGAAAGATGAGTGAATTAATTATTTAATTAATTCATAAGCAGTGTCTTACTTGCAACTGAAGAAATACAACAGTTAACTACTTGCATGTCAGATCCAGTGGAGACCTAGTGGAGAGATAGGTGAAATGGTGTGTTTGACTATCAATTGTGACTATAGTGATGCATTCAATGCATCTACACACACATTGGAGTTGCCAATGAGGATTGCACAATCAAAGCAAGCCAAGATCAGATTCATTTAGTGATCTTCTTCAGCAGGGATTGCACAATGGAGGCAGGCTGTCAGGAGGCAAGAAATTGGTACATAGATATGCAAATTTCTACATGACAATGTGAGACGATTGTATATTGTAGTAAGAGCTCTATGAGCTGAGCTTTGTATGAGATTGTTTCATGATTCCATGATATACATAATATATGATAGTTGGGTTTTTTAGCTTTAAGCTTTCCCGGTAAAAACCTCTTGTTATGTGCGATTGATTTTTCTTCATGTGTTTTGCAATTGGTGATTTAATTTCCACAAAGAATTGAGTAGAAGGATTCTGTATTTAACAGTGGATTTAATTGTTAGATCAGGGGAGTCTGGTAATATACATGTTATTGTATTAAATTTCTACATGGTATCAGAGCAGTGTTAATCACTGGAGATTGCAATATTGAAGCGGTGTTGAGTTTTGTGTTGGTGGAACAATTCGAATTTGCTGCAAGAATTTCTTGGTGCGACAGTTGAGTAAACATTGAAATGGCTTTCAATGGGTTGCGGTTGGAGTATGCACTCGAGGGTAGCTCTAACTACATAGCTTGGAAGGACAGGATGGAGGCGGTGCTTGAATATAATGGCTTGAAGGAGTTTATTAATAGTGATGTTCCTAAGCCCACTTCGATGGATGCTGCATTACTTGACACCTGGAAAAAGAAAGTAGCGAAGACAAGAAGAATTCTGTTGGAAGGTGTGAAAGACCATATTGTGTCAAGCCTTCATGGGAAAGCCACTCCATTTTCAATGTGGAAGGGTTTGACAGATCTTTTCCAAATCAGCAGCAACCATATGAAGTTGGTGCTGAAAGATAAACTCAGAACAATCAAAATGGAGAAGGGCGACAATATTCCAAAGTATCTCACGAAGTTTTTCCAATGTAGGGATGAGCTGGGGAGTGTGGGAATTATAGTTGCTGATGATGACTTGGTGAGCTTGGCTCTCCTTGGACTTCCGAAGAGTTGGCATAGTTATCAAAAATCTGTCAATGGGCGGGAGAAATTGTCGGATTTGGGAGCGACTTTGGTCAGATCTAGTGCAGGAGGAGATAAGGCGGAGTACTAGGGATGGCTCTTCATCAAAACATAATGATGAAGAGGATTGTGCTTTGGCTGCCAAAGAAAGGAAAGGGAAGGGGAAGAAATCCCATTCAAAATCCGAGGCTAAAAGCAAGAAGCTGGATTTGTCCATGGTGAAGTGTTTTCACCATCACGAACATGGGCATCTCGCCACTAACTGTCCACATAAAAACAAGAACAAGAAGGATGTTGGAGCTGCAGCTGGTGAGTCCCTTGCCTCGCAATTTGAACTTTATTTCTCTTTGATCGCATGCTTGGTTTCAACGCTATGGGATCGGTGTGGTATTTTGATAGTGGTGCTTCCTTCCACGTGACGAGAGATAAGGAGTTGTTCAACGACTTGGAGGAGTAAGATCTCCAAATGCATATATAGATGGGCGACGATGGATGATACCGTGTGACCGACATTGGTACCATTACCTTTGAGAGGGAGTCAGGTAAACCATTTCTGTTGAAATATGTTATGCATGTTCCAGGTCTAATAAAAACTTGATCTCAGTCGCGATGTTGGAGGACAGAGGTTATGACATTTTTTTCAACGATGGAAAAGCTTTCCTGCGCCATAAAAAAACGATTCAAACCAAGAGGATAGGGATTTGAGTCAAGAATATCTACAAGCTGGAGGTAGATGGCTGCGCTGCAATAGTGGGCAAAGAATAAGAAGTGGTGAGCTAGGATGAGGGTGAATTATGGCACAGGAGATTGGGCCATCTTCACCATGGCGCCCTGAAGATTTTGCAGCAGATTTATACTGGACTTCCCAAGGGTACACTTGCACAGATAGATCAGTGCAAGGGATGTACTATTGGTAAGTTTGTGAAGACCACCTTTCATGAAAAGGAGAACTGTGCTTCGGTGATCCTGGAGAGAATTCACATAGACGTGTGTGGACCATTCTCGGTTGCTTCAATAACAAAACACAGGTATTGTGTTATTTTTGTTGATGAATATTCTCGTAGATGCTAGATCTTCTTCATGCAAAATAAAGATCAAACATTCTCAAAGTTCAGCAAGTTTAAAGCATTGGTGGAGAAGGAGTCGGGGAAGCGAGTGAAGGTTCTGCGGAGTGATATTGGTGGTGAATATATCTCGAACGAATTCAAAGACTTCTATAGCAAAGAAGGAATTCGAGGATAACTCATAGCGCCTCATTATCCATAGCAAAATGGGGTCGCAGAGAGGAAGAACAGAACAGTCATGGGTGCTTCACAAGCTATGCTGCATGATCAGGGCCTACTAATGCACTTGTGGGCGGAAGCATGCAACACTACGGTTTATGTGCAAAACCGTTGTCCTCATAGAGTACTTGGCATGAGTACACCTGAAGAAGTTTTTACTGGTAAGAAACTGGATGTTTCTCACTTTAAGATTTTTGGCTCATTTGTTTATGTTCATGTGACCAAGAACACCAGGAAGAAGCTGGAGCTGAATGCTGAAGTTGGGATATTTGTGGGGTACATAGAAACACCCCATAATTATCGTGTGTATTTGGAAAACAGTTGGATGACTGTAGTGCGACGAGATATAAAATGAAATGAGGAGAAAGCCATGAATTTTTTGCTTGAGAGGGAGCTACACTTGCATGCAAAGGAGGAACTGCTTGTTCCCAAAGATGAGCCTCAAGATGTGAATCAGCCATAGGAGGAGGATCATGGAGTGGAGGAGTCCACTCACGCAAAGCCAAACATCAGAACTGGCAGAAGGCGTACCACAGAAGCTGAGAGGCTGAAGCTTGATGCGGCACAGAATGTAGGAGCCCCTACTTCACAGCACAAATAGAGACAGTCTCCTGATTGATTCATTGGATACATGGTTCTCATGAGAAAATGTATTGTGATAGATCCATCTTCTTTTCGGGAAGCAGTGTAGGAGCCTACATGGGTAGATGCAATGGTAGAGGAGTATGACTCCACTTCCAGAAACAATGCTTGGGAAATTGTTCCAAGGCTGGTTGATAAATCAGTGGTAGGTTCAAGATGGATCTACAAGGTAAAGCAAGTTGCTGATGGGAGTGTTGAGAAGTATAAGGCAAGATTTGTTACTCGGGGCTTCTCACAGATCGAGGGGATTTATTATGAAGAAAACTTTGCACCTGTCGCACTGTTTTCTTCCATAAGGACCGTCCTTGCTCTCTCAGCGCAGATGGGTTGGCACATTCATCAGATGGATGTGAAGACTGCATTCCTTAATGGGATCATTGAGGAAGAAGTGTACATTGAGAAACCTGAAGGATTTGAGATCTTCAGCGGCGAGTCGCATGTGTGCAGACTCAAAAGAGCATTGTATGGGTTGGAGCAAGCACCTCGTTCTTGGTACACTCAGATCAAAAACTATTTCACTAGACTTGGCTTCACCAAGGGTGAGACGGATGCAAACCTATACTAGATTGTGATGGAGGGTAAGCTTTTAATCATTGTTCTTTATGTTGATGATTTAATACTGATTGGTGATGAGCAGCTGGACACTCATGCAAGGAGGACCATGCAAAGGAGTTCGAGATGAAGGATATGAGTCTCCTTCATTATTTCCTTGGATTGGAAATATGGCAGCGAGAAGGTGAACTGTTTGTGTCTCAAGGAAAGTATGCTCAGTAGATACTATAAGTTTCACATGGAGGACTGTAAACCCATGGATACTCCTCTTTCAGGAAATTGGAGGAAAGAGGATGCTACATCGGCAAAGCCAGTGGATGCTACTGTCTATCGACATTTGGTGGGTTCACTCATGTATTTAGTTAACACAAGATCGAACATATGCTATGCGGTGAACCAGCTTATTCAAGTGATATTTAAGCCTACCAATCTCTTTTGGAAGGAGGGCAAGCATGTCCTGAGATATCTTAGAGGCACATTTGAGTATGGTTTATGGTACAGATAGATGGATGAGGGGGAGTTGCATGGCTTCACAGATGCAAATTGGGCAGGCAGCCCAACGGACAGAAAGAGCACATCAAGAGGGCTTTTCAGTATCAAATCTACAACTGTTTCTTGGTACATCAGGAAACATAGATCTGTGGCACTCAGTTCAGCGGAAGTGGAATACATGGCAGCAAGTCAAGCTGCATGTGAGGCTATCTGGATGAGGAAGATCCTGGTTTATTTTTTCGGTTCTCATTTAGATCCTATAGTGATTCATTGTGATAATCAGAGTTGCATTAAACTCTTGATTAATCCTGTGTTTCATGATAGATCTAAGCATACAGATATCCGGTATCATCATATCAGAGATTGTGTGCAGCGGAAGATCATGTTGCTTCAGTACATTCTTACGGAAGATTAGGATGTATATATTCTAACGAAGGCGCTCACCAGGAGAAAATTCAATACCATAGAGACAGGATCGGGGTGAAGGATAATCCCTTTCTTGTTGAGAGGGAGTGTTGAGATTCAACAAGATGATGACCCTAGTGAAAATTAAGCACCTTCACTAGGTGGATCCCGCAGGCTATTTTTAGCTGTATGTCTATTTTTAGAATGATGAGCATATTCTAAAATTAGCAGGATGTTGATTCTAGATGGTTGAGAAAATTCTATCTTTAGATGAGTTTCTATTTTTAGAAGATGGGCGAAGTCTATTTATAGAACGCTAATCTAAAAATAGAATGCATGTCGATTATTATTAGCCCTTAATGATAATTAGACAATAAATAATAACTTATTCTCTTGGAGCACTATATTTCAGTTAACTAATATGGTAAACTAGTTAGCTGAAGGAATTACGCATTCCAAGGTTGGTTGGTGACTCATGCATGATGGACTGCGTTGTAACTGAGTGTGACGCAGTTGTAACAGAGTTGGAAGAGTTGTTATGGGAGTTGTTATTTAGTTTAACTCAGTTAAGTGAGTTAAACTCAGTTGTGCTAGTTGTAACTAAAGACACACTAGTGAAAGATGAGTGAATTAATTATTTAATTAATTCACAAGTAGTGTCTTACTTGCAACTGAAGAAATACAACAGTTAACTACTTGCATGTCAGATCCAGTGGAGACCCAGTGGAGAGATAGGTGAAAGGGTGTGTTTGACTACCAGTTGTGACTATAGTGATGCATTCAATTCATATACACACACATTGGAGTTTCCAATGAGGATTGCGCAGTCAAAACAAGCCAAGATCAAATTCATTTAGTGATCTTCTTCAGCAGGGATTGCGCAGTGGAGGCAGGGTGTCAGGAGGCAAGAAATTATTGCATAGATATGCAAATTTCTGCATGACAGTGTGAGACAATTGTGTATTGTATTGAGAGATCTATGAGCTGAAATTTGTATGATATTGTTTCATGATTCCATGATATACATAATATATGATAGTTGGGGTTTTAGTTTTAAGCTTTCCCGGTAAAAACATCTTGTTATGTGCGATTGATTTTTCTTCATGTGTTTTGCAATTGGTGATTTAATTTCCGCAAAGAGTTGAGTAGAATGATTCTGTATTTAATAGTGGATTTAATTGTTAGATCAGAGGAGTCCGGTAATATACATGTTATTGTATTAAATTTCTACAACAGCCTCTCACTTGTTTTTGGATTGAAAGAGAGACTTTCTTCCCCTGAAAATACCCAATGCCAAAAATTTTACTTAGTAAAATAAATAAATAAATTCAATTTTTCCTCTTATATATATAAAAAAGTTGTAATTTAAATATTTTAGAAATTGTTTTTAAGTTATTTATTATATTATTATTATTATTATAATTATTGGTGGAAATAGTAACCGTGGAGGTTTTGTAGTCAAGCGTCATGAGGTTGATTCCATCCACTATCACTATAACCACTAGGTGTATCATACTTGCACTTAACGTGGACATGAGTTAATCGTGAGATCGAACCAAGGACTTCATAATATTTTACACAACATATTTGCGACATGAGGTTCATTCCATCTACTATCACTATAACCACTAAGTGCATCATACTTTCACTTAACGAGGAGATCGAACCAAAAACCTCATAATATTTTACATAACATATTTACATGCTTTATCAAATAAGTCACTATTGAGAAAAATTCATCGATCACCTATTTATAAGGCATTATACTCTATTTCTACCCTTACAATCCATTTTTCTATTACTCAACCATTTTTACACTGGTTTACAAACACCTTTTTACCCCTTTTTCTGCCACATACTTTGAACCCACAGGAACCAACCTTCCTTAGTCTTTTTTATGTTTGCAAGTTGCGATCCCTCTTTTCCTTCAATTTATCTCACACCTGCATCCCACGTTTTGTAATTTGCACCTGCATTTTTGTAGCCTACAAATTGCACCCTTTTCATACTTCGTCGTTTTTTCTTCCATGTGGGTCACTGAATGGGTTTTCTTCACTTTTTGTCCCACATAACACTCTCAAATATGATTATACTTGGCCACTCCACTCGTATGTGGTTTAATTACCTTTCACGTTGCCTTTCATTCTGGCGTAAGTCTCATCTCACATGATCTTATTCTTAGTGTTTAAACATCTAATTTATTTTGTATGCGGATGCACGACTCGACAACAATAACCCATATTCATGTCCCACATCCCCTATTTGTTAGAATTTTATCACTCTTTATGCTTTCGATACACATTAATTGCTAAGGCTAGCACATTATTCACATGATTGAAAATATACCTAATATTAAATTAGTCACATTTCCCAATCAAATTTGGCTATCTTTCTCAATCAATACATTACTTGTTATTTATGAACCACCTCTTTTGAATTAATCCACATGAAGAGGGTTTATAACACACTTAAATTTATCAAATATCTTAATTAACCACTTGTTGTTTCATTCATCCATTTAATAAGTGTTGATAAGTACTAAACAAACATGCCAAATAGAGAGCGAGAATATTTTTTCAAAGACACCCTCAACACACTTGGACAACAGTATTTTGACTTTCAGTGGTATGTGGCCCATAGATGGTATTCAAGTATTAAACATGAAGAAAATAATGTTATCAAAGCCTAGACGTTGGGCATTCTGCATGGTAGATGCATGTCTGTAGTTATTGACTTTGTGGAATTAGTTTCATTGTACATTGGTAAGTTCAACACTAGAAATAGGAATATATGGGTTGCTAACTCTTCTAAGAATCCCATTCCTTTGACCCCTAATGCTCTGAATTTCATAAGAAAACAAAGTTTTTAGAGTGGCAGAGGCCACACCTTTCTAATTAAGTATAATGAAGTTGCATTAACCAACTCCTTAATGCTACTTCAAGCATTTTGACTTGAAGTTGGTTAATGCTACAAAATTGAGGTATGTGCACTAGGCAACCCATATATGGAGTTTGCCTAGTTATTTTATTGAATTCTTGGTCAAAATTCCATTGAATTTGTTGATGCATTATTCCATTGAATTTGTTCATGCATTATTTTTTGTATGAGGAAATCATATTCGACTGGGCCCATGCAATTTCAGCATAAATTTCATATCAGTTGGGAAATTTCATTTAGTTTAGAAAGTTTTACATGAGTTTATACCTTGTTTATCCCATCGTTTATTGCAATGACTATGAAAGCCTCCTGAGGTCATGACATTCAATTTGGATATCAACCTTGTTTAGTTTTGGTATACATCCTTTGGAGACATAAGGTTCAATTCCACTTTTATCCGATGTAAAGTTGCTTTTTCTCAAAGTGTAAAACAATGCTAGTTGGTCCATCTGCTAGCAGGTGCTCTCATGATGCCTAGACCCTTCTAGAAAGGAACACATTTTTCCAGATGAAAGAATAATTTTCATATTTTAGGCTACTTGGATTTGAAGGAAATCCTTTTATGCTTCCATTCTATGTTTATGAAAAATTCTTCCTTGCATAATTATGTCGACAATACAAGTTTTGGGTGTACTTTTTTAATGAAAAAATAAAGAAGAAATTTGTACCTCTTCATAATACACTAGGAAATTTTAAGGTTAAGTATAGTTCTGGAAATTGATGAATATGCCATTTATTTGAATAGTTTTAAAATAAATGAGTTAAACGAGATTAAAGGCTTTGACCCAAAGTCTATTTTCTCTTCCCACCTCACTTCTACTGCATATGGTATTGCATTTTAGATGAAGCAAGTTGAAGATGTTAGAGACAATTAGTTTTTGCCTCATACTCCTCAAGATTTTCATGAAGATCCAAGTGGTTTGTACAACACTAATTTGGTTCACAGCAAACATGGAAATTTATTCACAAGTGCAAAATCTACTCCCCAACACTCATATAAGAGTAAATCTACTTTAAAGGGTCAATCCAAAGTGAAAGAACTCAAGAAAAGGCTAATAGAATTACTGGAGAAGGTGATGATGGGAGCCAACAAAGGTTCAAACTTGAAAGTGTCATGTTGTTGGAGTTAACTATGAAAGTAAAAGAAGAAACAACCACAACACACCTAAAGATACTGATATCCAAGTCATGAAGTTAGATGATGTTGAAGAAACATTAGAATAACTAGACTAGGAAGAAAGGAAGGTCCTAGAAAGTCATATTGTTGTTGAAGAATTGGATTAACAAGGGTTGATTGATTTTGAAATTGAATGAATGACATTACACCATGCAACATGCAATAAAATTTGAAATAAATTACAATTTAAAAAAATCAGCGTTACGAATGATCAAGTTATTAATTATAGTGAATTCTAAAATATAAGTTGAAAGATAAAGCCCTAAAAATTATTTTAATTTCATTAAATCGAAACAAAGGATTAAGGAGTTGGAAATGTATTTGTTACTAAAGCCATTTTTTAAAAGCAATTTCCACTATTAGGCTAGTTCAAGCTTCATAGGGTATCCTAGGAAGTAGTTCAAGAATAAAAGAAAAATTGAGTTTGTTAGTCGGGATCCAAAAATACGTGACTAACAATATTAATAAAATATTTGATAAAATATTAGAAGTGTGGGAGGTAGCTATGTCTTCGACCATATTACCCATAAAAGTTAACTCCCTTATTAAATATTTAAAAAAAGATCTAGAAAAGATGAAATATTTTATAAATAGGTATTAACTACATTCATAATGAAATTTTCAGGTGTGAATGAGGGGAAAATAAAGAACAAAATCATTCATCTGAAGGAATCATTCATCTCAAGGAACAAGTAAACTTTTAAAAGCATGCTATAAAGAAAGAATTAAAACTCTTTGCAAATTAGTTACTAATTTCGATAAGATAAAGACAAGGCAAAGTGATTTGTTCTTTAAATTGATTAAGGTGGAGAAAGAATTGCATGGCCCAAATCTAATCATTTGTTAGAAATAATGAAAACCATGTCACTACTGAGAGTGTTGGGGGGGGGGGGGGGGGGGATGAATCAATAATGTGACCAAATTATACAACTCTTATCAATTTATAATTTTTAATCACTCATGAATCAACGACACAACTCAATCATGTAAAAAATAACATTATAACCATTGTCACACACATGTGCAACATATATATAAGACATCAATTTTCTTTTATTTCTTTGACAAAGACAAGCTTCAACTTGATATTACATCATTTCCCCACAATATTCTACTTGTAGGTTTATTAATTGCTACTTAAAGGAACTTCTATCACTGCTCATTTATCATTTTTCACTGAAAGGGAATATTTCCCCTACTTGTTTATCATTTTTCACTGAAAGGGACTACTAATTCCCTTGCTCGTTTATCACTTTTCACTGAAAGGGACTCTTGCCCCTGCTCGTTTATCAAATTTCACTGAAAGGGACTGCTGCTCCTACTCGTTTATCAGTCACTACTGAAAAGTGTTAGTGCTCCATAATTCCAAGGTTGAAGACAGAATCCCGGAGGCAACATCAAAACTGCTTCAAGCCTAGGATCTAGCCCTCCTAGACCCAGAGAGGGATCTCTCTATTAGATATAGATTTGTTTGATTTGGCATTTTAGGCTAGTTAATGGGTTCAGAGTTTAGATTTTGAATTTGGTTTGGTGCACAAAGCAAGGGAAAAAGGCCATTGGGCAATGGAGTCAAAGGCTAGGGTGATCAAGTTACAAAAGTATCAAAAACGAGTGAAACATGGAAAGCTATGTGTACTACTTTGGATCTTTGAAGATTAAATGGATTGGAAAGATAAAAGACGAGTGAAATTTTAGTAGAAATTGAGGAGAAATTAAGAATTCGTCAATTAGACTAGAATGTAAAGTTCAGTAGTTTCCGAGGAGAAACTAAGAATTCCTCGATTTGGCTTCAATAGAAAACATAGAATATTGTAAACACAACCATAATAGGGTGCTCTAGATAAAAAATCTTATTCTTCATTTTCTTCTTTACAATAATAATTCAGAAATACTGAGAAAGGAAGATAATGAAAAAACACATAAAAATAGGAGAAAACTTCACCATTTCAGACACCACATGAATTCTGAACAGCTGGTCTTGTATTAATTTGCAAATAGTCACTTGAAACTCAGTGAACCACTATCTAGAATAGGACTGTTTCTCATTACAATTTCCCAAACCCCCCACATACTTCGACTGAATGAAGTATATATGCTAATCCGACTAACTGATTACAATCAATGTCGTAGCTAACAATTACTTTCTTATCACCTACATAACAGAGAAGGACTAACATCATTTGACATGTGTAAATAAAACAATTGGAGTTATTAAGGACATCTGGACATCTAGCACTGTTTTGATTCCCTGAAATCAGGTTTGTTATATGTTTTTTGGTGTAAATCAAGCCTTGACACTTGTGATATTTGTCTGTCCTTTGAGCGCTAGAATCTAGAGTTGGATATTTGTATGGTTTTATACCTTGAAACACTCAATTTGATCGAATCTCCCATATTATTTATAAAAATAGATAAAAATTCTTCAAAACTAATGACAGGTTTATAACTAATCATAAGTCTTTAAGGTAGTGATTGCAACAGTGATGACATGTGTAAAATTCCTCCTACTTCTCAGGATGCTGTTATTAACCATATCTTCTTTTCCATTAGAGAGATGGACAACATATATGAATAAGGATTTTCATTCAGGGGTTGGTCACCGTGATATCTTGAGGTTGAGTAAGTGTTGGGATAACTAGAAGATACACCTGTAAAACAACATTGAATATGCCCTGTCACCTATTGACTTGTACTCTGTAGAGCATTTCAAACTTGATTGTATTTTTATTCTTCTGCACATAGTTAAATTTCTGGTGTATTCTTTTAGTAAACTCATCTGCAAGAGCCACGATGTCGGAGGTAACACCGTCAACATACCATTTTATAAGCTTACCCAGGCTCCACACCAAGTAGAGACCTAGACCCATGAATTCTTCAATTTTAGGCCTTTGCGTTTTAACAACAACCATTTGACCAAAGTATCTAAGGAAAGCTCTATAAACTTGGTATAAACTTGCAGCTATAATAAAAAATTCTAATATAATCGAGACAATTTACTCGAGTGGTAATTATGCCTTCCTTTACTGTTCCAAGTTCATAGAATGAAGTAAATCATCCTCAGTTGACTTGGGAAAAATAGACAATGCACGCCCAACATCAAGCTGGATAGTTATAAAATTAAAGTCCATGGAAGACGAGACCTGCACATCAAATTGAACCATATGTTTCGCATATTAAAACTCTAGCGCGATTGTTCGAAATGAGAGCATATCATGAATTTGACAAACACATGGCCAAATTTCACTACTGCCAGCTTATTAGACTCAAACTTAAAACTCAGACCTTTTGTAGACTTCTTTTCATGAGGGAGAAACCCTTCAAAGTCACTTTCCTCTTCGTCAGAACTATTATTTCAGCCAGAACAGAGTTTTGAAAGCCCGTGAATTTCTCTGCAAGTTACCCACACCTGATCTTCCAACAACCTTGAGCCTTCACACACGGGGATTCAACACTTTTCAAGTCACTTTGGATCTGGTTCCTCCTTGTTCACCATTTTCTGTCGCGAAGAAATTAAGGCAAAGCCTAATTTAATTTCAATAAAATTCACCAGCACTGTGTTTGACCTGCAAAAACCTAAAATATATTTCAGAGGGGGGGTATGTTTGGTTAGAGGTATTGTGATGGGGGGCGCGAAATAGAACGAACGCGACATGTTTAATTCTCGGTAGAATTAAATACCAACATTTCGGACCTCCCCTCACCCACCTCTGTTGTTAAATTTTCAAAGGCTGGGGGGGTCGAAAAGAGATGATGACCATCAGATGGAGTGGGGTAAGGTGGATGTGCGGGTATGTGAATGGAGAGGTGAGGGATTATTATATCGGAGGGGATGATTGGATGGTGGGGTCAGAGGTGAAATGGGAGGTTCCAAGAGATCAACGGGGTAGGTGACGTGGTGGGAAGGGTCCCACCATATCGCATCGACGGTCCGGAGAAATGAAAAATGAATGCGGTGAGGTTCCTTTGCGATATGTCGAAATGAAAAAAGGCAGGGGTCCACCCTATAATATGATAATGTGGTAAGGTTTTAGGTTTTGGGGTTAAAAAGTTTTTCTAAGCGCTAAACTATGGATTTAGGCTTAATTTGGCTATGGAATTTTTGAAACCTAAGAGAAAGCATTCTTTTCCCCTTTTAACCAGCATATCCTTCTTGGAAATAAATGGAAGCCATGGAATATTATTTTCAATATTAATGATCTAATTAGAAATAATCAGTCACCTTGTGATACTGTAAATTACAGGAGTCTAACAGTGGCTCCAGTTGGGGATGGCACTTCTTCGAGTGAAGTGTAAAGAACGCCATAGATTAGTGGCCTGATCCATTGGACTGATCTCAGATTATGCAACCAAAACATTTGTGGTCAAAAAAATTCAAGCCAAAATCTGAACTCTCTGTAACTGGAGTCTGGAACACACTTGCTCTGAAAAATGAAAATAAATCTGAAACTAAAACTGGAAAAATGGTCAAAGCACTGGGTTTATTTGCACGCCTACCTACCCTAACCTACTAAAATCACTGCTGTTCTAAATGACACAATAATGCCAGTGCAACCAGTCAAGCAACTGTTGTAATGTCTTTGTTCTTTCATTGCTTTTTACCCAACTCAAGAATAAACCTATTAATGGTATTAGATAAATATTCCCAGCATGATCCGGTTTAGATGGATCTTGGTATACTTGAAAAACAACTGACATGATGGAAAGATGTGCTGGCTTTGTAAAGAACAATTTATCCATATAGACAGCCACTGGATCAAGATACACTTGAATTATTTCTGGGTATCCTAACTCAGCCAACTTAACTTCATATCCTGGTACTGTAGATGTTCTCTCCATGTCTTCAAACAACTCAAAACATGCTTGCATTTTACCTGATGAGTTTTGTGCCACTACTTCTGCTGAATAAGACAACGGGGAAGACTGTCTAATCATATCCATATCATAACAGATTTTGAGGGCATTACGAATGCATGAAGACTGACTTTGAAAGCACAAACCATCCAACGTGTCTGCTATTGGGTCATGTAGTGCTTTATATGTTTGTAGCATTAGTTCTACTGAGACCTCATAACTTCTCCTGTGATTATCAACCAAAACGTGATCCAAATTCCCTTCCACAATCTGAAATGAAATAAAACATAAAGGTAGAGAATCAAACTGGATCAATTTATCATCTGTTTCAGAATTTCTGAGTTTATCTGAGATTTAACACTCAAAAGGACTGAAAGGATGAACCCCTGGATCTAAAACAGATTCTTTATCATCCATGATTTCCTCATATGATTGGTGGGAGAGTTCTCCAATCCTAATTTTGACAATTTGTGTATAATTTTCTCTCAAGAGTGAGGCAAAACACATGGGCAGGCATTTTGTACTTACTTGAAAAATTTCTGCATTTTCCTCCTTACAATATTGCTCAACATGCAGAGTTTGATTGCCATCTTTGCATTGTGATAACCAGGTTTCTTTCTCCCAAGAAGATGGTGATGGATTCTTTGAATAATCAACCCCAATCTCAACCATATAATATTCCTCTTGATAATCATATTTGAGAATATTATATTTGTATGCAAGGTAATCTAACATGTACATCATTGCTGGAGATTTTCTTGCCTCTCTTTGATTTTGAACTTCATCTTTGGCCATGTTGTGAATTGAGTACATAAAATAATCATTTTCTGTTTTAGGATACCAAGGATGAGCTGAAAATGGCTTGGGTATGTTGATCCTTGTATTTTTTAAAACTGAGGTATTTTAACAACAAGTTCCTCTTTCTTGCTAATCTTATGCATCATTTGATTGACTTTATTTGTCAATATATCTAGCTTTATCTATGAAGATATCAATTGTTCTTTTTCTATTTTGTCCTTCTTCATTGCCTTCAACTTTTCCTCTCTGTTCAACAAGTTTGCTTCCACATCAACTGCAACATTTTTCATTTCTTCAAGGGTTGCAGTGTCCCTTTCTCATAATTGGAATGCCATCTCTGGGTCAAATGTATTTGGGTAGTGCAAGAGAGCTAATCCTGGGGGTGGCTTTATCTTAGCAGGCATTGAATGATACACCTTATTGAACCTGGCCGAAAAATTTTGTACTGTCTCCCATGGCTGTCTTTTTAAATGGTTATTAGTGAGCCCTCATATTGCACCAAGAGTGTTGCAACTCCCAGAGGCTGCCCTAATTTACTTTATCAACCCGAGGTTTGTAAAAACTTGGAGGTGACAATGCTATATACACAACAGATGCATTCTGTTCATGCCATACTCTTCTGCTTTACAAAAGGGTGCTATTTCTTAAACCACGATAAAAACCGTAAATTAAATTTCTGGAAGGAAATGACAGAAAGGAAACTACTTAATTTGCAGAAAGGAAATGACAGAAATGAAACTTATTTAATGTGCATAAAGGAAATGACAGAAAGAAACTAAATTAAATTGCCGAAAATAAATGGCAGAAATGAAATTAATTCTAAACCACACTTACCTTGGCAAAATGGCTAAATGCACTCTACTTATCCTATGGTCTAACTACCATGCTTCTATCCATGCAGCAAAGCTATCCATGGCTTAATTCTAATTTAAAAAGTGTTGATTTGCAGCTTGGACGAAAAAAAGGGATAAAGAGGTAAATGGAGGGCTTAATGCATGAAACAAGGATTAGAAGTGGAAACAGGGGTTTAAGCCTTATTAAAAATTTATTATAGCGCTAAAATGCTTCAGAGCGAAATAATTTGAAAAGTGCGATGGAGCAAAAGTTGTGAAGTGCGATGGGATAAAAGTTGCGACGTGCGAAATGCGATATTGCAATCGCAATATCACAAAGTTGGAGGGAAAGCGATAGTGCAGTCGGGAGGAAGGTGCGACGTGTGATATGCGATGGGAAATAACTGTGAAATGTGAAATGTGATAAGTCAGATGATGTGGCAGTAGGACAGGTGGAAAAGTGCTTTGATCATATCGCAATCAGCGGAAAGGAGCGGTAAGCGTTAAAGGATATAAACTAAACAATGTGAAGTGAAAAATGCGGCAGGGATAAACATTGATATTTGTGATTTGGTAAAAGTTGCAAAATGCGAAATGCGATATCACAGTTAACAATATCACAAAGTTTGAGGGGTAGCGGAAATGTTTTCCAGGAAAAGTTGCGAAGTGCGAAATGCGCTGGGTGACGTGGTGGTGGGACCGGCGGCAGAGCACGATCGCAATATCGCAATCAACGTTTGGAAGCGTTAAGTCTTAAGGAAAAAGGGAAAAGGTGTGAAGTGAGATTGCGAGGTGAGAATTGTGGTAAGTTGTAAAGGAAAAGGAAAAAGGTGCGATTGCGAAAAGGGTAAAGGTTGTGATATGTGATATGTGATATTGCAATATCACAATCGACAAAAAGAGAAGTAAGTCTTAAAAGGAACCAAATGAAAATTGCGATTTGTGATGAGCGATGTACGGTAGCGGGGATTTCGAGGAGGAAAGGCAGAGGTCAGATTTGATGGTTTTTCAAGCGTTTTTGCGTTAAAACGGGTAAGGCAACCGTAACCAATAGAAACAAAGGAATAAGGTGGGCTAAAGGGTTTTAGTGATTTTAGGGGGAAAAGGTGGGTACAATAGTTAGAATAAGCGGAGAAAAAGAGGGAATGGAGAGCATAACAACAATGCTTAGTTTGTGAGTACAGAGATGGACAATGAAGCGGGGAAGCACCACGGAGCTGCTCTAGGGCTTTATCACTAATTCCTGCAAGCAACTCTACTTGTCTATTCACGAAAAACATGCAAATGCATGAAAATGCAATACAAAAAGGAAGGTTGAAAATGGTAATGCAACTCTACTTTTAATCTCAAAATTAGTGAATAGGAATCAATTTTTTTTTGGTGTATGGGAAGTTTCACCCTCCTCGAGCCCTATTGACAGAGATGAGAAGGGGGTCTTGATCCACATTTTTTTGGTTTTCCTCTATTCTATTACTCTCATAAGAAAATGAAAAACTATAGCAGCACACTGAAAGCAAAACTAAACAACAATAAAACTATCAGAAGCATAACTAATTGAATGATATAAAGGAGAGAACAAATATAGTAGAGAGGCTGAGGCACATGGATTGGGCCCTAACCCACGAGCCTAGCTCTCTGAAACTTAAATTATTAAAATGAAATCAGTTTTCTCATTTCATAAAAGAATAACCTCATACATTTCTGAAAGTTTGATCATTGAGTAAAATAATAAAAAGCTCAATAGCTTGCAACAAAGTTCTAACTAGAATCAACCCCTCCTAGCTCTTGCTTTTCTCTATTTATTCTACAGGACAGCTACCAACAACTCCTTAGAAAATAGTGATTAAGCCCACTTGACTCCTAGTAAAAAAATATCTAGTGCACTCCTCTTTGAGTGGCTTGTCTTCCTCTAGAACTCGAATTGCTGGAGAAAATATTTGGGGTGATTGAGTCTACTTGACTCCAAGTAAACAAATATTGAGTTCACTCCTCTTTGATTTGCTTGGCTGGCTCTGGAACTCAAATTTCTGGAGAGAATATTTGGGGTGATTGAGTCCACTTGACTCCAACTAAACAAAGATTGAGTTCACTCCTCCAAGTATTTATGATAAAATCCCTATAAAAATGCTTAATAACTCATGATTTTCTGCACTCAACATCATATTAGGCACTCTGAGTATGTTAGCCTTAATCACCACCTATACCATAATAAAACCAAATAATAATAAAAATGCAAGAAAAAGAGATCTAAGAAGGAAAAAAGGTGACCATTAATCCCTCCAAATATGTCTAATGATGGAGCTCATTAGTTATACTCTTCTATCATGAGAAAAACATTTCTGATGACCACCCATCTATCTAGGAAAACTTGCGTGAATTGATAAAAACTGCTAATGCTTACAGCTGGAAGGTTTTTAAACCAATTTTTAACTTTGCCTTGCAATGATAGGGAAAACATCTGGATACCCACATCATCTTCTTTCACCTCAAACATGTCAAGAAACTCCTCAAGATTTTGAATGTGCTTTTCAGCAGTGATCTTTACATTTTCTCCATCAAACCTGGGTATATTATTGCTATAATTTGCACGGAGTTCATGGAGGATAGGAGGAAAAGCCAGAGGCTTGTAAATGTCTGGGAATTTTACAAGTATAGGAGGTAAAGCAGGAGGCTCATAACCATTTGGGGATTTATCAAGAGCAGGAGATGAATCAAGAGGCTCATGACTCACTAGGTTTTCCACAAGTGTATCTGGGATGTGCACAGGTGTATGAGTATGTACGTGATCTACAATTTGGGGTTTAGTTTCTTGAGGCTCATCAATTTTCAAATGATCAATGTAAACTTCAACAACGTACTCTTGATCAGGCTTAGAGTAAGATAGAACATAATTACAGATAAAACAAAAAATGTATTGAATACAATTTGGGCTTGAATACCTGCTCTTTCCAGATTGCCTTGTCATGCTTTAGGTTCTTCCTCCAGTGGAGTCTTTGAATGAAACTGATCTGGATTGGAGTCGCCAGGTGAATGATTTCAACCTTCTTGTGTCTAGATGTTTTTCCACCATCATCAACCATATCTAAACTTGATAAGTGTTACCGAGGAAGATAAAAATCGTTCCCCAGTGGAGTATCCACTATGTTAGCGCTCTGTAATTCCAAGGCTAAAGATAGAACCCCAGAGACAACATCAAAACTGCTTTGGGCCTAGGATCTAGCCCTCCTAGAACTAGAGAGGGATCTCTCTATTAGATATAGCTTTGTTTGATTTGGAATTTTACGCTAGTTAATGGGTTCGAAGTTTGGATTTTGAATTTGGTTTGGTGGGGAAGGCAAGGGAAAAGGCCATTGGGCAATGGAGTCAAAGGCTTGGGTGATCAAGTTACAAAATTATCAAACATGAGTGAAACAGGGCAAGCTATGTGTACTACTTTGGATCTTTGAGGATTAAATGGACTGGAAAGATAAAAGAAGAGTGGAATTTCAGTAGAAATTGAGGAGCAATTAAGAATTCCTCAATTAGACTAGAATGTAAAGTTCAATAGAAACCAAGGAGCAAATAATAATTCCTCAATTTGGCATCAATAGAAATAATAGACTATTGTAAACACAACCATAATATGGTGCTCGAGATAACAAATCCTATTCTTCATTTTTTGCTTCACAATAAGAATTCAGAAATACTAAGAAAGGAAGATAATGGAAAAACACATAAAAATAGGAGAAAAATTCACCATTTCAGACACCACATGAATCCTGAACAAATAGTCTTGTATTAATTTTCAAATAGTTGCTTGAAACTCAATGAAACACTATCCAGAATAGGACTGTTTCTCATTACAATTTCCCCAACCCCCCACATACTTCGACTGAATGAAGTATATATGCTAATCCTACTAACTGATTACAATAAATGCCGTAGCAAACAATTACTTTCTTATTACCTATGTAACAGAGAAGGAATAACATCATTTGACATGTATAAATAAAACTGTTGGAGTTATTAAGGACATCTGGACATCTGGAAATATTTTGATTCCTTGAAATCAGGTTTGTTATATGTTTACCAGTGTAAATGAAGCCTTGACACTTGTGCTATTTGACTGTCCTTTGAGCGTTAAAGTATTGAGTTGGATATTCATATGGTTTTATACCTTGAAACACTCAATTTGATCAAATCTCCCATATTATTTTTAAAAATAGATAAAAATGCTACAAAACGAATGACAGGTGTATAACTAATCATCAGTCTTTAAGGTAGTGATTGCAGCAGGTGTGGCATATGTAAAAATTCCTCCTACTTCTCAGGATGCTGTTATTAACCAGATCTTATTTTCCATTCAAGAGATGGACAACATATATGAATAAGGATTTTCATTCAGTCGTTGGTAACTGTGATATCTTGAGGTCGAGTAAGTGTTGGGACAGCTGGCAGATACACTTGTAAAACAACATTGAATATGCTTTGTCACTTATTGACCTGTACTCTATAGATATTTTCAAACTTGATTGTATTTTTAGTCTTCTGCACGCAGTTAAATTTCTGGTGTATTCTTTTATTAAACTCATCTGCAAGAGCCACGATGTTGGAGGTAACACCGTCTACATACCCTTTTATGAGCTTACCCAGGCTCCACACCAAGTAGAGACCTAGACCCATGATTTCTTAAATCTTAGGCCTTTGCATTTTAACAAAAACCATTTGACCAAAGTATCTAAGGTAAGCTCTATAAACTTGGTCTAAACTTGCAGCTGCAATAGGAAATCCTGATATAATCGAGAAAAATTACTCGAGTGGTAATTACGCCTTCCTTTACTGTGCAAGTTCATAGAACGAAATAAATAATCCTTTATTGACTTGGGAAAAATGGACAAGGCATGCTCAACATCAAGCTAGAAAGTTATAAAATTCAAGTCCATGGAAGACGAGACCTGCACATCAACTTGAACCATATGTTTCGCATATTAAATCTCCAACGCGGTTGTATGAAATGAGAGGATATCATGACTTTGACAAACACATGGCCAATGTTCACTACTGCCAGCTTTCTCGACTCAAACATAAAACTTAGACCTTTTGCATACTTCTTTTCATGAGGGAAAAACCCTTCAAAGTCACTTTCCTCTTCGTCAACACTATTATTTCAGCTAGAACAGATTTTTGAAAGCCCGTGAATTTCTCTGCAAGTTACCCACACCCGCTTTTCCAACAACCTTGAGCCTCCACACACGGGGATTCAACAATTTGTAGGTCGCTTTGGATCCGATTCCTAATTGTTCACCATTCTCCACCACGAAGAAATTAAGGCAGAGCCCAATTTAATTTTAATAAAACTCACTAGCACTGCGTTTGACCTACAAAAACCTGAAATGTATTTCGGAGGGGGGGTATGTATGGCTAGCAGTATTGTGATGGGGGTTGCGAACTAGCATGGACGCACCAAGTTGCATTCTCTACAGAATTAAATACCACCCATTTCGGAACGCCAACCCCGCCCCCCATGTTAAAGTTTCAGAGGTTGAGGGGGGGCCGAAGAGAGATGATGACCATAAGATGGAGTGGGGTAAGGTGGATGTGCGAGTGTGCGAATGAAGAGGTGAGGGATCGTTAGAGAGGAGGGGATGATTGGATGGTGGGTTCGAAGGTGGAATGGGAGGTGGCAAGAGATCAACGAGGTAGGTGATGTGGTGGGAAGGGTCCCACCATATCACATCAACGGTCCAGAGAAACAAAAAATGAATGTGCTGAGGGTCCTTTGTGATATGCCGAAATGAAAAAAGGCAGGGGCCCACCCTGTAATATGATAATGCGGTAAGGTTTTGGGTTTTGAGGTTAAAAAGGTTTTATAAGCACTAAAATATGGATTTAGGCTTAATTTGGCTATGGAATTTCTGAAACCTAGGAGAAAGCATTCTTTTCCCCTTTTAACGAGCATATCCTTATTGGAAATAAATGGCAGCCATGGAATATTATCTTCAATATTAATGATCTAATCAGAAATAATTAGTCACCTTGTGATACTACGAATTACAGGAGTCTAACAAAAGGGACTCTTGCCCCTAATCAATTATCAGCTACTGCTGAAAGGGAATATTTCCCCTGGAATGCAAGCTACCACTTGTTGGCTCTATTGATCCATCTTTCGTCCATTTTCAAACTTAAATTAATAAGCCACTTCTTTTCATAAACATATAATTTTTTCACCTTAACTACTCACCAAAACCATCATTTAAACACCTTCAACAATCTCTGATTATTGAAAAAACACAAAATACATCAATAATGATTGGTTAATGATCAAATTGTTGAAAATGGAACCAAGAAATATTCTAATTTAATTTTCCCTTGAATTAAATTAGAAGAAAACTATAATTCCACAACTCATGACAACTTGTACGAGTTAACTAAGTTAGTTTGACTTAGTTTGTTCAGTTAATTCGAGTTGAGGGTCTAAATTGAATCATGTAGAGTGGTTCCTACTTTTTAGGATCCTTGGTTGAGTTATTTTTGAGCTGTAATTAATTAATTCAGTTTATCTGAGTTAAATTCAGTTTAACTAGTTCCAACTGTTGGCTGAACTAGTGGAAGGTCAAAGTGTTGAAGTGTTGCAGAATAGATCAATTTTATCATTTTGAAGAGTAAGCCTCGGCCTTAATAGAATTGGACATTTTTGAAGAAAATTTAAGTGAAATATTCATCATTTGTGGTATGCCGTAACTGGAGTGCAGTTTAAAAACTCGTGGAGGATGCGTAAACTACGTAAGCCTTTAACATCAATGTTGAGGAATGGCGCAGAGATTGATGTCAGTTTCTATCCAATACCGACTTATAAAATTAACTCCATTGCCATGGAGGTGTGACGCTATGGATTCAACCAACCTAATGTTTTGAAAGCCAATCGTATTAAGGCACTTAAAAAAGGCATGTGTGGGGCTTGTGAAAGAGGTGCTACTATGGCAGAACATTCATGGTATGGATCTAGTCTTTCCCCAATAACACCTTCCAGCATAAGTAAAGGTCACTAGGATTGATCGAGGTAAAGTTTTTGAAAAATTCATGTACGTTTTTTTGGGAGAATGTAATCTTGAAAGGATATTCGGTTACATTAAGATTTCATGTTTTCAAAGAAAGAAATTGATATTGAAGAGATTGAGATGAAGGAACTTGGCTTAAACTAAAGTAGAGATTGTGCGTACTTTGAAGGTTTCTAACATTATTTGCTAGGAAAAGATTTATGTTAGAAAGTTGCTAGGAATAATTTTATTTTATGGGGAGAGAATGGACCTTACATTTTCGAAGTAAATCTGTAGAGGCTTGAATGTATTCCTAAAGGAATACACGAGAGAAGGGTTGGATCATTTCAACCATAAGAAGATTCAAGGTAAGTGATCATTGAATGAATCAATATTCATCGAGTAGACGTATTTTAAAAGATGGATGATTAAATTTCATTGCCATACTCGTTGCAAATGCGGAGGTATAAATGAATGGAAAATGAATGGGAAAATGTGCTAATCCTGGGTGATATAAAGAGAAACATGCATTTTTATGTGAGAGGGTTTATTATGCATAATGTGGATTCTTCACATTTTTGGTCAAGTCATTTTGGACCAAATCTTGTAGTTGGAAAAAGAAGAATTCTTTTGATTGGTGATTGAAAACATAATTGCTTGATGTTGTAAAATCTTTGTTTTAGCATCATGTGGCAGAATCTAAGAAGTGTTATTCAAAATGAAGGTGATGTACGAGTTGTAAATTATTCATCGAAGAGGTTAAAAAAGTGTTCTCTGTACACAGGTGAAGAGATTTGAATTGATGTTGTATGGTGCATAAAAGTGCAAGGAAATGTTTGCATTAAGATGACGAGCTTATGGGTATGCGAGTATTTACAGTGAAAAAGACGACACAGAAGAGTGGAAACCAAAAAATTGAGATCGCAGAGAGAAAGGTTTATTAATAACCTTAATAGGAGCATGAGGTATGATAATTCAGAAAGGTTTTTTTGAACATTGAAGATTGAATGGTTTATTTATTTTCACCTTAAAATAAATCTTGCAAAACCTGAATTTCATTTTCGACTAAAGACTTCAGTATCATGTGAAATGATAATGGGAAACTGATGATTTTCATAAGTATGAGAGAGAGCGAAGATTTTACATCCTAAAATGTATTAGGAGTGTATGTTTGTTGGAGGATTGTATAACTTGAATTAAGTCAAAATATCCACTATCACAATTATTGGGGAAAATCTTGAAGTCAAAACAGATGTTAGAGTCAAATGAAAGTTTGGATAGTTTAAGTAAGATTGAGTATTCTCATCCAAGATGAAGAATTGGTGTAAGTCTGATGTCAAAGAGTCATAAGCTAATTCAAAAGTATGAATGTAATTGGGTGAATGATCGGCAGAGCCCGACACACAAAGATTTTGGTCATTTTAAGACAAGCATTACTAAAGTGTTGTTTGCAACAAAGTGAAGAAAGAGAGTTGCCAGAGATGATTCCAAGACAGAGAACCAAAATAGGTCAAGCGCTGGAAGAAAGCTTGCATTGTTGAATGGCAAGTGTGAGGACTTGCTAAAAAGAGGATTGAATGAAATCCACTCGTGAACAGATGAAGTTCACAAAGGAGGAGAAGATGACTGTTGATAGTCATTTCCGAAGATCTGATGAAGACCACAGCAGAAGGAAGAAGAAGGAAAATTCCAAGGTAAGTGGCATATGTGAACAATTGACGGATGAATATTATGAGCGGGAAAAGGCTGAGATAATGATTCACCTTGAATTATTGATGGATTTATTGCAGATAAATATGAAGAACCAGACACATGGTTGGACCATGAGAAAGAAAGTGAAGTGGCAGAGACTACACACAAAGAGGGAAAAGCAGGTAAACATACAGTTGACAGAAGAGTTGAGGAAGCTCGAGCAAATGTTGAGGTGTGAAGAACTCAGAGAGGCTAAGTTAAAAATGGATGTTTCCATTTGTGGCCCAGAACAGGGTGAAATTCTGGGTGAAGAGATCAATGAGGAAGATCTCATGAACTATTGGGATAGTTCAAAAGAATCTGAAGATGCGTTGGCAAGAGAAGCAGACGAGGCTATGAATCCTTGTATTTTTAAATCTCATAGTTTATGTATGTTTGCAGGATGTGCGAAAGATGGTGAATAGTCTGATGGAACTGTCACAGAGATGAAGGGAACTTTTGAGTAGAAGTCTGGTGGAGAATGCCTTTCAGAGAAGGAAGGTACTAATTTATTGCAGCAGGAAGAAATGATAAATGAATTCTTGTTTTCTGTAAAACAACAAGTTGAAGCTGTTATGGAGCAGAAGAATAATGGAAATGCCGAAGAAATATTCCAAGGAGGTAAACAAATGTATTTGTTTAATGAAATCGCTGACAGAACTTTGCAGTGTGATGATGCTAAAACCAGGACAACTCAGGAAGATTGCCAAAAGAAGAATGAAGCTGGGAATGAAAGTTGTGATGACATGCTGAAAAGATTTCATATGGAAATCGAGTTCTTGGAACGATGGCTTAAGGAACTTGATGGAGAAGTAAAACTTGCAAAACTTGATCCAGAAGAAATTACAGTTACTATGCATGATAGAGATGAAATGTTTATAGAGTTGAATGAATGTTATAACTTTTCAGATAATGATGTAAGTGTATGTACAAAAAGTGACATTAACAGATATGAAGTCAAAGTCAGAGAACTTGAGCGGAAATTATTTGGAGTTGAGATGAAAGATCAGGAGAAACAAGGGAGTTGTGTCCGTAGAGACAAAAAGGAGACAAAAATATTGATCCAGCAAGATGAAAATGGAAGCATATAGCAGTTCGAAACATAATCTCTTGAAGTCTAGAAAGTCGATGATGGGAGATTGATGCTTGAAGCATCAAAAGAGACCGAAAGGTCTTATCTTTTTAAAACTAACAGTTTGTTGGTGAATGCAGGTACAACACCGGATGAGAGAGTTGTTGCTATAAAAGCAATAAAAGACTATAGTTGTAATCAAGAAAGAGTTCTTGATTATTCTCCATTGCAGAAAGTTGAGCGTTCAGCTCAGTTGGAGACGAAAGAATTCGACAAGGAGGAATTATTCCAAGGAATTGACGAAAAAAAGAGTTGGAGAAGCCGATGGAATCCAATCGACAGAGTGAGCGATGAGTTACCAAATCGAGTTGATAATTTGAAGGACTAGCGGCAGAACAGAGTTTGGAATCCTGGAGGGAGCAAGTCATCAGGACTTGTGGCTGTCGCATTGTTACAGAAAAACAATGGACCTCATAAACAAGAGACTATGGAAACTTCTCTACATGGGGAGTCTGATGTAGGAGCATCAAAGCTACATTTTCATTATTCAATTATGTAATTAGGGGAGTGATGGTTTTTGATTATTTTATTTATTAATTTGCTCATTTTTAGAAAATTAGGAGAGAAAATATAAATGTGAGGATTATTGTAAATATTCCTTAAATAATTAAGGATATGAGTGTAGTTGAATTAGGTAGATAATCTAGGGATGAGGAATTCCATAAACGAGACTTAGATGGGTCCAAAAAAAGATAAATCTAAATTAGATTTTAAGTTGAGATTTGTGTGGAGGAAATTATGGAGTGGAATAAATTCATATTTATGTATAAATATGTAGATTGGGAGAATGTGAAAAGACACAGAGAGAAGTGAGGAAGTGAGGAATACAGAGAGAGTGAGAAATGGTTTGAAGGGCTGAGAGCCAAGAGGCCACCCATTGTAATATTTGGCCTAAGAGTTTTTTGTTGTTGTTTTATATCAGTATTTTATTTTTATGGCTCTCTTTCCTTCATATGTATTGTTTGAACTGAATATGATGTGGTTTTAACAAAGAATCATAATTTGGATTGGAAGCACATGAGTTTTTTTTATATGCTAGGATCTGTTTAACCCAATACCATAGCATGATTTGGTATCAGAGCAAGGATATGAGTTGGAAGATGAGTCTCTCCTATTTTGAGGCTGTTTCAGTTGATTGCTTGTTGTGAGCGAAGAGAGCAGGTCGAATTTCCAAATTAAAAGTTGATTGAAATATATTGTGGCATGTTGAGTCTGCAAATTATATATGAATATTTCTACTATATATTCAAGTGTGTGATTGTAGGAGTAGGTGTGGGATGGATCCAACTCCGTTTGGTGAAAATCGATGGAGCAGTATTAAAGCTGAAATGCGCAAAAGTTGCTCGTTAATATTAAGAGATTGTGTGAGAGGTTGATTCAATTGGGAGAGAAAGAGAAGAGTTTGCAGAAGTGCGAACACATTACAGTAAGCTACGGTTGGAAACCACAACCTCGCAGCAACTAAAAGGACGCAATGTTGGTGGATGTATTGATGTGTATGGAAGGTTGTAATACCACAAACGTGGTGTGGCGTACAAGAACCACACAATGAAGTAGAGACGTGGAGCTGTGGTATGAGTATGTAGTGAAGTGGAGGTATGAGTACATAGTGAAGTGGAGGTATGAGCACGCAGTCAAGTGTGGTGTGGTGTTATACAAACCACGCAGGACACAGGAAGTGGTGTGGCTTTACAAGAAGCACACATCGATGGTGTGGCTTCACAGCACACAAACGGAATGCGAGCAGGTGGATACCATTGCACGTAGGACGTGAGCCAATCGCAAGCGTGGTTGTGATACTTGACCGCACACAGGCCCAAGAGCAAAGGGTATGTTGTGGAGGCGTGATTTGAAGCAACACACACAGGTGAGAAAAGTCACGATATGCAACAGAGGTGTAGTTTGAAGTCTTGAAGCAACGTGTACAACAAACAAGCAGCGTGATATATGAACGTAGCATGCCACAGCAAGTAAAATCTTGTGATCTATAGTGTGCACAGTAAATTGTGCCCAAGTCAAAATGCATTTTGGTCGTGAAATCTTGGAAGACCGGTGGTATTGGTTATAACTTTAATATTTTCGTATTCGGTTTGGGTTGAGATAAGCGTAGGCTCAAAATTAAATTGAATGGGTTTTGTTTTTAGATGCAATTTTAATTATGTTATTATTTCATACAATTAAAATAGTCCTTCGTGGACTCATCAACTATGGTAAGAAATGGAGTTTTCACATATGGTGCAATATTTTATTATTATAGGTATAAAAAGAGAGGTAAATGGAATTGAAGAATAGATCAATTTCATCATTTTGAAGAGTAATCCTGGGCCTTAATAGAATTGGACATTTTTGAAAAAAATTTAAGTGAAATATTCATCATTTGTGGTATGCCGTATGGAGTGTAGTTTAAAAACTTGTGGAGGCTGCGTAAGATGCGTAAGCCTTTAACGTCAATGTTGAGGAATGGCGCAGAGATTGGTGTCAGTTCCAATCCAATACCGACTTATAAAATTAACTCCATTGCCATGGAGGTGTGACGCTGTGGATTCGACCAACCTAATGTTTTGAAAGCCAGTCGTATTAAGGCACTTAAAAAGGGCATGTGTGGGGCTTGTGAAAGAGTTGCGACTCCAACAGAACATTCAAGTAATGGATCTAGTCTTTCCCCGGTAACACCTTCCAGCATAAGAAAAGGTCACTGGGATTGATTGAGGTAAAGTTATTGAAAAATTCATGTACATTTTTTTGGGAGAATGTAATCTTGAAAGGATATTCGGTTACATTAAGATTTCATGTTTTCAAAGCAAGAAATTGAAATTGAAGAGATTGAGATGAAGGAACTTGGCTTAAACTAAAGGGGAGATTGTGCGTACTTTGAAGGTTTCTAACATTATTTGCTAGGAAAAGATTTATGTTAGAAAGTTGTTGGGAAGAATTTTATTAGCTGGGGAGAGAATGGACCTTACACATTCAAAGTAAATTTGTAGAGGCTTGAATGTATTCCTAAAAGAATATGCGAGAGAAGGGTTGGATCATTTCAACCACAAGAAGATTCAAGGTAAGTGCTCATTGAATGAATCAATATTCATTGAGTAGAGGTATTTTAAAAGCTGGATGATTAAATTTCCTTTCCATAATCGTTGCAAATGTGGAGGTATAAATGAATGGAAAATGAATGGGAAAATGTGCTAATCCTGGGTGATATAAAGAGAAACATGCATTTTTATGTGAGAGGGTTTCTTATGCATAATGTGGATTCTTCACATTTTTGGTCAAGTCATTTTGGACCAAAGCTTGTAGTTGGAAAAGGAAGAATTCTTTCGATTGGTGATTGAAAACATAATTGCTTGATGTTGTAAAATATTTTTTTTACCATCATGTGGTGGCATCTAAGAGGTGTTATTTAGAATGAAGGTGATGTACGAGTTGTACATTATTCATCGAAGAGGTTAAAATCATGTTCTATGTACACAGGTGAAGAGATGTGAATTGATGTTGTATGGTGCATAAAAGTGTAGGGAAATGTTTGCATTAAGATGACAAGCTTATGGGTATGCAAGTATATACAGTGACAAAGACGACATAGAAGAGTGGAAACCAGAAAATTGAGATCGCAGAGAGAAAGGTTTATTAATAACCTTAATAGGAGCATGAGGTATGATAATTTAGGAAGGTATTTTTGAACATTGAAGATTGAATGGTTTATTTATTTTCACCTTAAAATAAATCTTGAAAAACCTGAATTTAATTTTCGAATAAAGACTTCAATATCATGTGAAATGATAATGGGAAATTGATGATTTTCATAAGTATGAGAGAGAGTGAAGATTTTAAATCCTAAAATGTATTAGGAGTGTATGTTTGTTGGAGGGTTGTATAACTTGAATTAAGTCAAAATATCCACTATCATAATTATTGGGCCAAAGCTTGAAGTCAAAACAGATGTTAGAGTCAAATGAAAGTTTGGATAGTTTGAGTAAGATTGAGTATTCTAATCCAAGATGAAGAATTGGTGTAATTTTGAAGTCAAAGTGTCATAAGATAATTCAAAAGTCTAAATGTAATTGGGTGCATGATCGACAGAGCTTGACACCCAAAGAGTTTGGTCATTGTAACACAAGCATTACTAAAGTGTTGTTTGCAGCAAAGTGAAGCAAGAGAGTTGCCAGAGATTATTCCAAGACAGAGAACTGAAAGAGGTCAAGCACCGGAAGAAATCTTGCATTGTTGAATGGCAAGTGTGAGCACTTGCTGAAAAGAGGATTGAATGAAATCCACATGTGAAAGATGAAGTTTACAAAGGAGGAGAAGATGATTGTTGATAGTCATTTCCGAAGATCTGATGAAGACCACAGCAAAAGGAAGAAGAAGGAAAATTCCAAGGTAAGTGCCATATGTGAACAATTGACGGATGAAGAGTATGAGTGGGAAAAGGCTGAGATAACGATTCACCTTGAATTTTTGATGGAGTTATTGCAGAGAAATATGAAGAACTAGACACATGGTTGGACCATGAGAAAGAAAGTGATGTGGCAGAGACTACACATAAAGAGGGAAAAGCAGGTAAACATATAGTTGACAGAAGAGTTGAGGAAGCTCGAAAAAATGTTGAGGTGTGAAGAACTCAGAGAGGCTGAGTTAAAAATGGATGTTTCCAATTGTCGCCCATAACAGGGTGAAATTCTGGGTGAAGAGATCAATGAGGAAGATCTCATGAACTATTGGGATAGTTCAAAAGAATCTGAAGATGTGTTGGCAAGAGAAGTAGATGAGGCTATGAAGCCTTGTATTTTTAAATCTCACAGTTTATGTATGTTTGCAGGATGTGCGAAAGATGGTGAACAGTTTGATGGAACTGTCATAGAGATGAAGGGAACTTTTGAGGAGAAGTCTGGTGGAGAATGCCTTTCAGAGAAGGAAGGTACTGATTTATTGCAGCAGGAAGAAATCATAAATGAATTCTTGTTTGGGGTAAAACAACAAGTTGAAGCTGTTATGGAGCAGAAGCATAATGGAAATGCCGAAGAAATATTCCAAGGAGGTAAACAAATGTATTTGTTTAATGAAATTGCTGACAGAACTTTGCAGTGTGATGATGCTAAAACCAGGAAAACTCATGAAGATTGCCAGAAGAAGAATGAATCTGGGAATGAAGGCTGTGATGACGTGCTGAAAATATTTCATATGGAAATCGAGTTCTTGGAACGATCGCTTAAGGAACCTGATGGAGAAGTAAAACTTGCAAAACCTGATCCAGAAGAAATTACAGTTACTATGCATGATAGAGATGAAATGTTTATAGAGTTGAATGAATGTTATAACTTTTCAGATAATGATGTAAGTGTATGTACAAAAAGCGAAATTAACAGATATGAAGTCAAAGTCAGAGAACTTGAGCGGAAATTATTTGGAGTTGAGATGAAAGATCAGGAGCAGCAAGGGAGTTGTGTCCGTAGAGACAAAAAGGAGACATAAATATTGATCCAGCAGGATGAAAATGGAAGTAGCCAGTAGTTCGAAACAGAATCTATTGAAGTCCAGAAAGTCGATGATGGGAGATTGATGCCTGAAGCATCAAAAGAGACCGAAAGGTCTTATCTTTTTAAAATTAACAGTTTGTTGGTGAATGCAGGTACATCACCGAACGAGAGAGTTGTTGCTATAAAAGAAATCAAAGACTATAGCTGTAATCAAGAAAGAGTTCTTGATTATTCTCCATTGCAGAAAGTTGAGAGTCCAGCTTAGTTGGAGACGAAAGAATTCGACAAGGAGGAATTACTCCAAGGAATTAATGAAAGAAAGAGTTGGAGAAGCCGATGGAATCCGATCGACAGTGTGAGCGATGGGTTAGCATATCGAGTTGATAATTTGAAGGACTAGTAGCAGAATAGAGTTTGGAATCTTGGAGGGAGCAAGTCATCAAGATTTGTGGCTGTCGCATTGTTAAGAAAAGCGATGGACCTCATAGACAGGAGTCTATGGAAACTTCTCTACATGGGGAGTCTGATGCAGGAGCATAAAAGCTACATTTTCATTATTCAATTATGCAATTAGGGGGGTGATGGTTTTTAATTATTTTATTAATTAATTTTCTCATTTTTAATAAATTAGGAGAGAAAATATAAATGTGAGGATTATTGTAAATATTCCTTCAATAATTAAGGATATGAGTGGAGTTTAATTAGGTAGATAATCTAGGGATGAGGAATTCCATAAACGGGACTTAGTTGGGTCCAAAAAAAGATAAATCTAAATTAGATTTTAAGTTGAGATTTGTGTGGAGGAAATTGTGGAGTGGAATAAATTCATATTTATGTATAAATATGTAGCTTGGGAGAATGTGAAAAGACACGGAGAGAAGTGAGGAAGTGAGGAATACAGAGAGAGTGAGAAATGGTTTGAAGGGCCGAGAGCCAAGAGGCCGCCCATTGTAATATTTAGCCGAAGGGTTTTTATGTTTTATATCATTATTTTATTTATATGGCTCTATTTCCTTCATATGTATTGTTTGAACTGAATATGATGTGGTTTTAACAAAGAATCATAATTTGGATTGGAAGCACATGATTTTTTTTTTATATGCTAGGATCTGTTTAACCCAGTACCCTAGCATCATTCGGTATCAGAGCAAGGAGATGAGTTGGAGGATGAGTATCTCCTATGTTGAGGCTTTTTAGGTTGATTTGTTTGTTGTGAGGGAAGAGAGCAGGTCGAATTGCCAAATTAAAAGTTGATTGAAATATATTGTGGCGCGTTGAGTCTGCAAATTTATATATGAATATTTCTACTGTATATTCAAGTGTGTGATTGTAGGAGTAGGTGTGGGATGGAGCCAACTCCTTTTGGTGAAAATTGATGGAGCAATATTAAATCTGAAATGCGCAGAAGTTGCTCGTTAATATTAAGAGGCTGCGTGAGAGGTTGATTCAATTGGGAGAGAAAGAGAAGAGTTTGCAGAAGGGAAAACACATTGCAATAAGCTATGGTTGGAAACCACAACCTTGCAGCAACTAAAAGGCCGCACTGTTGGTGGATGTATTGATGCGTATGGAAGGTTGTAATACCACAAGTGTGGTGTGGTGTACAAGAACCACGCAGTGAAGCAGAGCCATGGAGCCGTGGTATGAGTACATAGTGAAGTGGAGGTATGAGTATGTAGTGAAGTGGAGGTATGAGCACACAGTGAAGTGTGGTGTGGTGTTATAAAAACCACGCAGGATGCAGGCGGTGGTGTGGCTTTAAAAGAAGCACACAACGATGGTGTGGCTTCACAAGAAGCACACAAACGGAATGCGAGTAGGTGGATACCATTGCACGTAGGACATGAGACAATCGCAAGCGTGGTTGTGATACTTGATCGCACACAGGCCCAAGAGCAAAGGGTATGCTACAGAGCCGTGATTTGAAGCAACGCACATAGGTGAGATCAGTCACGATATGCAACAGAGATGTAGTTTGAAGTCTTGAAGCAACGTGTACAACAAACAAGCAGTGTGATAATAGAACGCAGCGTGCCACAACAAGTAAACTCCTATGATCTATAGTGTGCATAGTAAATTGTGCCCAAGTTGAAATGCATTTTGGTCGTGAAATCTTGGAAGACTGGTGGTATTGGTTATAAATTTAATATTTTTATATTCGGTTTGGGTTGAGATGAGTGTAGGCTCAAAGTTAAATTGAAAGAGTTTTGTTTTTAGATGCAATTTTAATTATGTTATTATTGCATACAATTAAAATGGTCCTTCGTGGACTCATCAACTGTGGTAATAAATGGAGTTTTCACATAATGTGCAATATTTTATTACTATAAGTATAAAAAGAGAGGTAATTGGAATTGCAGAATAGATCAATTTCATAATTTTGAAGAGTAAGCCTGGGCCTTAATAGAATTGGACATTTTTGAAAAAAATTTAAGTGAAATATTCATAATTTTTGGTATGCTGTAACTGGAGTGCAGTTTAAAAACTCATGGAGGTTGCGTAAGCTGCGTAAGCCTTTAACGTCAATGTTGAGGAATGGTGCTGAGATTGGTGTCAGTTCCAATCCAATATCGATTTATAAAATAAACTCCATTGCCATGGAGGTGTGACGCTGTGGATTCGACCAACCTAATGTTTTGAAAGCCAGTCGTATTAAGGCACTTAAAAAAGGCATGTGTGGGGCTTGTGAAAGAGGTGCTACTCCAAAAGAACATTCAAGGCATGGATCTAGTCTTTCCCCGGTAACACCTTCCAACATAAGAAAAGGTCACTGGGATTGATCGAGGTAAAGTTTTTGAAAAATTCATGTACGTTTTTTGGGAGAATGTAATCTTGAAAGGATATTCGGTTACAATAAGATTTCATGTTTTCAAAGCAAGAAATTGAAATTGAAGAGATTGAGATGAAGGAACTTGGCTTAAACTAAAGGGGAGATTGTGTGTACTTTGAAGGTTTCTAAAATTATTTGCTAGGAAAAGATTTATGTTAGAAAGTTGCTTGGAAGAATTTTATTTGTTGGGGAGAGAATGGACCTTACACATTCAAAGTAAATCTATAGAGGCTTGAATGTATTCCTAAAAGAATACGCGAGAGAAGGGTTGGATCATTTCAACCACAAGAAGTTTCAAGGTAAGTGCTCACTGAATGAATCAATATTCAATGAGTAGAGGTATTTTAAAAGCTGGATGATTAACTTTCCTTGCCATACTTGTTGAGAATGCGGAGGTATAAATGAATGGAAAATGAATTGGAAAATGTGCTAATCCTGGGTGATATAAAGAGAAACATGCATTTTTATGTGAGAGGGTTTATTATGCATAATGTGGATTCTTCACATTTTTGGTTAAGTCATTTTGGACCAAAGCTTGTAGTTGGAAAAACAAGAATTCTTTTGATTGGTGATTGAAAACATAATTGCTTGATGTTGTAAAATATTTGTTTTACCATCATGTGGCGGTATCTAAGAAGTGTTATTCAGAATGAAGGTGATGTACGAGTTGTACATTATTCATCGAAGAGGATAAAAACATGTTCTCTATACACAGGTGAAGAGATGTGAATTGATGTTGCATGGTGCATAAAAGTGCAGGGAAATGTTTGCATTAAGATGACGAGCTTATGGGTATGCGAGTATATATAGTGACAAAGAAGGCACAGAAGAGTGGAAACCAGAAAATTGAGATCGCAGAGAGAAAGGTTTATTAATAACCTTATAGGAGCATGAGGTATGATAATTCAGGAAGGTATTTTTGAACATTGAAAATTGAATGGTTTATTTATTTTCACCTTAAAATAAATCTCGAAAAACCTGAATTGCATTTTCGACTAAAGACTTCAGTATCATGTGAAATGATAATGGGAAACTGATGATTTTCATAAGTATGAGACATAGTGAAGATTTTACATCCTAAAATGTATTAGGAGTGTATGTTTGTTGGAGGATTGTATAACTTGAATTAAGTCAAAATATCCACTATCATAATTTTATGGGGCAAAGCTTGGAGTCAAAACAGATGTTAGAGTCAAATGAAAGTTTGGATAGATTGAGTAAGATTGAGTATTCTCATCCAAGATGAAGAATTGGTGTAAGTCTGAAGTCAAAGAGTCGTAAGCTAAGTCAAAAGTCTGAATGTAATTGGGTGCATTATCGATAGAGCCCAACACCCAAAGATTTTGGTCATTGTAACACAAGAATTACTAAAGTGTTGTTTGTAGCAAAGTGAAGCAAGAGAGTTGCCAAAGATGATTCCAAGACAGAGAACTGAAAGAGGTCAAGCGCCGGAAGAAAGCTTGCATTGTTGAATGGCAAGTGTGAGGACTTGCTGAAAAGAGGATTGAATGAAATCCACATGTGAACAGGTGAAGTTCACAAAGGAGGAGAAGATGACCGTTGATAGTCATTTCCAAAGATCTTATGAAGACCACAGTAGAAGGAAGAAGAAGGAAAATGCCAAGGTAAGTGGCATATGTGAACAATTGACGGATGAAGATTATGAGCGGGAAAAGTTTGAGATAAAAATTCACCTTGAATTGCTGATGGAGTTATTGCAGAGAAATATGAAGAACCAGACACATGGTTGGACCATGAGAAATAAAGTGAAGTGGTAGAGACTACACACAAAGAGGGAAAAGTAGGTAAACATACAGTTGACGGAAGAGCTGAGGAAGCTCAAGCAGATGTTGAGGTGTGAAGAACTCAAAGAGGCTGAGTTAAAAATGGACATTTCCATTTGTGGCCTAGAACAGGGTGAAATTATGGGTGAAGAGATCAATGAGGAAGATCTCATGAACTATTGGGATAGTTTAGAAGAATCTGAAGATGTGTTGGAAAGAGAAGTAGACGAGGCTATGAAGCCTTGTATTTTTAAATCTCACAGAGATGAAGGGAACTTTTGAGGAGAATTTTGGTGGAGAATGCCTTTCAGAGAAGGAAGGTACTGATTTATTGCAGTAGGAAGAAATCATAAATGCATTCTTGTTTGGGGTAAAACAACAAGTTGAAGCTGTTATGGAGTAGAAGCATAATGGAAATGCCGAAGAAATATTCCAAGGAGGTAAACAAATGTATTTGTTTAGTGAAATTGCTGACATAACTTTGCAGTGTGATGATGCTGAAACCAAGACAACTTAGGAATATTTCCAGAAGAAGAATGAAGCTGGGAATGAAGGTTGTGATGACATGCTGAAAATATTTCATATGGAAATCGAGTTCTTGGAACGATGGTTTAAGGAACCTGATGGAGAAGTAAAACTTGCAAAACCTGAACCAGAAGAAATTACAGTTACTATGCATGATGGAGATGAAATGTTTATAGAGTTGAATGAATGTTATAACTTTTCAGATAATGATGTAAGTGTATGTACAAAAAGTGACATTAATAGATATGAAGTCAAAGTCAGAGAAATTGAGTGGAAAATATTTGAAGTTGAGATGAAAGATCAAGAGCAGCAAGGGAGTTGTTTCCGTAGAGACAAAAATATTAATCTAGCAGGATGAAAATGGAAGCAGCTAGCAGTTCAAAACAGAATCTATTGAAGTCTAGAAAGTCGATGATGGGAGATTGATGCCTGAAGCATGAAAAGAGACCGAAAGATCTTATCTTTTTAAAACTAACAGTTTGTTGGTGAATGCAGGTACAACACCAAATGAGAGAGTTGTTTCTATAAAAGAAATCAAAGACTATAGTTGTAATCAAGAAAGAGTTCTTTATTATTCTCCATTGTAGAAATTTGAGAGTTCAACTTAGTTGGAGATGAAAGAATTCGACAAGGAGGAATTACTCCAAGGAATTGACGAAAGAAAGAGTTGGAGAAGCTGATGGAATCTGATCGAAAGAGTGAGTGATGAGTTACTGAATCGAGTTGATATTTTGAAGGACCAGTAGCAGAACAAAGTTTGGAATCCTGGAGGGAGCAAGTCATTAGGACTTGTGGCTATCGTATTGTTATAGAAAACGACGGACCTCATAGATAGGAGTCTATGGAAACTTATCTACATTGGGAGTCAGATGCAGAAGCATCAAAGCTACATTTTCATTATTCAATTATGTAATTAGTGGGGTGATGTTTTTTAATTATTTTATTAATTAATTTTCTCATTTTTAATAAATTAGGAGAGAAAATATAAATGTGAGGATTATTGTAAATATTCCTTAAATAATTAAGGATATGAGTGGAGTTGAATTAGGTAGATAATCTAGGGATGAGGAATTCCATAAACATGACTTAGTTGGGTCCAAAAAAAGATAAATCTAAATTAGATTTTAAGTTGAGATTTGTGTGGAGGAAATTGTGGAGTGGAATAAATTCATATTTATGTATAAATATGTAGCTTGGGAAAATGTGAAAAGACACAGAGAGAAGTGAGGAAGTAGGAATACAGAGAGAGTGAGAAATGGTTTGAAGTGCTGAGAGCCAAGAGGCTGCCCATTGTAATATTTGGCCGAAGGGTTTTTATGTTTTATATCAATATTTTATTTTTATGGCTTTCTTTCCTTCATATGTATTGTTTGAACTGAATATGATGTGGTTTTAACAAAGAATCATAATTTGGATTGGAAGCACATGAGTTTTTTTTATATGGTAGGATCTATTTAACCCAGTACCCTGGCATCAAATGTTTTTTGCCACATTCACTCGACACTTTGGATAGCTGCTCTGCCAAACCGCTCCTTTACATTTAGCAATGCCACCAAACTAGCTTGCCTTAAAGGGCCCTTCACCACTTTAGCTCTGCAAGTTTGACTTTTTGAATACCCGCCTTTAACTAGGAATAAATTGTGATCCATGATGCATTTTTCAAACTTCCATATACCACTAGAAATATCTTTCAAATCTCTATCCATAGAAGTGGATTCCAACTTCATTTGAGGTGATCTACTCTACTAGAAATGGATCCAAAGTCTCCGCACCTTAACCATATTTTCCTTTAATACTATTGTTTACCAATCTACTTGGAAACATCTGAGCCTTGCAAAACATTTTCCATACATGTGCTGATATTCCTTATTCTTGTAGTCTTCTTTTCTTTTGCTATTGTAGTATCTTTGATTTGGATACACTACCATTAACACTTGTGACATCAATGAACTAATGACAACACCTTTGTCAATACTTGGCATCAATAAGCACCTCCATTTCCAACATATTCTAACAATATCCCATCATATTCTTTTCCTTTTCCTTCATCCTCATCACCTTTTTCATCAATGACAACATACTTCTAACTATTCCCCCCCCCTTTGGCATTGATGGGAACACCATGATCAAACAAAACAAAATATCCAATCATCATCAATACATCTCCCTCTTTTGTGTTTTTTGTTTGTTTGAGATACATCTCCCCCTTTTACATTGATGGAAAATATACCAACATGCTCCCCATGTCAACAATACTCCTCTATCTTTATGATCCCGTGGACTTGTTAACTACTTCTTCTTATACTGAAAACTTCATGTATATCTGATATGATCCAAGAAACTACCAACATGTCCTATGGAGAATATTGAGTTGAAAGGAGATGAGTAATTACTCCCAATATCTGCCTCAAGTAGTCAAGAGGGATATATTACTAAAAAAAAACATGCTTGTACAATTGAGTGATGATAAAAATAATGCCTACTAGTATAAGTCTTATCTAGGATTATATTCATAATAGTGCCTCCTTGGACACATACACCTAACCTCTAGCAACAATAACAACTTATCCTATTCATGATTGACACCATCAACTTGTCAAATGATGAACAAAAAAGTACAACACTTAGAAGTGCTATTATGACAAACATAGAGGGTCTCTCACCAATGCATTCTTAAACCGACAACTCATACTTTACTTAACGGAATTCTAATAACACCAGACACACCATGATACATTTGGCTCATCATTAAAAATATTATCATTCAAATAAGGACTCTTTCAACAACACTTGGACTTACAGTCTCATACTTACAACATGAATGCCACACTATGACAAAAAAATAATGACAGTTAATACCAATTGATAATACCTTGGAGATAAATAATTCCAATAGCTTAACTGATACAAATAATTGAGCACTTGTTAATTGAGTGTTCTCCCCTTGTGATCATGATCTTTTCAGCAATATGCATTCTCTCCAAAAATATGATATATGATACCAATTTCTAATTAGAACATTCTGAAGGCACCACAACAAACATACAATTCATCATATCTGCAACAAAAACTCTGATCATTTAAGAAACATTACAACGCAAAAAACACTATTATCCTTTGTCTTCCATGCTTGTCCTTAAGCATCAAAAAACTGATACCAATTGTTAATATAATAATTTGATACCCAAATGTTAACATGAGTATAATCCCCCTGTGATTATGCTCCTTCTTTCAAATTAAGACTATGTAACCATACTTGCATAAGACAAGGAAAATTTGGCACTAAACATATCACCACCATATATACTCAAACTAACAGTCTGATTTTCCAACAACTTTGAATCATCCAAAAAGGCATACTACTTAAGTTCTTTACACTCAACCATAATTCTTAGCAATACCAGTCTACTTCAACAATTTCATAAACTCAGGAAAAACAAAAGTGACATACTTGTCTTATACTTCGGATGCAATATTATGCATGTTCCTTTCTACTCCTTGCATATAACCTTTCTGGCTTCTCTTGAAGCCAACCTCTTATTTTCAATGAAGAGGGACAACATATCTACTCCCCTTGAGAAAATTATCTCCCTTTTTCCTCCACACCTAGGTATGTTGAGTTTTTACTTGGTCAACAACATGACCTGATTTCCTGTGTTGATTTGGTACTATTTCCTGAATAAATGACTTCCTGACATATTCTGAGCACACAATAGACTGATCATTCCTCTTATTAGCACCAATTAAACCCAAACTGGAAATTATCCATTTCCCTTATTTCTCACTGTCTATGCTTTCCTTCTGCAATGAAGAACTACCAAAATTGTTTCTCCTTTTGTTTGATTGGAGTCTATACTTATTGCAGGTCATATATAAGATATCGACCAAATGAATTTTAGGCCATGATCTATTAATTCTCAGTTGATTATCTTTAAAGCCAAACACTAGTTTTTGTTGCCTCCATGAACCATTCAACCTGCTTCTCTTATGAGTGCTAAAATAACTCTTGTGTAGTTTTCCTTGCTTGCTTTCCACATAATCCATGCCTTTTTTTGACTTGTTCTAGAAAGGAGGTGAATTCTTTCCAGGTTTTCATGCAGCTGCTTTGTTCCCAAAATTCCTACACTTGTAGCATTCAACATGATTTGTTAGACTCATTATAGGCAAAGTTCCCTATGTTACCACAATAGAAACATATGAGGGGCTGCATACTTTTTTCCTTTATTTCTAGTAGTCTGTCACTTCTCCTTGGTGCTACGTTCTCTTCTTTACCACTATAGTGTTTTTAGGTATTTCTTTAACAAAGTTGGTGGATCCATTTAATGTTGTTGCTAAGTCACTTTCACCTTCTAATATTGTCTTGACCTGAGGGGGACTTTGGCTGATTTGAATCTCTTCCAACACATCATAATTCTGAAACCTTGTCAACTGCTCCTTTCATTTTCTATTCTCCACTTCTAGATATAGATTGAAGACTATGATATTATTGATCTTCTCAAGGGTTGGTATGCGATGTTTTCTTAAATATATATTTTATTCAAGATCTTCCAACTCAATAAAGGAGTTATTAGATTAAAAAATTGTGTCTATATCACTTTGTTCAAAAAATTGTTCCCTTTTTGACTCTAGGGATTATTATATAGAAACATGAGATGTTATTTCTTCCTCTCCACCAGAGATGGACCCATTAACTTGAAAAATTTCTAGATCTGCTATGGCTATCAAGGTATTTCTTTCTTGGCTACAAATAGATGAGCATCTCTCTCTTTCACCAAAAATTATAATTAAGAAATTTGAATATAAATGGCCTATATTGTTACAATAACAAAAAAAAATAAAAATTACTTGTACATTTTATCTCCTCTAAAACCTCTAGTTACTGATCAATAGGATTGTTATTGTCTAATTTTTTCTCTAGGGAAATCCTCTTCACATCACATGAAACTTGTATGTCTGTATCATAAATGGACTACAACTCATTCCATATCTCTTTGGCATCTTTACAACAGATTAATCTTTCAAGATATGACATGGACAACCCTATCAATATTTCCTCCTTAGCTTGATCATCAAACTCATTGTTTGTTAATCCATTCTCCACAGATAACGATACATCTAAATCAAGAGCTTGCAAGTATATTTTCATTATTACCTTCCAAGTTGTACCATTCAAAAATGGAACTCCATCTGAGGTAATCTAATCTTGGCTCTCCATGATCCTTGATCTTCCTTCCAACTATTAAACTAATCCTAGGATTGCATTCGTGAGCACTATAGAGTGTAGGGTTGGATGCTAGATTTCAAGTTTTTTTTTTATAACAAAACTGAATGGATTGCGCAGACTGTCAGGCTAAGTGCTTTATGGATTGAAGCCATTGATTCTCGCCTGGTCATATGATTCAAGGAGCTTATAAATCAAGGGTTGAGATCAGTAAATTTGGTGATTTTGAGCACCAAATTTGTTAAAGGTGTGAAATAAAAAAAATTTGAATTTGACAAGTCCGTGTTCTACCTGTATAGATAGAAGAAAAACAACATGATATGTGTGCATTCCCATGCAAATTTCCTCGTGAGAATGTTGTAGGTGTGAAAAATAGTGGAAGTTAACACTTAATGAAAATATGAATTTGTGCTCTTGTTAATAAGTTGATATGAGTGCCAAATCCAATAGAAAGGAGTTAGAGAAAGTAGAGGTGTGCATTAAAGAGTGTGTAAGTGTAATTTTATGTGTTATAGATTTATTGAAAAAATGTAGAAAACACATATGTGAATAATGTATGAGAAAAATTTCTACATATATGAGACAAAGGATGAGCTAAGGGTGAGAACACATATTGCTAGTAAACTAAAGTTTTTATGAAAAAAAATGAAGTTGATTTTAATGGATGAGAAATTAAAATAATAAAATATTGAAGAAAATAAACAGAACTAAGAATTATCATTCGTGTTAGTGTAAATTTTTAATTAAATAGCCTCATATATGAGTTTGAAAATGTATGAAAAAGGGATCTAATAGGTAAAGCAAGTAGGTGCTTGCAAATCAGGGGATTGGAGTCTCCTTTAGGTTGGTGCCTATAATTATCGGGGGTTGGAACCATTTCATTAAATTTGGAATTAAATAGTGGATCTAGAATTTCAAAATAACAAAAAAATCCAATTCTAGTTTTGTCCTTGTAATAAATGTTTTCCAATTTTAATGAAATATGTGTCCTGACCCTCCAACAGGATGGTGCCTCCAAATAGTGGGAGTTGGTACTTCCAAAAAGTGGGTTCTTGCAAAGAAAAATGGATTAGATACCCTTGTAGGTTGGTGCCTACATAATCTGATGTAAATTGAATTTGGTGCTTGCATTTACATTATAGAACTTAGATAATGTCCCTTGGTGTAGATGTATAGGACACAATGTTGAATGGCTATAAAAATCTAGATGTACTAGTTTACATAAATGATAAGCTTCATTTTTCTTATAATGCTAAATAACTGAATGCAGTCCTAAGTGGATTTCCTAAATCATATTTTGTTAAAGTCATGCACTGCGACACAACCAAAGAGATATGGGATAAGCCTATGAATCAATATGAAGGAAATAACAAGGTAAATAAGGTTTAACTTCAAGTTTATAGAACATAATTTTAATAATTGAAGATGAATGAGGATGAGGACATAACCAAATTCTTTCTTTGCATGGATGAAATAGTTAACACCATAAGAGGTTCTGATGAAACTATGGATGATTCAATATTTGTAGTTCAAAAGGTTTTTATATCTCTTCTTTCCACATTCTATACTAAAGTATCAACTATTGAGGAGATGCAAAATCTCAACACATTAAGAACAAATCAACTGCATGTAACATTAACTACCTATGAAATGATAATTGCAAAAGGAAGATCTACATCAAAGGAAGTAGCCTTCATACTTGATAAGAAGGCCAAAGAAGATAAAGAAGAATCACGTTATGGGTCTAATGAAGAAGAAACCAAGTTTGTTAGAATATTAAAGAGAGGGTCCAAAAAATACAAAGGTAAGTTTCCTTTCAAGTGTTTTAATTATGAAAGCAGGTCACTGTGTATATAAATTCCCACATAAGAAATAAAATAATAAATATGACAACAAAAAAATGTTAAGTTTAAGAGAGTCAAGGAAATAAACTTAAAGAAGAAGATCTTCTACACCCAAGAGGGCAATATCTCCTGAAAGGATGAGGGTGAGAAACCTTCAAATGAAGAAACAATGAATGATTTCATGCTCATGGCTATAGAAACCCAAGATAATGACAAGATGATTATGACTTAGATGAAAAATAATCTGTAGTATATTTGGAAGGAGAACTAGTCAATGTCTTGGTATAAATACAAAGGCTCCAGATAAATAACAAGAAGCAAAAAGAGTTTCTGATGAAATATACAAAATAAAAGCATGAAAATGAAGACTCACAAATTCTTCTTTTGAAGGTGGAGCTGGAGGAAGCCAAGAAGAATGAAAAAAATATTTTAGAATAGCAGGAAGAGAAGGGGAAGGAATGTAAGAAACTAGATGAAGAAGTTTTCTCTATTAGAAAATAATTAGAATCGACCCAAGCCTCAACAAAAATCTAATAATTGTTTAAGTTTTTTCAAAAATTGGATGAAATAGTGAGTGTTTAGAGATCTCCCCTCATTTATACTAGTCTAGGTTATGGAGGAGATTCATGAACAAATAAAATTGAAGGAAAATAACCCATCAACTACATTTAAATGATGAAATGAAGTAACAACCATTGAAATGAAAGTAATCATCCACAACAAAAAAATTAGGAAAACTCAACAACAAAAAATAAGGGTACACTACAACTATTCAAACAACCATAAAGGTTATTTCAAAAATCAGTAGAGTCCTCATTGAGACATTCAACTAAGAATCAAAATATCTTTCCCTTAGAGGCCATCTACTTCTAGGTACCAAAATATGTTTTATGGTAACTATTATTCATGCATAAATTTTGTTCATAAGGTTGTACACCATAGAGAATATCCTAAATATCATTATATCATAAATGAAGCTTATGAGTCCTTTAAGAATAGAGATAAAAATTTTTGAATCCTCATATTAATGATATAAGAAACAACAATCATTTTCATCCTTTACTAGATTATATTGAATGCTATAATTGTCATATTTTTTGTGTATAAGGCAGTTTTCGGTAGAGAAAAAACATTCAGATCTAACCCCCAGAAAAATAAAATGCAACAACCCAAATCATGGAAAAAATAAAAGAGCTAAAAATAAAGAAGAATGTGGCATTTTCATATGTGCTAAGAACCATGGAAACCATTAGTATGTGGAAAATGGATGCTCCAAACATATGACTGGTGATAAGAGTAAATTATGGTCACTAAGAGAATATAAGACAAGAAATGCTACCCTTGCTAACGATTCTTTAAGAAAAATCATGGGAAAAGGAATAGTTAACTTGGATAATGGAAGAGGAAAGGCTTAGAACATTCTTTTTTGTGGATGGACTCAAACATAATTTCTTAAATGTGAGTCAAATGTGCCACCAAGGGTATGATGTCACCTTTCACTCCAAAGGATGTGAAATAAAAATGGAAAGCACAATGAAGGTAATAGTGAAGGTTGTGAGAAATCCGAGTAATGTGTACATACTTAATGTAGAAAATGAGAAATATTGTTTAGGAAAGCTCGATGAGAACTCGTTGTGGCAAAAAAGGTTGAGAAACTTAAAATTTGATCATATGGTGAAGCTTAGCAAAAATAAAGCTATAAAGGACTTTCAAAATATTTCAAAGCCAAGCAACACAAATTGAAAATCATTCCAAATTGTCAAGAAAGTTTGAGTACCCTTCACCAGCCCAACCTTTATAATTAGTTCATATAGAGTTAGGTGGACCCTCAAGAACTGAAAACCTGAGTGGAGAACAATATTTTCTCTAATCGTTTATGATTATACCAAGATGAATTGGGTTACATTTTAAAGGAGAAATATGAAGCATTTGATAAGTTCAAAGTCTTCAAAGCCCTTGCTGAAAATAAAATTGATTGTAAATTAAAATTCCTAAGGTCAGACAGGGGTGGGGATTTTACCTCAAATGAGATTGATGATTTTTGCAAAGAACATGGAATAATAAGATAATTATAAATTGCGAACAACCCAAAACTAAATGGTGTGGTGGAGAGGCAAAATAGATCGGTTCAACAAACTGCTAGAGCAACATTATATGAGAGAAATATTCCAAGTAAATTTTGGGATAACAATATTCATTCAATAATTTATATTTTAAATAAAGCACACTTCAAACCAAATAGTGACAAAATTCCTTATGATTTGTGGTATGTAAAAAAACCTCAATCAAGCACTTCAAAATTTTGGGAGCTAGTGCTACATCAAGATTGATGATGACAATTTGGGTAAGCTCGATGCCTAATATGACAAATGTATATTTTTAGTATATTCAACTAAGAGAAAAGGTTGTAGATTATATAACAAAATATTGTGCAATACCTTCCAGGTATGTATAAAAGAATCACCTTGCAAATCAAATTGTTGGTAATAAGGAAGCCAGAGCCCAAACTAGAGCAAAGGTAATAAGTACCTCTAGTCAAGGACATATTGCTATGTTATCAATGATTGACCCCAAAGAACTTTCTTAGGCAAGTCAAGATAAGCGACCATGAATGAGGAATTAGATCAAATTAAGAAAAATAAAACTTGGGAATTAGTTCCAACACCAATAAATAAAAATGTCATTGGCACAAAATGGGTCTTTACGAACAAGTTAAATGAGGATGAACTAGTTGTTAGAAATAAGGCCCAATTAGTATGAAAAGGGTATGCCCATATTGAAGGAGTAGAATTTGAAGAATTTTTTTCTCTTGTTGCAATATTAGAGGGAATCATAATTTTTTTAGCATTTTCATATCACAAGGATTTTTTGATTAAACCAGCTCCCAAAATCGAAGAAAAGAGAGATCAACGCCTTAGAAATCAACCACTTCGAGGGGGAAAACTCCTTTACATTACATAAATGAACAATTATTGGATGATTCAAATGAAAAAAACTCCTTTCTATATATAGGATTCCACGGGGTCACAATATACTCCTAGTTGACCAAACAATAATAATGTAAGGGCACAACAATAACAATAGTGGGCTTTTATGGGGCACAATAATAACAATATGGGGACTACATGGGTACACCAATAACAATAAGGGGGCTACAATAACAAAAATAACGGACTACACTAGTAATATGGGGACCTAAAATTCCCCTCTCCTTCAAAAAGGTGTTGTCCTCAATGCTTGAGTAGCTCTGTATGCTTATGTATAAAATTTTCAGCCTCCCATGTGGAATCTTCAGTGGGTAAGTTCTTCCACTAGATGAGATACTCTGAAATTGATTGATTTTGTATCTATCGAGTTCTTGTTTCTGTGAATTCTTCAGGTTCCAATATGATTTTTCCTTCCTCATCAAGTTCTAGCAATATTTTTTGAACTGGAGGTTTGTCACCTATAACCTTCTTTAAGCATGAAACATGGAAAACTAGGTGCACTCGAGAAGAAGCAGGAAGCTCCAATTTGTATGCCATAGTACCAATATTTTGCAACACCTTGTAAGGACCATAGTACTTTGGCGATAACTTATTATCCTTATTAGCTTTCGTGAGGGATATTTGTTTGTATGGTTGTAGCCGTAAAAATACCCAGTCTCCTATATCAGAACTTCTCTTGATGTGATGTTGATCTACCTATTGTTTCATTCAATTTGCGCAAAATTTAGGTTATCCTTTAAGGGTTGGAGAAATTCTTGTTGATGCTTGATGTCATCTTCCACTGCTTGAACCTTATAATTTTCTCTTAAAGATGATGTGATGGACAGTAGATGATATCCATAAAGTTCCATAAATGGGGTCGTTTTTGCTGCAGTATGGAAGTGTTATACAACCATTCAACCGGAGGTAACCACTTGACCCATTGTGTTTGTTTATCAGATACAAAACAACGAAGATACACTTCCAAACATTTGTTCATTATCTCAGTTTTCCCATCGGATTGAGGATGATAAGATGAGCTATGAGCTAGTTGAGTACCCAAACAAGAAAATAATTCTGTCCAAAAATTTCCAGTGAAAATGGGATCTCTGTCGCTTACAATAATCTTTGGGTTTCCATGTAGCTTTTGAATTGTTTCCATAAATGTAGTAGCAACTGTACTTGATTTAATTATATGAGATAATGCAGAAAAGCATGCATACTTGGTAAGTCTATCAACTACCATCATGATGACACTCTTTCCTTCGGACTTAGGTAAACCTGTGATGAAATCCATTGAAACCTCCTCCCAACGTTGACTTGGAGTGGATAAAGGCAGTAGCAGATCTGGGGTCTTAATTCTCTCAACTTTATTTTTCTGGAAAACCAAACATCCTGCCACAAACTTTTGAATATCAGATTTAAGGCCATCCCAAAAAAATCTTTCTTCACACTATGGTAATTTTTAAAAATACCGAGTGTCCTCCTAAGGGAGAGGTGTGCGATTCTAAAAGAATATTTTGTTTTAGTTTGGAATTCTTACAAAGATATAAGCGATATTTGTACCATAAGGAATAATTTTTCCAACTAAATGTATCAGATGTACTAGGATCTTGCTGCAACTTTTGAATGAGTGTCCACACTTCTTCATCATTCTTCCATTCATCCCTTGCTTTAGTTATCCAATCTGGTTGGATAATAGAAATGGCACAAAGCAATGCTTCCACCTCCTCATCCTTTCTTGAGAGTGCATCTACAACAACATTTAGCTTCCCTTTTTTGTAGATGCTTTTAAAGTAATAACCCAACATCTTTGTGACCCATTTTTGCTGCACTTCTGAATATAGTCTCTGTTCCAAAAAGTATTTAAGACTATAATGATCAGTTTTTACCTTGAATTGTCTTCCCATTAGGTAAGGTCACCATTTCTTTAGTGCATGTAGTATTTCAAACATTTCCTTCTCAAAAATAGCTTTCTATAAATACTTTCCTTTGATTGGATGACTTTCAAAAGCAATGGGTCTTCCTTCTTGCATTAAAACAACACCAATTCCAATTCCTAAGGCATCAAATTCCACAATAAAGGTTTTTGTGAAGTCTGGTGTAGCTAAGACCGATGATAGGCACATTGCCTCTTTAAGATGTTCAAATTCCTTAGTTGCTTCAGGAGTCCATGAAAATGCATCTTTCTTCAATAATGTTGTTAGAGGTGCTGCTATTTTTCCATAATTCTTAACAAACTTGCAATAGTACCCTGTTAACCCGAGAATCCTCACAAATTCTTTATGGTTGTGGGGAATTTCCATTCCATAATGGATTTAATTTTTTTAGGGTCTACCTTAACACCCTATTGAGATACAATATGAACCATATATTCCACCTCTTGTACTGCAAAGAAACATTTGGATGTTTTTGCATATAATTGTTTCTCCTCCAATAGTTTCAGCACCCTGTCAACATGTTGAACATGATCCTTCCAAGATCTACTATAGATTAGTATATCATCAAAAAATAATAACAAAAATTTTCTAAGGAAGGGTTTGAAAATGGAATTCATCGACCCTTGAAATGTAGAAGGTGCATTGGTAAGGCCAAAATGCATGAAAAAAAATTCATAGTGACCCTCATGTGTTCAAAATGCTGTTTTCAGAATATCTTCAGTCTTCATTCTAATTTGATGATATCCTGAACGAAGATCCAACTTGGTAAAATAAATTGCTCCATGTAATTCATCAATCATAAGAATGGGAAATTTATCTTTAATAGTGAGCTTATTGAGCTCCCTATAATCTAGACACATGCGCCATGATCCATCCTTCTTGTGCATGAATACTACTGGAGCAAAGAAATAACTTTGACTGGCCTCTAACATTTCTGCAATCATACGTTCAATTTCAGTCTTTAGGACATAAGGATATCTGTAAGGCCTGATGTTTGGAGGAACACTTCCTAAATAAAATGAATAGCATGCTCATGATCGTGAATAGGTGGGAGTCTTTTGGGAGTTTCAAACACCTTGGAATGATTGTGCAAGAATTTTTGGAGATTTGGAGAAATAGATGACTTGATGTTGGAACTTCTAGTGAGCATAATTGTGCAATTATGCGTTGTTGTTCTTTCTTCAGAAGCTTTGTCATGACATTAGAGCTTATTATCTTTCCCAGCTTCCCCGCGATACCCTGTAATTCAAATTCCTTTCCTTTCGAAAAAAATTTCAAGAAAAGTTCTTGAAAATTAAAAGCTACTGTCCCCAAATATTGTAATGATTGTACTCCTAGTACAACATCAACACCTCCCATTGGAATTGGAATATTCAATACAAATTCCCCCATGGTTAGCTTGATATTAAGGCATTTTCCAGAGAAATTTATAGTTACTCCATTTGCAACCATCACTTGACACTTTGGTGTGGGGTATAGGAAGCAATTCAATTCCTTGGCTACCTTACAATGAATAAAATTATGGGTACTACCCAAATCAATCAACACTTGTGTTTTTATTCTTGATATGTCCTTCTATCTTCAGAGTTTGAGGAGTGGTAATTCCTGCCAATTCATTACAGGATATGGTCAGACTCATTTTTTCTTTCTCTAGGGTTGGTTCCTGGTGTATATCCTTTTCTTTTTAAGTTTCTTGTTCATTTTATTCCTCCTCTTCACAATCTATGTAAAATAATTTCTCCTCAGCACACTTATGACCTTTAGTGTATTTGTTATCACAACTATAACAAAGCCTTTTTTTCTATTTTTTTCTTCCAATTGTTGTGGTGTCAACATTGTAGGTTTTGGAAGTCTAGGAGTAGAAACACTTCCATCTTTATAGATGTGAGTGGTAGGCTTCCTTGTTGCCATAATTTTACTTTCAATTTTTCTTGCCAACCTGAATGCCTTCTCTAATGAATCAGGTTCCCAAAGGAGAACCTCATGTTAGATGTTATCCTTTAAAGTCCCTATGAATACATCAAGTTTGTGTTCCTATGGAATATCAGTTACCCTTATATTAAATTTTTGGAAGTCCTCAATGTGCTCCACCATTAAACCATTTTGTTTGAGATTTATCAATTGGCTAAAGAAGGTGTTGCTCTTTGTACCCTCATAATGTACTATCATTTCCTCCGTAAAAATTGACCAAGTGACAATTTTTTTATGAGAGAAAAGCCATCGATACCATACAAATGTATTTTTTTCTAAATATAAAGTTGAAATGTGTACCTTTTGTGTGTTTTTCACATTATGGAGATAAAAATATTGCTCCATCTGTAGTATCCATGTTACTAGATCCTTGCCATCCAACTTACGCATATCGATCTTTGGAATATGGTGGGTCTTCAATCCAACATTAGAGTTTATGAAATCACGATTAAAATTTATTTGTTCTCATCATGAGTTTCCTGTCCTACCTTTTCACCATTAGGAATAATTTCTTGCATCAACTTTGTCAAACCATCCTTCAAACCTTCCATGCCTGATTTTAAATCATTCTTTATGTCTTCCATGTTGTCTTTCATTTTTTCATCTATATTAGCTTCCATTCCATTCATATTAGCCTCCATGCCATCCATATTAGCTTTCATGCCATCCATATTAGATTCCATTCCATTCTTCAAACCATCCATTTCATTTTTTGTTACTCTTTGTGAGAGCAAAATTTGGTGCACTTGGTATTGTAATTTTGATATATCATGTTGCACTTATTCCTCTTCATGAGTCATAGTAGAGCCTTATAAGGGTTTAATGGGTGTTGAATTCATTTTAGGGGCCATTTTAGAACCCAATATTGATATCTATGCTTCAATATGCCCTTGGAATCACTTCAAACCGATTTTTCAAACAAGACTTATGAAATTTGAAAAAAAAATGCACACATTTTTCTTGATTTTAGGAGCTTGATATTGAAACTGATGAATCTCTGTAATTTCAGATCCCTGAGATTTTATCTTCGGTCCCTTAGTAGCCCTCTAAATATTCTTTCCAACGCCACAGGTATGACTTGATTTTGATTCTTCAAGTTAAAGTTATGCATAATCTCCCGCAATGACCTAATTATCGAATTTTTCAGTAGAGAGAACTTGTACGACATGACACATGTCATTGTTTCCTCCATCTCTGAAATTGATACACAAGAAAGTACAGTTTGTTTAATTTCAGCCACTTTATATATAATTCCAATCTGAAGCTCAGAGAGAGAGTTATGACGATTTTCCCAAGTTCACCTCTTTGAGATGAAATTCGGGAGCCTTAAAAATTCCTAACTTCCACATATCATATCTCTGAAAATATTGTGAACCAAGACCTAAAAGTTTTACACGACATTTCTTAGGATTAATTCGCAAATGGGTTTTTTTTTCTAGCTTCTGAACCTTCGTATAAAAAATGTTATAGTGAAAATTCCACGATGACCTGTTTGAAGCAGGGAAACTTGGAACCCAAAGCTCTGATACCAAATGTTATGAAACAAGCTCCAAAAATAGAAGAAAAGAGAGATAAACGCCTTAGAAATCAACCACTTCAAGGGGGGAACCTCCTTTAGATTACATAAATGAACAATTCTTGGATGATTCAAATGAAAAAACCTGATTTCTATATATAGGAGTCCATGGGATCATAATATAATAATAGCCGACCTAACAATAATAATGTAAGGGCACAACAATAACAGTAGTGGGATTTTATGGGGTACAATAATAACAATATGGGGACTACAAGGGTACAAAAATAATAGTAAGGGGGCTAAACTAACAACAATAAGGGATTACACTAGTAATATAGGGACCTAATATACTTTAAATTTTATCAAATGGATGTGAAATCAATGTTTCTAAATGGAGAACTTGAAGAGGAATTTTATATAGAACAACCTCAAGGGTTATAGATAACATAAATGATGTCTGAAGACTTAAGAAAGATTTGTGTTGGCTAAAGCAAGCATTAAGAAAGTGGTATTCAATATTATACAAACATCTACAACAACAAGGTTTCAAAAGAGGGACAAGTGATAGAAATTTGTATATCAAGTTTGAAAATGAAAATCTCTTGGTCCTTATAGTTTATGTTGATGGCATAATTTTTGGAAGTGATATAGATTTGATAACAAAAAAAATTGCAGCTAAAATGCAAGATGAATGTGAAATGTTTATGCTATGAGAAATATAATTCATCCTTGGTTTGCAGATAACATAATCAACCAAATGAATCTTATCTCCAAAAGAAAATTCCTCTAAGGGGTGTTGAAAATTTTTCGAATGAAAGAGTGTTCACCTTTTTTCACTCCTATGGTCACTGGTTGTAGGCTTAGCAGAGACAATGAATCAATACCTGAGATCAATCAAACAATGTTCAGATTAGTGATTGGTATGTGGTTGTAAGGTATCAATTAGCCCCTAACGAGAGTCATATATTAGATGCAAAATATTTTTCATATATTTAAAAGCTACACCGGACTTTGGTTTATGGTATCCCATAGGTCAAAATTTTTCCTTAACTGCATACAACTATGTTGATTGAGTTGGAAATATACATGATATGAAGAGAACAAGTGGTGGTTCCTTCTTCCTAGGAGACTGTTTGGTGGCTTGGTTAAGAAAAATGTAGACATAAATCTCATTTTCCACAACTGAAGAAAATCAAAGCACATAACAATTGCTACATGTTGCACTCATATTTTTTGGATGAAGCAGACTTTCTCAGACATGAAGGTAATGTATGATAAACCATTTCCTATTATTTGCAATAATACAATTGCTATAAGTATGTCCAAGAATTATATTCTTGATTTAAAAACCAAGAATATAAGCAAAAAGTACCATTTTCATAGATAACAAGTGGTTGATCAGATTGTGAGGTTCGATTATATATATAAAAAGGAACAAGTTGCTGATATATTCAGAAAGCCTCTTTCCTATGAGTCCTTTGAGTACTTGAGGAAAAATTTGGGAGTGATGTCCTCCTTATATCTCCAATAATTTCCTTCACAAGGAATGAAGGCAGTTGTGAAATTCATTCTAAGATAGTTGCATGTCAAGAGTTGAAAGAGTAGAGAAGTGAATAAGATCAGGGGGAGCTTCTAGATTAAGAGGTGTAGCTTCTGTTTAGGGGGAGTAATATTCTATTTATCTCACTTCAATTGGATTGTCATATTAACAAAGGGGGGTAATTTGGCTCGTAGAATAACCATTCATGTGTATTGTTCAATTGTACAATATCAATAGAGTAAATTAGCATTAGAGGGGAGAATGGGAAAACGATGTCTTTTTAGAAGGAAGAACCCTTTGCCATTCATGTCAAAGGAGGGCAGTGGGAAAACATTGTAGATGAAATTTAGGTAGATAAATTGGACATTAAATATGGAGAGTGAGCATAAATGGATATGGAGAATGAACACACTAATATGGGGAGTCACGCTCAAGTCTGTCAATGACAAGCAATGTTTTGTGGTGTTGCCATCAATCCCAAAGGGGGAGAATATTGAGTGTGTTTTTTGGTTTTTGTCATTGATTTCAAGTTCAGGGGGAGTCCGTTGATTTGATAGCCCTCTTAGAGAGATTTTCTGTGGTATATGAAACTTATCTTAACTCCTCAAGAATGAAGAGAAACCTGAGTTTGAAGTGATGGAGTGAAGCCTTTGGCAGGAAATTCAGGCATTTGGACCCATCCAAGATGCATAAAGGAATCTAGGCACCTAGACCCATCCAATATGGACCAAGGAATCCAAGCATTTGAACTTGTCTGGGATGGACCAAGGAATCCAAGCATCTGAACTCATCTGGGATGGACCAAGGAATTCATGCATTTTGGCCTCCAAGAGTGCAACAAGAAAACACTTAAAGAAATGGGCCGGATCCATATTTCCTAGCTTCAAATAGTAGGTGGACCCCAATATGACGTGGAGTCACATGTGCACAAGATAGTAGGGACATGTGGTAGTGACATGGCTTAGGTGATCACATGGAAGTCTCATGATGATGACACATGGAATTTGCTTTTGGAAAATTTTAGTTGCCAAGTGGACGTTTGGCTTGTGACACATGGAAAGTGTCTGGAAGGACACATGGAAAGGTGTGATATGTGGCACATGAAAAGGGAGGGCATGTGGCACAATAACAGGTGCCAATTTTTTTATTGGTTCATAAGGAATTGATGTAGAAAAAATTGATGCCTCGATATTTTCGTAAGGAAGATGTTTTGTAGTACTTCACAGTGTTAAATACTTCGATGTTTTCTCATGTTTTGGAATTTGGATTCAAAGGCCATCTAGGCATCCTAGGATCTGGAAGTGCATGTAGCATGCACCATTATTAATTGCCTAGTTCCAGTTTCTATTTGAGGGCAAGATTGATCAAATTTATGTTGGGTGAAAGTTTTGTTGCACTAGACATCCATGCATCGAGGGGTTGGGCAGTTCAAGTGTTTGATATCTTAAGAAAGATTCAGATGTTGAGTCTACTAGATACTAGTTTTGCCACAATTTTCAAGAAGTATGGTGGAACCCTTGTTAAAGCCCTTAAGGCTTATCATTAGCCTTGGATACATATGGGTCTATGGAAAATTAAAATTTGGAAAAGGGGACTGTATACTGGATCTATCGACTTATCTAGATGCGAGGATATCCAGGCTAAGATCACATCCAAGAGTGCATTGCTGAGTGTGGGGTAGGATGTTGGATTTCTGGAATATTGTTTAATGTAAAATGAGTTAATTGCACAAACTATGAAGCTAAACACTCTCTCGACTTAAACTGTTAGTTTGGCCCTCAGACATATGCTTTAAGGAGCTTAGAACTTGTGAGCGAAAATTATAAAATCTAGTGGTTTCCAATCAAGAGACCATAATAATTTTCCTTTAATAATATTTATTTTAATAATTTTTTTTTTTACCAAAACTAATTATTAAACATTTAATTGAATTTAAAATTAATATAATCGTTAATTTTGTTATATCGTTAAATATTAATGATTAAAACAAAATTCTATTTCTAAAACCATGTGATTATTACTCTCATCTATATCAAAGCTGTCATTTATTAAGCTTTTAATGTTCACTACTTATTAAAAGATATGTTGTTTTTAGATAGTTTTAATTTATAATGGTTTATTTTAATTTAGGATGATAATGATTTAATATTTTTTAAAAATTAAAAAAAATATTATAATTTTGTTGTTAATTGATAATAAGATTAATTGTTATTTGTAAATGTAGGGTGATTCATTGTCTTTATTTAATAAAAACCAAGTCACCTAAAATAATTCATTAGTGATCCATAACGAGGTATACCTTTCTCATGCCACATGTTTTTATGTTTGGAATTATTAACCTATTTCCTTGCATTCTAGAGAAACAAGTCTTTACTTAATCACAAATTATTTCTCATTTTACTTAAAAAAATTCATTTATGAATATCATATGGCTGTTTCCAATAAAATCATGGCCCTTCACTAATGGCTTGCTGGTTGACTGCTGATATATATATATAGTATTTCCTCGGAATATCATAATATTAAAATACATCAGTCAACCAGCCAACTTAAAGAGTGTTCCTTATAGGTGGTTTCAATTTTCCCAAAGGGAAACCAAATATTTCTAAGCATTTAAGGAATAAGTGACTTGTCCAAAAAACTAGCATTTTTGACAAAAATAACCTATATGCTATAGTATTGTAATACAAAAAACTATCATTAGACATTCTAGAAAGGAAAGAATCTAAGGAAGTAATAGGTGCTAGGCCTTTGACACTAAAACATGGAGAAGTTGGAGGGTAAATCTCACACCGGAGGTGGCTCTCTAATTGTGTTAGCTTGGCATCCAATATTTCCAAGCAAGCGTGCTAGTTTCTCTTATCATGTTTTATGTATTCCAAAGTAGAAAATATGTTGTACCTTTCCTCTTGTTTGTATTTTAAGACCCTACCCAATATGGTCTTCATATACTAGTGAAGAGATATGGAGTTGAGGTATTGCTTCTTCCCCTAGCATGAACAGGGCTAGGAACCTAATGAGAGACATCCTCCAATACCTATAAAGAAAAAAAATATTTGCGTTCCATAGAAGCAAGGGATTCAAGTTGATATATTTCGTTGCAGGTTTTAAGAGGAACAATCAAATGGTAAGTGTGGAATGTTAATTGTTAGGGCTAGATTGTTCTCTACTAAAGCTAACTTCATTTTTAAAAATTTTCATCATTTACATTTTACATTCACCCCATAACATCATAACATTATTAGCAATTATGTAGAGAGAAAAATAAAATTAATAATGCAATGGAACGATAATGAAAAATAGAAGAAAAACATACACAATAGAGACCAGGGCAAAACTCCACAAGGGGGAAAAACCATAAATCAATTCTTGTTCTTCTATTAGGTATTTGTCAATGTTCAATTGAGATACAAAGTACAATAATAATGAGGCATATGTCTTTCACCATCAACCATATTAGGCCTTCTAGGGCCAACCCGAGATCACACATGATCAAAAAGTTGCCTCCAAATCATTGTAGGTAGCATAGATCTCTGTTCATAGGAAAACATGCCACTGTTACATTGTCATAAGTAAGAATAGAACTTCCCAAATGATATTTTCATATGCCAATAACGATGTCCAAAACATCACTTTCATATGTGTCAATAACACTATCCAAAACATCACTATCATATGTAAATAACACTTCCCAAAACATCACTATCATATGTGTTAATAACAATGCCAAAAACATCACTGTCACATGTCAATAATAGTTCATCGTTGTCACCTGTCAATAAAACTTCCCAAAACAACACTATCATATGTGTTTATAACACTACCATATCAAGAATATAGATAATCGTCATACTATCATATAGATCACTATCACTTATTAAGGACATCGTCATACATATATAACACAACATATATAAGAGCATAGACTACAATACTGACATAAGAAAACCACCACATAAAATTTTTAAACCTGGGATATATCACTGTCATCATCATAACGATCCAACCATCCAATACTATCCAAACATCATTGTCATAGGGACAAAATCACTGTCAAGAATCTCTGCCATGTGTCATATCAATCTAAGAACCAGTGTCATGGCCATAAGTCAATGTCCAAAAAAGATAATTATGTCCTTATATATCACAGGTCTAGGGATCAACCAACCATCCCTCTAAACTTCTATACAACCCTTGTCCAAAGTAATTTAAGTGGTCTTCTAACCAGCCCTCATCAACCTTGAAAGAAATTCACTATAAAAGTTACCATACATACCTCATTATGGGATGGCTACTATACCCTTTGCAATATGATCTATGCATTGAGGTTTTGGAGACACAAACCACTGATTAGGGCACTTTATGATGCTAAAAATATGATACCAAGATGGCCTTCATCACTACATATTGTCAAGGGGAAATGCGACCTTCATCCAACATCCAAACAGAGTCAAACCATTCCTTTTATCCCTTAACACCTGCGCTACTTCTATAGCGTAATACGACCCTTTTTTAGACCTCATATAAACTCCCAATATGGCAAGGCCTATACTGTACCGAACACAGAGAAATTCATCCCTGTACAACTCCTTTAACTTTTGCAAGACCTTCCCTTGATTTATTGCGCTTAGACCCTTAAAATATGTCTCACATAACCATAAATAAGATGCATAGATAGATGATATAAGGTTGCAGATAATGGTGACTAGCCCATAGACATAAGTGACATATGGTTGCAGAGAATGGCGATATAAGGCCACAAATAATAATTGCTCTATTCCTTAGAGAACAACCTCACTAGACCGCAGAGGATAACCATACTATGCCTCAAAGAACAACTCTAATAAGCCGCAAATAGATGCCTAATAAAAGTGACTCGATGTTCCAAAAGGAGGAGGACATACACCTATTTATAGTTGTTTCCACCAATGAAGGTTCACATCCCTTAGGTAGGCCAACTTGAGGCTGAATTGTAACTTTGGAGGGAAAAACAAAAATTTAAATCTGTTAATAAAATTTAAATATATTTTACACATGCTTGATAATTATTTTCCCAAGTAAATTTGTCATATTAAATACTAATAAGAGGAGTGTCAAACACATCAACAACAATATTTTTCTTTATTCAATTTGAATTCTTCTTTTGGGATGAGATGGACTTATTTTGGGGTAGTTGGGTTCCTATGTGGAAATTCGTCCCATAGTATCCCTAATTTTCAACATCAACATCTTCATGTTCTTGTCATTGGGCATAATTTTTACCTTGGGGGCCACGACCAACCTCTCCATGATAGTCATGCATACGTTGATGTGGCATGTTGCGTAGAATGGTCGCACACGAGGGTTTCACACAAAATTTAATAGTGACTATGGGATGGAAGAAAAGATTGACCAATTCCATCCACAAGAGGGAGTGCAACAGGAAGATGTTAAAAGACCAACACACGATGGGATAATTTTCAAACAGAGGGGCAAGTGGTTCACCACATACTAGGGGCACATTCGAGCTACTTTATTTAAGTTTTCTATCAGGTGACCATAACCAAATCAGGAAAATAAAACCTAGAAAACATAGAAAAACTACCTTATTAAAATACAAATTGACAATACGGGTGAAGGAATCAAGATTTACCCTTGATAGGGTGTCCATTGAAGATTTATATCTTGAAGGTTGAAGGGTCAGAGGAAACACCAATCCAGTAGCTTGAAGAGAACTTCATTTCCAGCAACCAACTTCTACAAAATAGCCACCACTCCACTCATGCACTAAGCTCCTTGTTTTCCATTTCCCCAAATCTAGGCTCCCACCTAGGTATATTGAAGATACCATTCAACTAAAATAAAGTTCCAATAGAATCATACCAGGAAGGAGTAAAACAAAATTTTCCAAAATAATCTCGAGACAGTCAGGGACGGGCTCTGCATCACTCGCAATTTCCTTGAGTGATCCTCCATGCGATGAGGAAATAAGATTTTTTCTTTCACTTTGGCATTGAGACCACATCAAAATTCCAAAATAGAGAAATGGAGAGTCACTAACCATGTTTGTATTCATAATGATGGTTCACATGCTTATGCATGCAGGAGTTTGGCCATGCCACCCCCTACATTAATGGTTCGCTCGTCCGCGAGGGGGTGGGCTTGCCCCTTAAAGCTTAAAGCTTCATTAATTTCCACCCCCATCGAGGAGTCCCTTTTAATAATTTTAATTCCATATTTAAAAACCTTATATAATTCTAGTTTTAATTTAACATCACACTTAAGGGATTTTTAAAAAATTATATCTGAAGTGTTTTTTTTAACAAATTATAATATTATTTATTCTTATCTCATTACTTTTTAAAATTTAATAAGTATTTATCATTATTAATTATATATACTAATTAGTATGATAGACGTGTCTATTTTGGGAGAGAGATTTCAAAATTTTAATTTAATTATCAATAATTATTGGGTGGATGGTAGGGGTTAACTTCCATGGAATATTTTAAAATATTTTTAGTAGTAGTCACACATCAAATGTTGAGATTTATCTCAAAAGTAATTATGTCCTTTTAATTAAATTGATTAAAAATCCAACAAAAACCTCATATGACTAGCAATTGCACTAGATATTGCAAAGGAAATGCCGTAAGGCGTAAATTTGAGAAGAATCATGACATATAGAAGATTAATAAATATAAAAATTAGTAAAAAAAATGTCCTTCAAAGCTAGAAGATAAAGGTAAATCAATTACATTGATATGCCAAATTTACACATTATATACTCTTTCCAAGATATATTTCCTCTCAATATTCAAAGATGTTTTTTCAAGTTCCAATAACAAATATCACATAAAAAATATGCTCTTTTTCAATTTTCAATTGTCTCACTTGATCAAAAGGTTACAATCTCTTACCACTTGTTGTTAATGTGATTGGATTTTCCTTTTGTTGTTCTTGCTTAACTTATTTTTGGAATTTGGATTGGTTTGTGACACACTACGTTTATTCAAAGTTTTTTTCCAAAATGACAAATTCAACATTTACCATGGGATGAACTAGTTTAAAGCATAGATATGAAATAGATATATCAATAAAGCTAGTCACTCACATAACAAATTTACATTGTTTGATAGGAGAGAAGTGGATATTTTGTTCATAAATGATTAAATATTTTTTTTAGCTCACATAACAACTTTATTTCACTATTTATAGGTAGCATGGTGAACTCTTATGGTAGCATCCATGAGATTTCCTTTATTCATCATGATATTTTGACATACTTGCTATGTATTTGACTAGGTTTAGACCTATAAGTAAACACAAATAGGCTTTTTATGCCTAAAAAATCACACTTTATTCCCAAAAAGTGGATAAAGGGTGCGAAATGTAAATTTGATAGTAAGATTTTTTCCTTCCACACAGGTTTGGTACATATTTATTTCTCCTCTCCTAGTGGTTTCTTACCATTTTTCAATATTGTATTATCTCACTTGATCAAACACTCGCAGTCTTTTGCATTCTAACTACACATAATTTGATTTTAAATGTGTTGATTTATGCATTATTGTATGTCAAGGTGCAATGGAGGAGAAGGATTTGCGTCATACATAAATTTTATAATTACTAGTAGGTTACTAGAACAAAATGTTGAAAATAATGGATAATAGGTATTATTGGAGAGATTTTGTTTCATATTTGTGTGTGTTTCCTAGATTAGGATTAGTTCTAATCTACCTAAATGATGTAAACTTACATATTTTTGATTTTATGATTAATTGAATAGATCATTCTACTTTAGCAGTCTCTAGGAAAAAATTTCTCCCTTGTGAGCGGCTAATTTCATTATATAAGTTTAATCTTCCATTTTAACATGGTATCATAATTGGTGAGCCTTGGTGGCTGAAGTGAGTGCCTTGGTGGTAGAATTGAACCTTGGTGGTTGGAGAGCCCCAATGGCCATGTCGAGCCTTGGTGGTTGATTCAAAACCCTTAGGGGCTGAATCATGAGCCTTAGTGGTAGTCTAGAGCCTTGGTGGTTGGACCTGAGAGCGTTGGTGGCTAGAGAGAGGCATATTTATTTTTCTCTCCTACAACTCTAGAGCATCGCGTAATTTTTCCCTCATTTAGGCATTAGTTAAAGAAGGAAACAACACAGATTTTTAGCAATTAACGCATTGATTAGCCTTTCCTTAGACTGATTTTGAGCATCGCGGACCCAATACCCTAATTTCGCACTGGTGTGATGGTGAGATGAATGCATGGATAGATTGGTGGGAAATGTGGATCATGGTGAGTTGGTAGATCAGGGGCGGTTTGTGCCTTCACGTAGGAGGTTGATGTAGTAAAATTCGAAGTGGTGCCTTCACGTGGAGTTCTTATTGGGACGGTGTATAGATGACGTGGAAGCGTGTTTTTTAGACTTTGGGCAGATTTTTGAAATGAGGAAGCTAGAACAAACCCCTGTATAGATATAATGGAGGATTTGCAGATCCGAGCCCAGGTCTCTACGAATCGATTGGTGGATTTCCAAATCTGAGTCTACAATTGGTGGATCAATTTGGATGGAAGTGTGGTCGTAGTCGTGGCAACATGGACATAGGTCATGGCTGAGATTGCATGGAAGTGTGGTAGTAGTGGTTTATATTTCCTACTCGGTGTAATCCTTGGAGTCGTGTAAAGCAGATTTCATTGCAAGCTTATATGGTATAAAGTTGAAGGCCATTATTTTTTTTAACATGGAATTGTCGCATACAAATGTAAATGGTTATATAAATATAAGTTCACCATTATAATTTTCATATAAATTTTTTGAGATCCATTTGAAATGTATGCATATATTTAAAAGTACGCATGTCCAATAAGCTCGAGATCGCTCCAGATGGTGCTTTGATGCCTTGGTGGCCGAGAACGTTGGTGTTGTGTTGGGTTTTTTTTATTCAAAGCATATCTATTGATTGTTGAATATTGAGAATTTTGTGGTGGATCCATAGATCGATCCTATCACAATGAATCACCACATTGTAGAAGCGTACCTGAATGAGAGTAATAAGCTCGATGGGACGAATGACACCAATTGGAAGTTAAAATTGCAAACATTACTCGAGGGTTCGAGTGTGTGGGAAATTTCAAATGGGGACGAAGAGAAGCTTACCATAGCCAGATGTGGAACAACTGCAACAATTCAAGATTGGGAGAAGAGGGAGAACAAAGCGAAGGTGTTTCTGAAGATGTCAGTAAAAGATAACATCATCCCTCACATGAGAGATTGAAAATCTGCCAGTGATATTTGTAGGACTCTCAAGGATTTGTATGAGACAAAGAATAAAAATTGAGTATTTTTCCTGAATAGTAAGATTCTCTCCATCAGAATGGAGGAGAATGAATTTGTTGTTGCGTTCATCTCCCAGATTAAAGAGTTGAAAGAAACGTTGGGTGACATTGGGGAGAAAGTGTCCAACGTTGATCTTGTCCTGATTACCTTAAATGGTACGAGTGATGATTATAAGATGTTAATTACAGGTGTTACACAGTAATTTGTCACCGTCCCTACCATTCCCCGTCCCGCACAATGGAGGACCCATTTTGTGACCTGTGAACATTGTCATGCCTTGAAAACATCATCATTGCATTCCTCTAAACATGAGCTTCATTTGCCCTAAAGACATCTCCTTGCAAAAATCATGAAAAACATCTCTTTTTGCATTGGCGCGGGCAGACAGTTCAGCACTCGCGCCAATGGGGAAAATCCTACAAAGAGGCCGCGCCAACTGGCGCTCTGTCCCAGAGCAGTAGTCGTGCCAGCCAATTTAAGGAGTGTTTTTTAAATAAAGATGGCGGAAGTTGAGTTTCAACAAACTCAGAAACCATTGCCTATCTTGAGTTGGGAGGTTTGGCTGCGGGAGTTCTATGGAAGGGAATTGGTTTTGCCACCTCCCATGGAACCTTCCTTGTTGATAGGGCCAATCCCACAATAATAGGGATCCCAACTCCCTCCTTCCCCATCTATAAAAGCCTGCTCAATTCCATGGCAAGCTAGTCTTGAAGTGCCTAAGCTTTGAATCTCAAAATTCCCAAGAGCCTTTGTGTTGTAAGAGCCCTCTTTCTTCCCTTAAGGCCGACTCAAGTAAGGAGACTATCGTCGAGAGACTCAGGAGAGGTTTTCCCTTTCCCTAGCGAGCTTTGCGAGACGTGAACGACTGGAGACCCATCCGAAGGAGACCACGACGTCAGAACTTTGGTTGTAATCTCTTTCGATTGATATTTAATGAATGATTGCGATTATGGTTCCACTCTGTTTTCAATGATGTTAATATGAGTAATATCCTTTCTGACTGATATTTAGTTACATATGCCGGATTTTATGCTTGTATCTATTTGTTTCTTGCATGTGCAGGTGTCCACCCGTGGAGATCATGGAGGATCGTGATCTGCCGAGGCTGAGGAACGGGAATGCTCTCTTCTTCAGATCATAACATTGGATTCCAGGTAGGCTTCCATATTTAGTCTTTTCATTCGTAACTAGGAACTTGCGTCGTAACATTTTTTATTGTTGCTAGACCCCTGCTGGGCTAGTAGGGATCACCTCTGTCCGCAGAGGAGATTTACCTCCTCAACAATTTGGCGACTCCACTGGGGACGTCTAGTTTTGATTGTCTCGTTTTGATTGTTTCGTGGTTTTCCTTGCTTGGTTGGCCTTCTGGGCTGGGTTATTTTGTGTTTTAGCTTTTGGTTCAGCCCCAAAGGATCAGATCTGACCTCTGATTTTCCGAATTTTCACCTTTTCATAGTTGGCTTGATTGGCGCGAGTTTAGCCCTGACAGTCGCGCCAGTTGGCGCAGTTTGCCAGTTCATCACTCGTGCCATCCCCTGTCTGGCGCGGATTACAGCCAGATAGTCGCGCCATTTCCTGTAGGTGCTAGGGTCTACCCTTGTTCGGAAGCTTCTTTTGGTCATTACTTTGCTTCTGGGTTTGTTTTGGATTCTGCTTGAAGTGGTGAGTCTGGTCTTGGTTGGGAGAAATTATTTGTTTTTTCATTTTCAGGCATTGGCGCTTGTTGTCAGTTAGCAACCCGCGCCAATTGGCCATTGGCGCTAGTTGTTAATGTACAAGTCGCACCAGTTGGCGCTGGTTGTCAATGTACAAGTCGGGCCAATTTCAGGATGTGTGAAATTTGAGTTTTTTTTTCCCTAAATCCTTCACCAGTGTGTCTTTCCCTTCCGGCCTTTCCTCTGTATGAGCATAGATTACATTGCTCATTGTTTGGAATGTATTCTTTCCATGATTACTTGATGTAAAAGGGAATGAATGCCTTGTTTTGATCTCATGATTTGGAAGTCCTCTTTGTGTTTTGTCACCTTTTGAGGAATTTTGTTACAGAGTATTTTGAAACAACGATTGCATTCTTAGTGTTTGTTTGCATCCCTTTTGCTTTCATCCTTCATTAAGAAGATTTGCATTTATTTAGTTTTCGTCTCAAAGTGTTCTTTTTGTTAAGATGCATTAGATCACATTGCATTGAAAAGTATTTTTTGAGATTTATCATTGAACTTAGATCACATTGTTTAATGATTGAAAACTAAAAATCGCTTTGAGTGCATTCTCTTTCATTGAAAGCTTGCATTAAGTAGAATTTCATTTCATCGAAAAATGCATTGAGTGCATTCTTATAATTTGAAAAGGAAAAAGGAAATTGTGCATAGATTACAATTGCATAGTTTTCGGAAAAATAATTTTGCATAGATTACATTGCATAATTCGCTTCGTTGAATGTTTTAGAATACTTTTGGATAGTGAAAGTCATCTAGTTTGGAAAAGTTTCATTTTCATATTTGCTGTTTGTTGCATTATTGTTTGAAGCTCTTCCCTTAACTAGATAGCATTCATCGAATTGAAAAGTTTTCTTTTCTCATGTAGCTGCATACAGGAGATTGTCATATGACATACGGTAGGGCCTTGAAACCGAAACATAATTGAAGATCAACCATAAAATTTACTCAATTTACCTAAGGAAGCATTGAAACATTAACGAAACACATTTATAGGTCTAGGCTAGAGACGTGTTCCGACGTCTTTAAACCTAGTAGCTGTCGTTTGCCTTTTGGCTTTAGATAGCACTAGTACGGACTTGTGCTCCCCGTACCGTCGTGTATATAAAGGGAGACCCCACTAGGTTGCTATCCTTTATCCATAGGAAGCCGAGTCTGCCGCCCTATACCCGTGATACACCGAACATAGCATTCGGGGAGATTTCCTGCACGTACGTTAAGTCCTTGGTTGATTTCTCTTTCATTTTGGAAACCAAGGTGTATATTGCAGTTCACGGTTATTTGGTACACCCTTTGCCTAGTATTCCTGAGTGATTTCATTTCGATCTTTTAAGAAATCTTTAAATTTGAAAAGGTCATGTGCTGTCCTTTCGCTTGTTTCCAATACGAAAGTGATAGAGTCACCTTTTCCTGTTTCTACGACTCTTAAAATATGGAAACGGTAGAGTTTGTTTCAAATAACTAATGTGCTTTACCCATGAAATATTCACAGTTGATTAGTTTCCTTGAGGTGTTGTTCTGAAGATCGTTTACGATGGCAACTTTTCCGGAGTTCACCAACCAAGGAATCCCCTCCGATGGGAATCCTGGTCCTTTTCCTCCTTTTGGGAATGTTGGTGCTCCTTATATGGCAACGTTGTCCCTTCCTGGGTTAACTGTTGGGTTGCCTGTTTGGTTGTTTTCAACCTCTGTGGTCCCGAATATCTCGGCTTCTGTTCAATCAGTTTCTCCACCTGAACAACATCATGTTGATTCCAAGGTGGACCTCTCCCCCTCTTCGCCTGTTTCTGCGTCTCCATCTTCTACTTCGCCTGGTGAAAGTCTGGATTCAAGTAACCAGGTGGCTAAGAAGAAGAAGAAGAAGAAGACAAAGAAGAAGAAGTCCGATAAAGGAAAGGCTAGCTCTGCGGCTATTGCGCCTAAGAAGCCTTCCGTTGATAAACCTCCCAACCCTTCACGGAAAGTCAAGTTCCCTTGCATGTTGTGCACGGGAGACCATCTTCTTTGAGATTGCCCTGGCATTCCCAAGGTGCTCGAAGTATGGTCCAATGGTCTTCCACCGTTGCCTTTGGCTTCCGGGAGTCAGGTTGGGGGAAAATCTTCAACTGATGCTGGTAAGGCTCCTAAGAAGCAGGGTAAGCTTGCCCATCCCTGTAAGTTGTGTGAAGGGCACCATGCCATTCACCTTTGTCCATATATGGATGAAGCCAAGAGAGTTTTGGACAACTTGACTGTTTCTCCACCTTGCCTTTTGGTTGGTTAAAAACAGCTTTCTTTGAGTCCTTCACCAGTTGATTCAACGATTGATCAAGAGTCATCCTTGGTCGATCCCGCTCCCCCGAAAATTCAAAGTTAGGAATCCATTTACGATCAACCATTGGTCGTGGGATCGGTCGAGATGGCCCCGTCTACGGTGCACTAGGTCTTTTCCGTCAAGAGTGGACCCCACATCCCTCAAGTTCTTCTTGTTTCTTCAGATTCTTCGGACTTGGAGAAATATTCTCCTGTCCCTGTACTTCAAGAAGCTGCTCCTCCGCCTCCCAAGATGGAGGCTATGGAGGATATTCCTCCCGCCTTCGAGATGGAGGTCACGGAGGAGGCTTCTGCTTCCGTAACATCAGGGGAAGACCTTCGCATTTCGATGGTAGCCCCTCCGAGTAGTTTGGTCGCCTCCTTTGATTGGAGTCGATTTGCAGGATTCCGCCTTCTGTCTTACGTGCCTTTCGAGATCACAGTACAGACTCTTGGTCTGGTTGTACCCAGCACCATTATAGATGAAGGTGCCTCTGTTAGTATTCTATCCTCAACTACCTGGCAAGCTTTCGATTCATGCGTAGCTTGCTTGTATTCTGTAGTCAGTCACTTTTAACGAAGGACGGAGTCAACCGTTGGGGATCCTTCCAAGGTTCACAGATTACTTTTGGAGGCAAAATACATCCATATGGACGTGATGGTGCGTTCCGAGGCCCTTAGTTTCAATCTGCTCTTGGGGCGTGATTACACCTATGCCATGGGAGCACTTGTCTCCTCCCTCTTTCGTGTGGTCTGTTTTCCGCATGAAGGAAGGATTGTGACCATTGATCAACTTTCGTTCTTTGGTCCTGATGTGGCATTTGATGCCGCCATCACCAAACATATTGTTATCCACTCGTTACACATCTTGCCTCACCAGCGGGGTCAACTATGTGGCCACCTACCCCGTGCCTGTACTCAGTGATGATGCCATCATGCATCGTGTGCTGGGGGCATTGGGTCCAGACTTCCAAGATGTTTTCCTTCCATCGGATGGGCAACTCTTGGAAGCGATGACTTCTTGTTCATTATGATGAAGTCGGTCATAGCACAGTTCATTTTCTTGTGTCAAGCTCCTTAAAAAATGAAACAAGCTGGTCAGAGCATAGTTTGTTTTCTTGTGTCAAGCTCCTTAAAAAATGAAACAAGGTTGTCGAAGCAGAGTTCCTTGTCTTGTGTCAAGCTCCTTAAAAAATGAAACAAGGTTGCGGAGCAGAGTTCCTTGTCTTGTGTCAAGCTCCTTAAAAAATGAAACAAGGTCGTCGGAATGAAGTTCCTTGTCTTGTGTCAAACTCCCTTCAGAAAATACTTAAGGAGCATGGAGCCGATATTAGATATGAACGATCGCGCACCTCAGCCCTTGCAGAACGCTCCTCAAAAACCAAACATCAAATTCGTCTGGAAGATGCAACAATCATCGCAAAAGAAGAGCACTATCAGAGAAGGAAAATAAGGGAGGCCCTTGAGATCATAAAGCATCCAGATAATCTTAATAGGGATGGTGGAGTTGAAATTAGTGACACCTGGAGACCCCTTCTTCGACAGATCTGTTCATCCATAAACACCTTCCAGTAAGGTATAGTTTTCAACCCCAGGTATGTCCCTCCTCGGGTTTCTTATTTAGTTTTTAGTTTTATTGAACCAAAATTCTAATTATTAGCCCTATTAATTAATTAATTTTTATTTGGTTATAATAAAATTTAATTAATTAATCAATAGTTATTAGATTTTATTTTTATTCCCTTATAAAAAAATTTCCCTTTCCTAGGCTTTATTGTTTTTTAGTCAATTAAAATGAGCTAAAATACTCTAATTATATTAAAATATATCATTAAAAATAAAAAATATATCATTAAAATTAAAATTAATTATTTAATAAAATTAAATATATAATATACTAAAATGATATATTTAATAAACCTAATATATCATTTTAATTCAATTATATATTTATATTTTATTAAAGATTTTATTAAGGTTCGTTTTTAATAAATCCCTCACTTTTTGTTTTTTAGATAGCTTTTTCCTTTTAATCTTCATTTGAATCTTGTTAATTAGTCATATAATAAAAATTAGATATATAATAAATTATAATGATATATTTAATTAACTAAATATATCTTTTTAATTCTATTATATATTAGATTTGATTATTTCCTTAAATATTATTATCTAATTTTATAGCCTAAAATAAAATTAACTAATACTATAGCCACCCTCTTTAATTAAAGCGTGAAATAGTTTTCTTTTTGTTTTTTAACCTAGTTGGAATCTTGCCTTTATTGAATTAGTAGTTTTTAATTAAAATATAAAAAATTTTAAATTTAATTAGTTTAAAATATTAAGAATAATGTTATTGAAAATATGAAATTTATATTTAAAAAAAAAAAATAAAAATTTAAATTTAATTATTTTAAAATATTAAGAATAATGTTATTGAAAATATGAAATTTATATATAAAAAATTTTTTTTGTGGTCGGCCCTTTTCCAGAAATCATCTTTTTATACCACTATTAATGGTCTTAGTCTTTTCTCTCATTTCTTCATTCAAAAACTGTCCTGATGATGGATCCCCGTTGGGATTCGAAACGTCGACATTCGTTCTCTAGCAATGTGGATAATCCAGAAAGCTCCTTAAAAATTGATCACCACATGAGTTTGAAAACCAAAAATGAAACAAGGGTGTCTGAGGATAGTTCTTTTAATGTGTCAACCTCGTTAAAACAATGAAACACGTTCCTGTTCAATTCGAGTCTTTGTTTAGTTCTCGTAAAATCCCAGTCGAGTCTTTCCTAGATCTCGTAACTTGAACCTTCACTCCCTCCATCTGTTTACTCAGGTGTATGGACTGAAGCTTGGGGGGCATGTACCTCGAATTGAGTCATCATGCTGGGGGCATGCTTAACTTTTTCAAGCATAGTTTGTTTCCATTTCAAGCTTGTGTAAAAATGAAACTGGTTCCAAGCATAGTTTATCTTTGTTTCAAGCTTGTGTAAAAATGAAACCAACTTCAAGCAGAGTTTCCTGATTTCAAGCTTGTGTAAAAATGAAACCATCCCCATTTTACCTCTTGTGATTTCCATTTTATCAGCTTGTTTTTCCAGATGAGCCTTGGTTTTCTCACTCCATCGTCACTATCTGCTTGGCCGATCATATGCCTTCACTTGGTTTTTTTACCCGTTCCTGAGGAACCGCTGCGATGAGTGGTCTTGTTAGCCAGCCTCTTGACTTTTACTATGTTTTGAGTAGTTCCATCATTACCGGAACTAGTTGCTACCCTTTATACCACTCGTTCCTCCAGGAGGAGTCACCTTTCAGCTCTTTTCTGACTCTCTAAACATGAAAAGATTGCCGAGGCCCTTGTCGTTTCGATCTCATTAAAATGGACACGAATCGACATCTACCCAGTATACGTTTACCCCTTTTTCGGGCTGGGATAGATTGATTACGAAAATGGAATACCCTAGCCTATCATGACTAGGAGGTTTTCTCGGGTATTGTTTTCTACCTTTTTCGGGTCCGGGGAACTATCTACGAAAAGGGACCGTTGGAGTTTACTTTTCTGCTGTCTTTTCAAACTCTCTAAACATGAAAAGACGTCGAGTTCTTCCTTTGTCAAACTCGTTAAACCTAAATGACATCGGAAATTGTCAATCATGACGTTATTCGAGTTTCTCCTTCCTAGGGCTCGTTAAATGTACTAGGATGGATTCGCCCGAAGGGAGGACTTATATGACAAGCATATGGTATCCTCTTCAAGCTTGTGTAAAAATAAAGAGGTAATCACCAAGATGGTGGGGAAAATGGAACCATCGTCGTTGTCGTCGGCAGTATTTCGCTCTTGAACATGGCACTTGTCTGCATTCGTGTCGGGTTGGGGACATCTCATCTCGTTTCTTCACTTTGCCTCCGTGGGTTTGGATAATCCCTTTTTGACCTCTCCTCTGCTCATTGCCTTGTCACCATGACCTTTGATCTATTGATGTCAAATACTGCCAAGTCCACTGTCGTGCCGTTTATATGTTCAAGAGAAGTTGGCCTCTGCTAATATCAACCTTCCTCTGATTCTCATACGATCCGATTCACAACAAAAAATCATGTTCCTCTGTCTCATGTCGATGATGTGGGAATCATTATGGCCCACCTTCGATCAAGGTCACTTCCTGTCGACAACAACTCATTATCCAGGAAGCTGATCTAGAGACTCCTTTATGGTACCTTGGAGCCTGCATGCCTCAATGGCAGGTTCGTCACATTTGACGTGAGGTTTTCGTCATTGGCCTCTGATTGAGTGATTCTGCGGGTGTTCGACACCAACTCATTGATTCACACGCCGTAGATTGTACCTGTAGTACCTTGAGGGCCATTGTCATTATTGGTGGTTCCTCTCGCGTCTGTTAACAGCTTTCATCATTGGCTGGTAATCAGACGATGTTCCTGCATGTTCGACTTCAGCTCACATATTTGCATGCTCGAAATTGTACTTTGTTTGGGTCGAGATGGAGCGCAAGACCCTGGATTGTGTCTGTTGTAATCCAGGCTGCGATTGTGGATTATTATCATTATGTATATGACTCATTGATCGGATGGCTGCGACCATACCTGAGTCTATTTATTTGATCCTCACTGGATGGCTGCGCCCATACCCTGGATCCGGATTATAGTGTACTCTGTTTCGGATGGCTGCGCCCATACCACACATACATCATGTACTTGAGATATCAGTTGTATTTTTCAGCGCAGGTTTTCCGACGGCGGGCCTTCAGTTGAACATGTTCTCGTAAAGCATTTCACCCCTCTCTCTCTCGGGCCTCATACTTTAGGGGGCATCTGTTACACAGTAATTTGTCACCGTCCCTACCATTCCCCGTCCCGCACAATGGAGGACGCATTTTGTGACCTGTGAACATTGTCATGCCTTGAAAACATCATCAATGCATTCCTCTAAACATGAGCTTCATTTTCCCTAAAGACATCTCCTTGCAAAAATCATGAAAAACATCTCTTTTTGCATTGGCGCGGGCAGACAATTCAGCACTCGCGCCAATGGGGAAAATCCTGCAAAGAGGCCGCGCCAACTGGCGCTCTGTCCCAGAGCAGTAGTCGCGCCAGCCAATTTAAGGAGTGTTTTTTTAATAAAGATGGCGGAAGTTGAGTTTCAACAAACTCAGAAACCATTGCCTATCTTGAGTTGGGAGGTTTGGCTGCGGGAGTTCTATGGAAGGGAAGTGGTTTTGCCACCTCCCATGGAACCTTCCTTGTTGATAGGGCCAATCCCACAATAATAGGGATCCCAGCTCCCTCCTTCCCCATCTATAAAAGCCTGCTCAATTCCATGGCAAGCTAGTCTTGAAGTGCCTAAGCTTTGAATCTCCAAATTCCCAAGAGCCTTTGTGCTGTAAGAGCCCTCTTTCCTCCCTTAAGGCTGACTCAAGTAAGGAGACTATTTTCGAGAGACTCAGGAGAGGTTTTTCCTTTCCCTAGCGAGCTTTGCGAGACGTGAACGACTGGAGACCCATTCGAAGGAGACCACGACGTCAGAACTTTGGTTGTAATCTCTTTCGATCGTTATTTAATGAATGATTACGATTATGGTTCCACTCTGTTTTCAATGATGTTAATATGAGTAATATCCTTTCTGACTGATATTGAGTTACGTACGCCGGATTTTATGCTTGTATCTGTTTGTTTCTTGCATGTGCAGGTGTCCATCCGCGGAGATCGTGGAGGATCGTGATCTGTCGAGGCTGAGGAACGGGAACGCTTTCTTCTTCAGATCGTAGCATTGGATTCCAGGTAGGCTTCCATCTTTAGTCTTTTCATTCGTAACTAGGAACTTGCGTCGTAACATTTTTTATTGTTGCTAGACCCCTGCTGGGCTAGTAGGGATCGCCTCTGTCCGCAGAGGGGATTTACCTCCTCAACAATAGGGTTGGAAGCAATGGAGAAATATCCCACCTTTGAAAATCTGACATGGATTTTGATGTAGGAAGAAGAGAGGTGGATGAATTTGAAGCCTCAAAATGCAGACCTCACATTGATGGCGAAGAAAAAACCTTTCAAAGGGAAACCAGGAGGAGGATAGAAAGTTGGTGGTACACCCCAAAAAAATCCATTTCAAGGTATTTATTTGACCAGAAATGATTCAGAGTGGATCTAATTATAGAACAATGATCAAAACTTTCAAATAGGAAATAATAAACAAAATTGAGGAAAAAAATTATTACTAAATTATATTCATGCAAAAAAAAAAAATTATGAGAGAATACAATTTAATGCAATATATTTTACATGGCTATTCTAATATAGTAGTGAATCTAAGCTAAACAGTTGGAAAAACATCAAAGCAAACCAATATTAATTTTACGAAAAAAAACCTTTGACTCTATTTCTTAATTTCTTCATTCATTAAGAATAGAAATATAAATAGATATAAAATTTTATAAAGTGATTCTCAATAAATGTTTATCAAATTTTTAATTATTTGAGATTTAAACAATATGCAACACATTCAAACTAACAAAAAATACATAAAATTATGGAATAATTAACACACTATAACATATAAACAATGGTATTGCTGTTTCAGTGACATCTATTAAAACCATGCATATTCTAGCTTTCAAGTTCCAACTTCCAATTAAGAAACAAATTTTATGGTACAATAGTGCTAAAATACACCTTATCTAATCTCTGAAGTGAATTGATTCAATAAATGAAAAGCTATGAGCGATGATGATTTTCTGGTATACATATTTTACATCAACTTATGTATACTTGGAACTATAGAATACTATGCACTCTCAAGGGTGTAGTCTCACATCATGTCAAGTTCTAATCAACGATCACTCCTAATTCCCACTAATAAAGAAACCGCAACAACTGGCATAGGATGTCTTTAAAAACTCAACCAAAGCTCAAATTGTACATAGAGAACACAACCAAACAAATTGAAATATCTCCACCTTTAATTCTATCATTCATTACAAGGATAAAGGACATTAAAGTAAATCATTGAAATATTGTAATTAATGTATTATTTAACCTTTCCATGATTGGCATGTCACTTCTTCAGCTCATTGATCTCAAGAAAATTATGTTTTCATTTTATTCAAAGTCATTAGACTGAATTTTATGAAATGAAATCAATTGATATTGCATATAGCATTTATTTTCCTTAGCGAAAAGTATGAGATGACGACCATATTTTCTGGGCTAAACATAAAGATAGATGACAACCATATTTTATGCATTAAATATAAGTTTGTGTGCTAAATATAAAGATAGATGACAACCATATTTTGTGCATTAAATATAAATATGAACTCGTATATTTTCTTTTTACTATTCTAGAGAATAGGCTGATAGTGAAAGACATTGGAGGACAGGTAAACCACGTAAGGGTGTAGGATATTTTTTTAAACCTAACTTTTACTAATAAAACAAATATGAATTCGTATATTTTCTTTTTAGTATTCTAAAGAATAGGTTGATAGGGAAAGACATTGAAGGACATATGTTTTATTTTTACTATTCTAGAGAATAGGTTGATAGTGAAATACATTGGAGGACACGTAAACCAAGTAGGGGTTTAGGACATTTTTTTAAACCTAACTTTTACTAATAAAACAAATATGAACTCATATATTTTCTTTTTATTATTCTAGAGAATAGGTTGATAGGGAAAGACATTGGAGGACATATATTTTCTTTTTACTATTCTAGAGAATAAGTTAATAGTGAAAGACATTGGAGGACACGTAAACCAAGTAGGGGTTTAGGACATTTTTTTAAAGCCAAATTTTACTAGTAAAACAAATATGAACTAGTATCTTTTATTTTTACTATTCTAGAGAATAGGTTGATAGTGAAAGACATTGGAGGACAGGTGGGGGTTTAGGACATTTTTTTAAACCTAAATTTTATTATTAGGACATTTTTTTAAACTTAAATTTCACTATTAGGACATTTTTTAAACCTGACTTTCACTATTAGGACATTTTTTTTAAACTTAACTTTTACTAATAAAACATGTTTAATAATATAATAAGAAGTCATTTCAAATTTTATTTAAATAATTAGCATAATTAAAAGAAAACAACATATAGAAGTAAATATTAACCAATTAATATAAAATGTATATTGTTGAAGTTAATCCTTACCATTTATCTAATTATTTTTAATAATTAAATTAAAATTCTCAAACTATTTTAATATAAACAACTATCATACAAATATATAATTAAAATATAAATTTTTACTTTGTATGTGATAAAATAACAATATTTTTCTTATTACCTTATAACAATAAATTTACAAGTTTAATGAAATAGAATTATGGTTTGAATTTATTATAACAATGAATTTATAAGTTCAATTTTGAATAAAATTCTTTTCAATCTTCATCACCAAAATATAAAGACATCCATTTAAACAAGTGAAAAATGTATAATAACTCAATTTAACAAAAAGAAAAAACAAATAAAATTAACCACCAAAATATAAAAGCATCCATTAAACAAGTGAAAATTTGTATAATAACTTAATTTAACCAAAATTTAAAACAAACAAAATCATACATATAATATACATCGCCACATTTCCTCTTTAAAATATAAATATATAGTTAAATGTAAATTTTCTAGAAAAAAAATAATTCATTTATGAGAGTAAAATTTGTGTATAATTTTAATTATAATATCTCATAAGTGAATGGACTGAATAACTTTAAATATAATATTTTATATAGGTAATTTTTTTTTAAAATTTACGATTAACTTAATCTAAATTTAATTTAATGAGGAAAATCAATTAAATATTACATATAAATAGTGTTCGATATTGTTTGCATAAATATTATTAAAACAAAATATCTAAATATTATTAAAAAAAATACCTTCAGAGCGAGCACCACCTGAAAGAGGATCACACAAGATCACATAGCTTTTGGTTTTGTTTCAGTCTAATAGAGGTTGTATATCATATCAAGTGGCAAGAGAGATTTATAGAGGTTAGAGAGTTAGTTAGGCAGTTAGCTTAAATGAAGGAGGTTGTAGATGAATGGTCCAAAACATTTCAATCATCTAACATTTGATCTGATGGTGCAAACATGTACACCGTGGCACCTAGGGGAGTTGTTTTCAAACAATAATTCCTTATGGCTTAAAAATGTGTCATATAAACATTTTTTTTTTTTTGGATATGTGGTATTAGTAAGCCATGGTATTTTAACAAAGGCCATTGACACGTTAAGAATCTCCATGGTAAAGTGGGGCTGAATCTTCGAAATTAAGAATATTTTTACATGTTTTTTTAAATGTATATATGTTTTTTTTTGTTAAATTGTGTGAGTCCTGAGATGACCGCACATTCAACCTTTGGCCTAAGAAACCATGACCCAAGGGAATCTAAACCATCAAAATTACCCTGGGTTCGCACTCGGCCTAGGCCACACCAACTCTTAACATGGTTTGATTTTTACCCACAAAATTTCAAACTGGTGATCTTCACATCACATAGTGGCTTAAAATAACACCTCATCACCATATATGCTACGCCCCATGGGCATATATTCTTAACTTATCTTAATTATTTTTATAATTAATAATAATAACATTTGATCTCAAACTTTTGTGATCCATAATGATTTTTAAGGCAAACTTTCGGATTAATCACATAGAATGATTTTCTCGTTGACATTTCGAACTTACTAATGAGGGTCATCTTCAGGACCAAGGTGAAAAATAGATCAATCCATGAAGTCAAAGAGGATAATAATTTATTGATATTGGAAAACTAATTTAATCTTAACAAATTAATTTAAAAATATTTAAATGATTATTAATATTAAAAAACTAATTTAGTCATAACAAATTTTAGAAATTAATTTAAAAATTATTCCATGATTCTTTTTAGGATGATTATATATATATTCTTTAGATCGGTTAAGGACCCTGTAAACCCCAAGGACATGAAAGGGGTTTAGTCAATCCCCTTCTTGTATGGTATTCCATACATTGGAGAGATTGGCCGCTCCATTAATATGAGGATTCAAGAATATGCAACAGACATGGGGCATAATTGTTCCCGCTCCTCAACGATTGCTGAACATGCAGAGAAAACTAAGCACCAGCATCCATGTCTGCATTGTCATTGAGAGGATTGATCATTTCCACCATAGGAAGTTGAGAGAGACTATTGAAATCGAGAAACATGCCAATAATCTCAATAGGGACGATGCTTGGAAATTGAGTAAGAGTTGGGTTCCATTCTTTCCTTTGTGATTTTTATTTTATTCTTCCTCTTTATTTATTGTTATATATATAGTTACTATTATTATTTATAACCTTAATAATAAATATCATTTAATAGTTCTATTTCTTAATTCATTTTTCATTTATATATATATATATAACCATTCTAAAAAGGATCATATAATATATTTTTTAGATTCATTCCTTTTTAATTTAATTCCATTTTAATAATAATCATTTAATTATTTTTAAATTAATTTGTTAAGACTAAATTAGTTTTTCAATATTAATAAATTATTCTCCTATTTGACTTCAATTTCTTAACTAAAAACTAGTAGTTATGGTTAGTTTTTATTAAATAATATTATTTTCATATGGCTATTTCAAGAACATGATGCATCCCATCCCTATTTAATCCCATGGATTGTTATGTTTTTTTACCTTGGTCTTGAAGATTAACCTCATTTGTAGATTAGAAACGTCTACCAGAAAAAAACATTCTATGTAATTAATTCCAAATTTTGCCTAAATAATAATAATAATAATAATAATAATCAAGTTATAATTTAGTTTATTTTTATGATTTTTAAAATCTTAGTAGTAAGAAGCATCATGAAATATTGTTGTGATGTTTATTCACATTTACCAATCATTTAATTTAAACCAATGTTATGGTTTAATATTTCACTTATTTAAAAATTTAATATTAAATAATAATAATCATTAAATATTTTGGAATTTGGCTTCTATGATCCATAATTTGTAAAAAACAACTTTTGGTGATAATCACATATGATCATGTATTTTCGACATGTTTCTAACGAACCAACCACTGTGGTTCATCTTGTCCTAAAGATGAACCACACTCGTTGGTTCGAAACACGTCGACAATACATGATCATATGTGATTATCACCGAAAAATGTTTTTTACAAATCATTAAATAGTTTAATACTTATTTTATAATTTTTAAAATTTAATAAACATAATAAATACCTTTTTTTTGTCAAATAAATATGTTTTTTTTTTTTTTTTTTTCTAAATAAGACTAATTTCTATTAATGTAACATAAAATACATGGAGGCTCGGGCCTCTGCAGTTCTAGCCTATTTCGAAGGCATAATTCTCCAAAATAACAAAATAAGGACTGCCATCAAAGGGGAAACCAGTCCAATTGGTTGTTCTATCGTTGCCCACAAAGGGGAAACCAGCGTCGCACATGGAAAAAAGATAAATGTTTGCAGTCATCAGACAAACCTTAAAACCAGAAACCATATAAAAAGGCCCAAAAAACTTGGAACCAGGAACTAGAATACAGAAAGAACCTGAGTACTTAGGTGTCATTTGGAGAGGGAGGTGTCTCTTCCACAATAAGACACATATACTCATCGTTTTCGTCTACAAGCTTGTCGTGGGTGGCATCCACAGTGTTTTGGGACTCTATGGTGACACAAGCTTTTCCAGGGGCGTCTTTACCACCTGTCCAATCTTCGCTGCTGTTGTCGATACCTTTACTTATGCTGCTGGAAGCTAGGCCACTCTTCTTCGCTGCGGATGGAGCTCCATGGAAGGAATACTTCTGCAATTTTCTGGGTCGAAGGCAAGCCGCACTGGTGGATTCCTCTTTGAAGGATATGGTGATGGTTGCAGTTATGCGCGGGTGGTCCAAGATGCAAGAATAATGGAATTGAGCAGAGTGGGTGGGTTGCGGATAAGCGTCAAATAAATATGTTTAGCTGGTTATGAGAAATGTTATTATCCTTGTTTTTAAAGTTCATATAAAAAAAAAAGAAAAAAAAAAGAAAGAAAGAAAAAGAAATTTTTTTTTTTTTTTTGAATACATACAAAATTAAATACCTTAATTTTCATTCAAAGGCCATGATACACTCACAAGTTGTTTAGGTATCGTGGAGGCCTTTTCCACATAATAATTATGTTCACTTTGATAAGTCTTTTTAATATTGCTTTGATTGCACCAAGAGGCGCTTTAGCCCAATTTAAAAGAGATGTTGGAATGTTATGCTATGTTATGTAAATAAAAATAATAAAATAATAACAATAAAAATTCTAGGCTATTATTATTATTATTATTATTATTAAATTTTGTTGGGTAGCTAAATTAAACTTGATTGGGTAGGGTGTTTTTGAGCTCCACGTTTATGAGAGCCCATGATATTCAGGTGGAACACAACCTATTTAAAGGGGGGAGACTCTAGGTAAATGTGTCTGGTTCTATTGGGTAAAAAATCAAAATTTGTAATGATTTGTTTTATGTTTTGGTGGGTATTCTTTTAAAAATTACTATAATAAATTTTTCCATATGATATATTAATTAAATATGACAATTATCTCATTTTAACTTAAAACTTTATTTATGGCCACAGGGTGTAGCTCAATTGACAATGCCTTGTTATGAAGTAATATGTCGAGCATGAGATTCAAAGTTCAAATCCAAACTTTATTTATAGAAATTAAATGAGCCTAGATCCATCTTAATTCTAGATCTATCAAGCTTCGAGAGGGATCAAAACTCTCAAGGTGCAAACCTTTCCTCAAATTTTGCACTAAAAACAAAGGTTTGCACCTTGATAGATTTGATCCCTCTTGACGCTTGATAGATCTGGATTTAAGATGGATCTAAACTGGTATTACGTGAAACATAAAACAAACTAATTAAAATTAATATTTGTATACAAATATTACACAACATTCTATTATTTTTCGATATGTAATTTTTTATTATATAAGTTCGGCTAGTGAGGCTACATCATGGTCATATCCAAGAATAACACCCAAATAGGGCGAGGAATTGAACTATTGACTTAACATTTAGGAGTGCCTTAACAATGCAACCAATCATTGTCTATCCAAAACCCTGTGTACATTTTTGATATGTACCTTGGGACTAGTTTCATATATTATTAAAATATTCATATTATTATTATTATGTAAATGGAATGGTTAGCATTTATATTATAAAAATTGAATACATGACTAGAACCATTTACATGCTTCATAGATTTCAAAAATTTTCATATTGAGCACGAAGGCTTAATCCAAACCCTGAAGTGAATTCCCCATGACACAAAAATTGCAGTCCCTTTCCAAATATTTTTTTTCCAAAAACCCCCGATATCCAAACACATTTACATTCCATTTCTCACTCTTTTTAATTTAATTTGGTCTGACTTCTTGTTTTTCTTGGTGAAAATCGTTTTCTTTTCTTCCCAAATTGTATCCAACTCATATTTTTCACAAATTCTGGTAGGTCATTCTTCGGCAAGTGCACATTGTATTCTTGAGATCTTCCTCATCCACGTAATCTACCCAAAAAGTTTCCTTTTCAATGTTATTCTTTGTGGTTTAAATAACATAAGCACAATGTTGATAAATTGTGAGGCTTATCAATTGTGGACAAATTTATCCTTTACATGATAATTACTTGTGAGTTTGTTGGCATTTTATTATTATGATGTTTTTCTCCTTTCATAAAGTAATTACCATAATAAAACATGGAGATCATATAAGATAAAAGAATACAAGATATAGGCTCCAAGCCAGGGAAAAGCCCCTCCAAGGGGAAAACCCAAAAAAAATCTCTTCTTATAGAATCAAATTAAAGTGAGATATCCAAGACCCACGAACCTTCTATATGCCAAGTTGAAACCTCTTTCAAAGAGAATTCATCAACAATAAAAGAACAAAAAGATATTCATCATCAAAACATATATTCAACAAGGGATACATCAAGTCAGAACTTCCACAAACTCAAACTCACAAATAAACCCTTCTTTCAGATTCCAGAACTCCTTCCTTCTATGAAATTTAAGATTAGACCATATCAATTATGTGTGTCCAAATTATCTCAACTCTCCTTCTATCTATACTGTCCAAAGGAGTGTGAATAAACATGATAATTGGGGTAGGGTTGACTTGACAGGTAGGCCACCTTGGACTCTAGAGGGTTTTTTTACCAAAGTTACATAATTAAAAATTCTTTTTCATTTTTTTCTACAATAGGTCCAAAAAAGACTTTGAATCTTTGACTCAACAAATCCTAGAAGCATGAAGAACATGCTTATCTAATAAAATAATAATAATAATAATTCTTTTTCTTCTTTTTATTTTACATAAAATATACAATTATATAATTACAAAGATCATTATGAAGACCAAACCTAGTTACATTTTCTCACAATTCATTTTCCATGAGGGTTTTCTTCTTTTCAACTTTCATTATGTCTGATGAATCCTTGATGGCATTCAGAGGGTCCTCATTGGCATGTGTTTTATCCTTCTTGGTTTTTGTTTTTGCGGATGCATTTTCTTTGACTGTATTCACTTCCTTATTTTCTTTTGGTTCTTCTTATCATGAAGCTCTTCCTATTTGTATACCCTATAGTGATCACATTGTGCTTCGTCCCACCTTTTGGGCCTTTGGGAAATTTTCCCGTCTTTGCTACCTTGTAACATTTGGGGCAGTTTTTAATTATGTGCGCCATTTTATAACATGATCTGCACTGAAAAGAAATATTCTCATAGTCGAGCTTTCAGACTGAAACATAGTTTTGGGCCTTCAGATTAATCTACGTGGGAAAAGCCTTTGTGAATTCCATCTCTACACATATTCTAGCATAAGTAGTCTTGTAAATATTTTTAGATTTAGGACAACAACGGAAAAACTTTCCCATTGCATTCCCAATAAAGGAAGATGATGAAAGATTCCAAAAATGTAAGGATGATTCAAAAGCCTTACCCAAAATGGGGTCGTGGAAATTGATTCCATTACTAGATCTAAAGTGGGTGTTTAGGGATATTTGAAGATACCACCACTACCCAAAAACCATGGCCCAACTTTGCAAATGGCCTTCTTGTCCTCCATATTATAAAAAAACACAATGAAAAAACCCCGAGCCGTATGCTAAATGTTCAATTTATCTGTCAAAATGGGATTCCATGAATTAGAGATCCATTTTTGTAGATCAACCAACCACGACTAAGACCCATTAAACTTGCAAACCATGTCATGCTTTGAAAAAAAAATTCACATCAGAAAGCTTCCTCATCTACTGGAACAATGAGGGAAGGAATTTCTTGAACCACTAGAAGGCTAGAAATAAACTTCATAATGGAACTGTACGAAAATGAAGAATAATTAGCTTGATCTACAACCGTACCTACAAAAGAGATATGTAGAAAATTCACACAAAATAAGCAAAATATTGGTTGGCTATGGAAAAACCCTAACCACCTCAACGGTTTCTAAAGCTCCTTCCAACCTCCTTTTTATATTATTTAGTAGAAAATAAATAAGAATTATAATATTTATATTATTTAAATAATCAGAATTAATAAAATTTATGTTCTTTTTAATATAAATCCGCAACCGATCATGTCAAAAAAAATAAAAAATAAAAAATAAAATTTATGTTCTTTTTATATATATTAAAAATGTAATGAAATTGGTGATCTTTTATTTAGGTGAATGAAATATTAAATATTCATTTGTAAAAAAGATAATATGAGATTGATTATTAAAAAATTAGAAATTAAAATCGGTTATATTTATCATTTTTATGTTGTTAAGTGTGTTATTTAAAAATAGGGTTTTTCAGGGAACTTTTGATAGGCTCCACGTGATGAGGGTTTCAAGGGCTTTAGGGTTTCTGCAGAATCACTGCAACACCAGATACTTATCTTGCAATTGATCCCAAGAACTTCCATACTAACCACTAGATTTGTGGGTGATTGGCTGTATGTCTAGTCCCTTCGGGGGGGACTATGCCCTCCTATAAGAATGTCGTCAATGGCTCTCATCGCCCCTCGATAGAACCAATTCATAAGCACATGATGCGTAGCAGGAGACACCTACACTAGGCGCACAATGACAATCTAAAATTCGAGGCTAATATTTACCAAATTCAACAAAAACCCCTCGAGTGGTAATCCAAAACAATCATATGGAGAAATAACACCATTTTATGCAGGACCACGCGATCATATGAAAATTTATGGGGATCTAGCCCAAAGAGCAGTAGATCATCAGGTGGATTCAATACAAATGGCATCCAAGAGCACCAATAGAACATCACTTGTGAGCCAAAGTGTTTTTCACTGATTTGATGGATTGAAAAAGGGTGTTCGAGGGTGGTCCCTACTTTATGAATAATGTTGGTCTATTCATGAGGTATTGGGAACCCTGCTACGATCCATAGAAGGATTAGTATCTAGTTTCTCTTTTATGTTTTTTTTTATACTCTCTTCTAGAAGACTATTGGGAGAAGGACATACATGATGCCATTGGAAAAATCCATTGGGGAATTTGTGTAGGCCTACAATATCACAAAGAAATGATGGCAAGCCTCTTACACCCAAATATGTGTTTATATGAACATCTCGAAGCCTTTACTAGAATCAGTTAAGATCGAGTATCAAGACGAAGTATGGATCCAACTGCTGGATTACAAACATGTTCCCTTCAAGTGCCAAATCTCCTATCATTATGGCCATGTTTTTTTGGATTTCCCATAGCATCCCGAAGAAGAGCTGCCCCCCCATAGCACCAACAAAAAATGGCTTCTTAGAGGTTATTAGCAAGAAGAACAGTGACAATAAAGGGGACAATAACAAAACACAAGAAAATAACAAGAACTCTACCCATGCGCACCCAAAAAATAATCGATTCTCTACATTAAGAAACCTAAATAATTAGGAGGAACCTCCGATGAAAAATCTAGAGATTCAGCCCCGCCAACCTATGAAATGGAAGTCACCACTAAAAACCCTAAGGAGAAGTAGGTGATCAAATTCAAAACCCCAGAAGTAGCCTAAATGACTTAGGACATCCATTAATATTAAGCACAATCACAAACTGCTCTAGAGTAAGAGGATAAGATTTCCCACCTAAATTCTAACAAAATATTAATGGTGGCCTTTTTACGCACTGGGCTAAGGCAAGTGTGGATGACATACCGCCAGAACAACTCAAACACTTTCAACAGATCTACACCGAATGGGAACAACGTCACCAGGCCAAGAAAGGAATTGCAAACTCGCCCCTCATAATAAAATGATATTCACAGGTAACTACTTGATCAGATTCCATCTCGGGTGGAAAGTAGAGGAAAAAAGGGTGAAAGACAACATAGGAAGTCATTTTAGAGGTGCGGGAAATCCCGATCAACTAGGCCCAAACCAATGTGCTTAGGGAATACTTTCTTCACACCACCCCTAATCCCTAATGAAGGTGGTATAATGGAACATAAGGGGCCTCAACTCTAAGGGAAAGGTGATGTACCTAAAAGATATAATTATACAAGAATAACTAGATATCATGGTGCTACCAGAAACAAAAGTGTCACAAGAAAATTGTCTATAGTGAAAGAAAAATGTCAACCACAAGTAGAATGCATGGAATTGGATCCACAAGGAAGTGGTAGAGGCCTATTTGTCTTATGGGACCCATGAATAATCTACCTTAAGAAATGGGTGGCCTACTCCCATATCCTTTCAGGAATATTTGGTTGTATTGGTTCATCTAAGAAGGTATGTTTAACAACAATATACAACCCTACGAAAATTGGTGACAAGAGGGGTTTCCTATGATATTTGGTGCAAATTTGCACTATCCATACTGAGGAAAATTATATTTGTTGAGCTGCATCTTTGTCCAATTTTTTACGATTTTTATCAAATAAATACATACTTGTACCTGGTGTTTTTAATCATTATTAATCCATTATGTTGTTAATTAGAAGAATTTAGAACAATAACTATTATTCTTGTTATTAGTTAATTTGATGAGTGTTTTTAGTAAATTCCTTCTTGGTTGCAGGAAGGCTCGATGCAGGAATGCATTTGAGTACGAATTCACCAAATGCATAAAAGTAGCAGCTGGGTAGTTGAATTTTTGTAGGTGAAAATATCAAATTTGTGACCAAATGGAGTAGAATCTCCAAATTCTGAGACATGGGTTGTGTTCAGAGAACTATGTTTCATATAACCCAGAAACAGTTTGGCGAAATTCGGCTTTGTGAAGGAGTTATCATTAGGGGAATATTCCAGTGAAAACCATTTCTGAACGTGAACGTATTGGGTCTCTATGAATATTGCTACTCTGGTTATGTTTGGGGATTAAAACAAATCTCAGTTTACCCATCATTTTATAAAGAGCATAACTTAAGCGTGCAATCATATCTGTTATCTCTATCAAAATCCATTGAAGTGGACTACATTTCTTTGCCCGAGGTTGGGCTTTTACAAGCCATAGCACCACGAATTACGAGGAGCAAGAAAAAAATAATACTAAGGATTATGGGAAAACAAGATGTCAACCCGTCGATAAATCAAACATATGGTTCCTTTTTTTAAAACAATTTAACGTTTATGAAGACATTTGCTGATGTAATACTAGTTCACAAGGATTACATTTGGTCTGTTGATAAAATTTATATCTACAACCTCCTACAAGTCTTGTAAAAGATGAACACAATGTTGGGATGCTAATTGTGGAAGGTTTTTTTGGTACTCTGTTGCCGAGAAGTTTAGGTCATGGATTCTAGACCATTGGATTAGGAGTGTATTAATGAGAATGTGAAGGTCACTTATGCTGTCAGAGGGGAGCTCTATCTGTGTGCCTCAGAGCTTCAGAAGGAAGAAAAAAGGATTATTTTTTACAAATGTTGGTAACCCACATGCTTTGGGTCAAGGGCCTTTGACATTCCCACGTCAGGCTATGGCATTGTGTCGAGCACCGATGCTAATGGAGGATCCTAACGTGAGCATTATGTTCCCAACTGATGCAATAGCAAGAGCCAAGCATTATCTTGCAATGAAATCAGGTGGTCTTGGTGCATATAGTGATTCATGGGGTCTTCCAGGTATCCGAAAAGAAGTGGCTGAATCTATTGAAGGCGTGATGGATATCCTAGTGATCCAGATCTTATTTTTCTCACAGATGGTGCTAGAAAAGGAGTCATGCAGATTCTTAACACTATTATTCGTGATGAAAAAGATGGGATTTTAGTTCCAGCTCCACAGTGTTAGTGTCAGTCTAGTCATACTGCCATCAGTGATCAAAACTGCTCTTTTTGCATTTGCATATTAAATGTCTCATACCAATAAATTTCACCATTCCGCTAGTTCATGGATTCATTTAAGGCAGTATTGTTTTATCAGTTTTACCTCATGAGGTACTTGCTGATTTTCCTTCCTATGGTCTTTAGTCATTAGCCACTTTCATTCTCAAAATCATGTCAATAGGTCATAGGATGGGTCTCATTAGTTTCTAGGGGTCTCACCATGGTCAAATTAATGAGTCAAGTGTCAAATAAAGAACAACGAGGTCATGAGGAAGTCAATAAATACAAAGTCACAGCACCAGGAGGATCAGAAATATCATTCATTCAGTTTGATGTAATTTTCACCTCAAAACCATGTTTTGAGGTGAAAACATAATACTTTGCATAGAATATCAATCACCCCAGTAATATTTTCTCGGTAAAGGATGACAAAGTTTAGATCTGAATATTGATGGTGAACAACAATCAGATGCATATAAAGGCTGAAAACATTCACCTGGTGACTTCATTCACTGAAAGATCCAGAAAATCAAATCCTTCATGGTGACTCCACTGCAGGAAGATCAGTAGCTTTAAGATCTTTGTTTTAAGATGGAACGTATTGCAAGAAGGTATGCTCCCATGAACCGAGATCATACTCCAGGTTTCCCAAATAAAATGCCCAAGGTGGATTGGCTTCAGAATTTGCCTATGTTCAGAAATGTGGAAGGTAATGACGCTGCTCTTCATCTGGTAAAATTCCATATTCATGTGCATAGATTAAAGATCGATTTTCCTGAAGACTGTTTAATGAAAATGTTTATGGCTACTCTGGAAAATGAAGCTCGATCTTGGTATGAAAGTTTTCCACCTGGTTGTATTTATGGTTTAAAGGATTTTCATACCATATTCTTCGAAAGGTACAAAGAATCTTGTCCATCTTTAATGTTAGTTCAAAACTGTTGCAAACATGTTAACAGTTTCATTGAAAATCTTGAGAATTTTTATGGAGACGATGAATTCATGGACGAAGAAATCATGGAAGCATTGTATGAAAATCCGTTTCAGCAGCACGCAGAAATCTTAAAGGATTCTTATCAAGATCAGCAGGTTGAAGATTTCCATATGGTTGAAAATCATGGAAGACAAAGTTTTATTTCATATCTGATTGAAATAAAGGATGATATGCAGGAAAATGATGTTCCAGTCTCAGATAGCGATAGAGTTAAAATAGAACTGGATTCAGAATGTGATGATGACGAGTATGTTGTTCCCAATCTCGTCATGGAGTGCTCCATTGTTAAGGACGCCTCAAACGAAGAAGATATAGTCACAGATCTAAACGTGCTCATCCCATCAAAACAAGATCTTCACAAGGAGGTAATCCATTCCCTTAATGAAAAACAAGACGAGATCTTTGTTCAAGTAAGTGAAAGAGTTTCTTTGGATGAATTTATGGTAGATGATAGAAATGATAGTGTTGGATCTCAAGAACCATCTGAAGTTTCTTCTCTTATGACTGACGAATATGATGAGAAACATGACAATATGGTTGTCATATCATATGAAGAAAACCAACAATATATTCAAATTACAGAAGATTAGAGCATTCAGGACTGCCTTTCAGACTCCTCTTCCTATGTCTCATGTTTTGAAATGTTTGTTCAAGAGGAAATTTTCTCATCTACTTGTTCAGAATTTTTTGAAGACCAGGAACACACCCTTACTGAGGTACATTATGAAGGAAGATTAGAATCAAGAGAAAAAGAAATCTTGTTTCTTCAACAGGAGGTAAATCTTCATGTTTTTCAGGATCCAGTGGAAAATTTATTGCATTCAGTAGTGAAAGTAATTATTGCAGTATTCAGTGATGAAGGAGATCATGGCCAACCATGCTTTTGGATGCCCAGTTGCAAGTATCTATGGTTGACCAGAGGATATGATCAGGAGAATCAATCAAGGAGGCATCTGCTTGATTGGTTACACTGGCATTTTGATATAGCCTGATGGTACATTGGCCTTCCAGAAACACAGGTGGTTATCATTAAGATTTGAAACCTCAAGTCTTGGTCATGTACTACCACCAAAGCTTCAAATATCAAGTTTTTCTAGGTTAGCTTTGAGTCACTTTCGAGTCATTTTGTTGGGTCAAGTTTCTTTCAGTATTCAGTTTGGTTTTTAGCTTTTGACTCCATGCCCAATGGATAAATCTACTTGGTCTACGGTGTTCTTGGCACCTCCAAGGAGCTACCATCCCCATTGGAGCCAATGTTAGTGTCAGTCTAGTCATACTGCCATCAGTGATCAAAACTGCTCTTTTTGCATTTGCATATTAGGTGTCTCATACTAATAAATTTCACCATTCCGCTAGGTCATGGATTCATTTATGGTAGTATTGTTTTATCAGTTTTACCTCATGAGGTACTTGCTAATTTTCCTTCCTATGGTCTTTAGTCATTAGCCACTTTCATTCTCAAAATCATGTCAGCAGGTCATAGGATGGGTCTCATTAGTTTCTAGGGGTCTCACCATGGTCAAATTAATGAGTCAAGTGTCAAATAAAGATCAACGAGGTCATGAGGAAGTAAATAAATACAAATTCACAACACCAGGAGGATCATAAATATCATGCATTCAGTTTGATGTAATTTTCACCTCAAAACCATGTTTTGAGGTGAAAACATAATACTTTGCCTTCCAGTCACAATTCAGAAGCTGTTATCTCCACAAAGTGATGTCCCTGCCTTCAGAGAGGTTTTCCACAACATGTTTAGTGCCAGAGCATCTTCCAAGTAGATGCATCAGAAAGAGCCCGGAAAGAGCTTTCCAACAGTATACTACACTCTCAAAACTGGCTTCGGATTGAAATTTATGCTTAAGTGAAGTAAAAGTCCCTATATCCTCATATATCCCCTATTTCCCATTTTTCCCTTTAAACTTTGTTTTATTAAAGTTTTAATATTTCCCTTTAAAACCCCCCCTTTTTCCCCCTTTCCTATTATAAATTCGCATTACAATCATTTTAAAAAACATGCGACTTATTGCTAACCACTTCCCCACCATTACCCTTGAAACTTTATTATAAAGTCAAAGTTTCCATTATATATAACCCCCTGCCGTATAACCAATTCCCCTTTCCATACCCGTAGACTTTATAACAAAGTTCATGTCATATCCCATATAACCCAAAGTCCCTTCCCCTTTATTTGAATCACAAATCGCAAAATTCATTTGTATGCCCCGATGAGCCCATCGCAAATATTTGCGATGGGATCGCATCGCAAATCCTTTGATCACACCATCGAAAATCACAAAGTTCAGCTGTATGCCCCGATAAACCCATCGCATCGCAAATCCTACGATTGCACTGCCCCTCCGATTGATCACATCGCACATGTTCCCGATTGCGATTGCGATTGTCCCTACTCCCGATCTCTGATTGCGATAAATGCGGGTCCCACCTCCATTTCCCTTCCATTTTCCCATTTAAAATGCATTTTTCCCTTCACGAAAGCATAAATTCAATTCAATTTATTTCAACAGCAGATTAATAAAAATTCAGTTTTCTTCAAAGGGGCTAACGGAAAGCGAAACGTCAGGGGGTCGAGAAACAAAGTGTAATAGTCACATCTTCAGTAATGATTCGAAAAGGATCCACGCTACATGGTTTCACCTCTTCATTGGATATCTGAAAATTTCAAATGAGACAATGTAACACAGCTCTTCCTTTACAAAAAGACTGTTAGCTTTTGGCCTTCCATCTTCAGTTGTGATTCCTCCTCTTCCCATCAATTTGTATTCCTGCAAATCTGTCTATTTATTGTAAATTTTAATTATTTGCAAGAGGATGGAGAGACTGAGGTTTGAAAACTCAGAAGTAGGGGAATAGTGTGGTAGTGAGCTTTGCGCTCCATTGTACAGTTTGGCAGGGAATTAATAAAGTGATGCAGCTCTGATTTGTGGGATTCATGTGGTATGAGTTTTAGCATATGTCTCTCTTTTTTGTTTCCTATGTACATTGTTATGTTTCATCATTCATTCATAAACATTTCTGGTTGAATGTTTTCAAGTTAGAAAGGTAGAATCCATTTTATATGCTCTGCCTTGGGGAATCATTCATGCTCTGTGTGTTTTCTTCTGTTGAAAAGGATTCATTTATTATGCCCTTTTCAGCTTCTCAACAGTCTTCCCACTTCATCTTATTTCAATTTGATTGCTAAACCTCCTGCCTATCTTTCCCTATGAAATACCCTGTATCCCGATTTAATTCCTCAGCTCATGCTGTCCTTTTGTCCCATACATCCCTGAAAATTTAGTCATTTATTAAAATCCTTTTTCCCCATTTATATATCTAGCCTAAAATCAGTTCATTACCATTTTGTTGAATATCTTATTCTACGAAGAGAGCCCTCTCCTATCCTTGTAGGGCTAGCTACAAGGCTGAGCGTGGTTTAGTTGTTACCCTGATTTTCCTTTTTCAGCCTGAGGTTCAGATTGGGTGCTAACATCTCTGGCGACTCCACTGGGGAAGTATTGTTTAGCATAGAATATTAATCACCCCAGTAATATTTTCCCGGTAAAGGATGACAAAGTTTAGATCTGAATGTTGATGGTGAACAGCAATCAGATGCATATAAAGGCTGAAAACATTCACCTGGCGAATCCATTCACTGAAAGATCCAGAAAATCAGATCCTTCATGGTGACTCCACTGCAAGAAGATCAGTAGCTTTAAGATCTTTGTTTTAAGATGGAACGCATTGCAAGAAGGTATGCTCCCATGAACCGAGATCATATTCCAGGTTTCCCAAATAAAATGCCCAAGGTTGATTGGCTTCAGAATTTTCCTATGTTCAGAAATGTGGAAGGTAATGACGCTTCTCTTCATCTGGTAAAATTCCACATTCATGTGCATAAATTAAAGATCGATTTTCCTGAAGACTGTTTGATGAAAATGTTTATGGCTACTCTGGAAAATGAAGCTCGATCTTGGTATGAAAGTTTGCCACTTGGTTGTATTTATGGTTTAAAGGATTTTCATACCATATTCTTCGAAAGGTACAGAGAATCTTGTCCGTTTTTAATGTTAGTTCAAAACTGTTGCAAACATGTTAACAGTTTCATTGAAAATCTTGAGAATTTTTATGGAGACGATGAATTCATGGACAAAGAAATCATGGAAGCATTGTATGAAAATCCGTTTCAGCAGCACGCAGAAATCTTAAAGGATTCTTATCAAGATCAGCAGGTTGAAGATTTCCATATGGTTGAAAATCATGGAAGACAAAGTTTTATTTCAGATCTGATTGAAATAAAGGATGATATGTAGGAAAATGATGTTCCAGTCTCAGATAGCGATAGAGTTAAACTAGAACTGGATTCAGAATGTGATGATGACGAGTATGTTGTTCTCGATCCCGTCATGGAGTGCTCCATTGCTAAGGATGCCTCAAACAAAGAAGATATAGTCACAGATCTAAACGCGCTCATCCCATCAAAACTAGATCTTCACAAGGAGGTAATCCATTCCCTTAATGAAAAACAAGACGAGATATTTGTTCAAGTAAGTGAAAGAGTTTCTTTGGATGAATTTATGGTAGATGATAGAAATGACAGTGTTGGATCTCAAGAACCATCTAAAGTTTCTTCTCTTATTATTGAAGAATATGATGAGAAACATGACAATATGGTTGTCATATCATATGAAGAAAACCAACAATATATTCAGATTACAGAAGATCAGAGCATTCAGGACTGCCTTTCAGACTCCTCTTCCTATGTCTCATGTTTTGAAATGTTTGTTCAAGAGGAAATTTTCTCATCTACTTGTTCAGAATTTTTTGAAGACCAGGAACACACCCTTACTGAGGTACATTATGAAGGAAGATCAGAATCAAGAGGAAAAGACATCTTGTTTCTTCAGCAGGAGGTAAATCTTCATGTTTTTCAGGATCCAGTGGAAAATTTAGTGCAGTCAGCAGTGAAAGTAATTATTGCAGTATTCAGTGATGAAGGAGATCATGGCCAACCATGATTTTGGATGCCTAGTTGAAAGTATCTATGGATGACCAGAGGATATGATCAGGAGAATCAATCAAGGAGGCATCTGCTTGATTGGTTACATTGAAATTTTGATATAGCCTGATGGTACATTGGCCTTCCAGAAACACAGGTGGTTATCATCAAGATTTGAAACCTCAAGTCTTGGTCATGTACTACCACCAAAGCTTCAAATATCAAGTTTTTCTAGGTTAGCTTTGAGTCACTTTCGAGTCAGTTTGTCGGGTCAAGTTTCTTTCAGTATTCAGTTTGGTTTTTAGCTTTTGACTCCATGCCCAATGGATAAAGCTACTTGGTCTACGGTGTTCTTGGCACCTCCAAGGAGCTACCATCCCCATTGGAGCCAATGTTAGTGTCAGTCTAGTCATACTGCCATCAGTGATCAAAACTGCTCTTTTTTCATTTGCATATTAGGTGTCTCATACCAATAAATTTCACCATTCCGCTAGGTCATGGATTCATTTATGGAAGTATTGTTTTATCAGTTTTACCTCATGAGGTACTTGCTGATTTTCCTTCCTATGGTCTTTAGTCATTAGCCACTTTCATTCTCAAAATCATGTCAGTAGGTCATAGGATGGGTCTCATTAGTTTCTAGTGGTCTCACCATGGTCAAATTAATGAGTCAAGTGTCAAATAAAGATCAGTGAGGTCATGAGGAAGTCAATAAATACAAATTCACAGCACCAGGAGGATCAGAAATATCATTCATTCAGTTTGATGTAATTTTCACCTCAAAACCATGTTTTGAGGTGAAAACATAATACTTTTCCTTCCAGTCACAATTCAGAAGCTGTTATCTCCACAAAGTGATGTCCCTGCCTTCAGAGAATTTTCCACAGCATGTTCAGTGTCAGAGCATCTTCCAAGCATATACATTAGAAAGAGCCCGGAAAGAGCTTTCCAACAGTATACTACACTCTCAAAACTGACTTCGGGATTGAAATTTATGCTTAAGTGAAGTAAAAGTCCCTATATCCTCATATATCCCCTATTTCCCATTTTTCCCTTTATACTTTGTTTTATTAAAGTTTTAATATTTCCCTTTAAAACCCCCCTTTTTTCCCCCTTTCCTATTATAAATTCGCATTACAATCATTTTAACAAACATGCGACTTATTGCTAACCACTTCCCCACCATTACCTTTGAAACTTTATTATAAAGTCAAAGTTTCCATTATATATAACCCCCCCCCCCGCGTATAACCAATTCCCCTTTCCATACCCGTAGACTTTATAACAAATTTCATGTCATATCCCGTATAACCCAAAGTCCCTTCCCCTTTATTTAAATCGCAAATCGCAAAATTCATTTGTATGCCCCGATGAGCCCATTGCAAATATTTGCGATGCGATCGCATTGCAAATCCTTTGATCGCACCATTGCAAATCGCAAAGTTCAGCTGTATGCCCCGATAAACTCATCGCAAATATTTGCGATGCGATCGCATCGCAAATCCTCCGATCGCACTGCCCCTCCGATTGATCACATCGCACATGTTCCCGATTGCGATTGCGATTGTCCCTGCTCCCAATCTGTGATTGCGATATATGCGGGTCCCACCTCCATTTCCCTTCCCTTTTCCCATTTAAAATGCACTTTTCCCTTCACGAAAGCATAAATTCAATTCAATTTATTTCAACAGCAGATTAATAAAAAGTCAGTTTTCTTCAGAGGGGCTAACGGAAAGCGAAACGTCAGGGGGCCGAGAAACAAAGTGTAACAGTCACATCTTCAGTAACGATTCGAAAAGGATCCATGCTACATGGTTTCACCTCTTCATTGGATATCCGAAAATTTCAAATGAGACAATGTAACACAGCTCTTCCTTTACGAAAAGACTGTTAGCTTTTGGCCTTCCATCTTTAGTTGTGATTCCTCCTCTTCCCATCGATTTGTATTGCTGCAAATCTGTCTATTTATTGTAAATTTTAATTATTTGCAAAAGGCTGGAGAGTCTGAGGTCTGAAAAATCAGAAGTAGGGGAATAGTGTGGCAGTAAGCTCTGTGCTCCGTTGTACAGTTTGGCAGGGAATTAATAAAGTGATGCAGCTCTGATTTGTGGGATTCATGTGGTATGAGTTTTAGCATATGTCTCTCTTTTGTGTTTCATATGTACATTGTTATGTTTCATCATTCATTCATAAATATTTGTAGTTGAATGTTTTCAAGTTAGAAAGGTAGAATCCATTTTATATGCTTTGCCTTGGGGAATCATTCATGCTCCGTGTGTTTTCTTCTGTTGAAAAGGATTCATTTATTATGCCCTTTTCAGCTTCTCAACAGTCTTTCCACTTCATCTTATTTAAATTTGATTGCTAAACCTCGTGCCTATCTTGCCCTATGAAATACCCTATATCCCGATTTAATTCCTGAGCTCATGCTGTCCTTTTGTCCCATACATCCCTAAAAATTCAGTCATTTATTAAAATCCCTTTTCCCCATTTATATATCTAGCCTAAAATCAGTTCATTACCATTTTGTTGAATATCTTATTCTACGGAGAGAGCCCTCTCCTGTCCTTGTAGGGCTAGCTACAAGGCTGAGCGTGGTTTAATTGTTACCCTGATTTTCCTTTTTTAGCCTGAGGTTCAGATTGGGTGCTAACATCTCTGGCGACTCCACTGGGGAAGTATTGTTTAGCATAGAATATTAATCACCCCAGTAATATTTTCCCGGTAAAGGATGACAAAGTTTAGATCTGAATGTTGATGATGAACAACAATCAGATGCATATAAAGGCTGAAAACATTCACCTCGCGACTCCATTCACTAAAATATCCAGAAAATCAAATCCTTCATGGTGACTCCACTGCAGGAAGATCAGTAGCTTTAAGATCTTTGTTTTAAGATGGAACGTATTGCAAGAAGGTATGCTCCCATGAACCGAGATCATATTCCAGGTTTCCCAAATAAAATGCCCAAGGTGGATTGGCTTCAGAATTTTCCTATGTTCAGAAATGTGGAAGGTAATGAAGCTCCTCTTCATCTGGTAAAACTCCACATTCATGTGCATAAATTAAAGATCGATTTTCCTGAAGACTGTTTGATGAAAATGTTTATGGCTACTCTGGAAAATGAAGCTCGATCTTGGTATGAAAGTTTGCCACCTGGTTGTATTTATGGTTTAAAGGATTTTCATACCATATTCTTCGAAAGGTACAAAGAATCTTGTCTGTCTTTAATGTTAGTTCAAAACTGTTGCAAACATGTTAACAGTTTCATTGAAAATATTGAGAACTTTTATGGAGACGATGAATTCATGGACGAAGAAATCATGGAAGCATTGTATGAAAATCTGTTTCAGCGGAACGCAAAATTTTTAAAGGATTCTTATCAAGATCAGCAGGTTGAAGATTTCCATATGGTTGAAAATCATGGAAGACAAAGTTTTATTTCAGATTTGATTGAAATAAAGGATGATATGCAGGAAAATGATGTTCCAGTCTCAGATAGCGATAGAGTTAAACTAGAACTGGATTCAGAATGTGATGATGATGAGTATGTTGTTCCTGATCCCGTCATGGAGTGCTCCATTGTTAAGGACGCCTCAAACGAAGAAGATATAGTCACAGATCTAAACGCGCTCATCCCATCAAAACTAGATCTTCACAAGGAGGTAATCCATTCCCTTAATGAAAAAAAGATGAGATCTTTGTTCAAGTAAGTGAAAGAGTTTATTTGGATGAATTTATGGTAGATGATAGAAATGACAGTGTTGGATCTCAAGAACCATCTGAAGTTTCTTCTCTTATGACTGACGAATATGATGAGAAACATGACAATATGGTTGTCATATCATATGAAGAAAACCAACAATATATTCAGATTACAGAAGATCAGAGCATTTAGGACTGCCTTTCAGACTCCTCTTCCTATGTCTCATGTTTTGAAATGTTTGTTCAAGAGGAAATTTTCTCATCTACTTGTTCAGAATTTTTTGAAGACCAGGAACACACCCTTATTGAGGTACATTATGAAGGAAGATCAGAATCAAGAGAAAAAGACATCTTGTTTCTTCAGCAGGAGGTAAATCTTCATGTTTTTCAGGATCCAGTGGAAAATTTATTGTAGTCAGTAGTGAAAGTAATTATTGTAGTATTTAGTGATGAAGGAGATCATGGCCAACCATGCTTTTGGATGCCCAGTTGCAAGTATCTATGGTTGACCAGAGGATATGATCAGGAGAATCAATCAAGGAGGCATCTGCTTGATTGGTTACATTGGCATTTTGATATAGCCTAATGTTACATTGGCCTTCCAGAAACACAGGTGGTTATCATCAAGATTTGAAACCTCAAGTCTTGGTCATGTACTACCACCAAAGCACAAATATCAAGTTTTCTAGGTTGGCTTTGAGTCACTTTCGAGTCAGTTTGTTGGGTCAAGTTTCTTTCAGTATTCATTTTGGTTTTTAGCTTTTGACTCCATGCCCAATGGATAAATCTACTTGGTCTACGGTGTTCTTGGCACCTCCAAGGAGCTACCATCCCCATTGGAGCCAATGTTAGTGTCAGTTTAGTCATACTGCCATCAGTGATCAAAACTTCTCTTTTTGCATTTGCATATTAGGTGTCTCATACCAATAAATTTCACCATTCCGCTAGGTCATGGATTCATTTATGGCAGTATTGTTTTATCAGTTTTACCTCATGAGGTACTTGCTGATTTTCCTTCCTATGGTATTTAGTCATTAGCCACTTTCATTCTCAAAATCATGTCAGTAGGTCATAGGATGGGTCTCATTAGTTTCTAGGGGTCTCACCATGGTCAAATTAATGAGTCAAGTGTCAAATAAAGATCAGCGAGTTCATGAGGAAGTCAATAAATACAAAGTCACAACACCAGGAGGATCAGAAATATCATTCATTTAGTTTGATGTAATTTTCACCTCAAAACCATGTTTTGAGGTGAAAACATAATACTTTTCCTTCCAGTCACAATTCAGAAGCTGTTATCTCCACAAAGTGATGTCCCTGCCTTCAGAGAAGTTTTCCATAGCATGTTTAGTGCCAGAGCATCTTCCAAGCAGATCCATCAGAAAGAGCCCGGAAAGAGTTTTCCAACGGTATACTACACTCTCAAAACTGACTTCGGGATTGAAATTTATGCTTAAGTGAAGTAAAAGTCCCTATATCCTCATATATCCCCTATTTCCCATTTTTCCCTTTAAACTTTGTTTCATTAAAGTTTTAATATTTCCCTTTAAAACCCCCCCTTTTTCCCCCTTTCCTATTATAAATTCACATTACAATCATTTTAACAAACATGCGACTTATTGCTAACCACTTCCCCACCATTACCCTTGAAACTTTATTATAAATTCAAAGTTTCCGTTATATATAACCCCCCGCTGTATAACCAATTCCCCTTTCCATACCCGTAGACTTTATAACAAATTTCATGTCATATCCCGTATAACCCAAAGTCACTTCCCCTTTATTTAAATCGCAAATCGCAAAATTCATTTTTATACCCCGATGAGCCCATCGCAAATATTTGCGATGTGATCGCATCACAAATCCTTTGATCGCACCTTCGCAAATCGCAAAGTTCAGCTGCATGCCCCGATAAACCCATCGCAAGTCCTCCGATCGCACTGCCCCTTCGATTGATCACATCGCACATGTTCCCGATTGCGATTGCGATTGTCCCTGCTCCTGATCTCTGATTGCGATATATGAGGGTCCCACCTCCATTTCCCTTCCCTTTTCCCATTTAAAATGCATTTTCCCCTTCACGAAAGAATAAATTCAATTCAATTTATTTCAACAGCGTATTAATAAAAAGTCATTTTTCTTCAAAGGGGCGAACGAAAAGCGAAACGTCAGGGGGCCGAGAAACAAAGTGTAACAATCACATCTTCAGTAATGATTCAAAAAGGATCCACGCTACATGGTTTCACCTCTTCATTGGATATCCGAAAATTTCAAATGAGACAATGTAACGCAGCTCTTCCTTTACGAAAAGACTGTTAGCTTTTGGCCTTCCATCTTCAGTTGTGATTCCTCCTCTTCCCATCGATTTGTATTGCTGCAAATCTGTCTATTTATTGTAAATTTTAATTATTTGCAAAAGGCTGGAGAGTCTGAGGTTTGAAAACTCAAAAGTAGGGGAATAGTGTGGTAGTGAGCTCTGCGCTCCATTGTACAGTTTGGCAGGGAACTAATAAAGTGATGCAGCTCTGATTTGTGGGATTCATGTGGTATGAGTTTTAGCATATGTCTCTCTTTTGTGTTTCATATGTACATTGTTATGTTTCATCATTCATTCATAAACATTTCTAGTTGAATGTTTTCAAGTTAGAAAGGTAGAATCCATTTTATATGCTCTGCCTTGGGGAATCATTCATGCTCTGTGTGTTTTCTTCTGTTGAAAAGGATTCATTTATTATGCCCTTTTCAGCTTCTCAATAGTCTTTCCACTTCATCTTATTTCAATTTGTTTGCTAAACCTCCTGCCTATCTTGCCCTATGAAATACCCTGTATCCTGATGTAATTCCTCAGCTCATGCTGTCCTTTTGTCCCATACATCCCTAAAAATTCAGTCATTTATTAAAATCCCTTTTCCCCATTTATATATCTAGCCTAAAATCAGTTCATTACCATTTTGTTGAATATCTTATTCTACGGAGAGAGCCCTCTCCTGTCCCTGTAGGGCTAGCTACAAGGCTGAGCGTGGTTTAGTTGTTACCCTGATTTTCCTTTTTTAGCCTGAGGTTCAGATTGGGTGCTAACATCTCTGGCGACTCCACTGGGGAAGTATTGTTTAGCATAGAATATTAATCACCCCAGTAATATTTTCCCTGTAAAGGATGACAAAGTTTAGATCTGAATGTTGATGGTGAACAACAATCAGATGCATATAAAGGCTGAAAACATTCACCTGGCGACTCCATTCACTGAAAGATCCAGAAAATCAAATCCTTCATGGTGACTCCACTGCAAGAAGATCAGTAGCTTTAAGATCTTTTTTTTAAGATGGAACGTATTGCAAGAAGGTATGCTCCCATGAACCAAGATCATATTCCAGGTTTCCCAAATAAAATGCCCAAGGTGGATTGGCTTCAGAATTTGCCTATGTTCAGAAATGTGGAAGGTAATGACACTGCTCTTCATTTGGTAAAATTCCACATTCATGTGCATAAATTAAAGATTGATTTTCCTGAAGACTGTTTGATGAAAATGTTTATGGCTACTCTGGAAAATGAAGCTCAATCTTGGTATGAAAGTTTGCCACCTAGTTGTATTTATGGTTTAAAGGATTTTCATACCATATTCTTCGAAAGGTACAAAGAATCTTGTCCGTCTTTAATGTTAGTTCAAAACTGTTGCAAACATGTTAACAGTTTCATTGAAAATCTTGAGAATTTTTATGGAGACGATGAATTCATGGACGAAGAAATCATGGAAGCATTGTATGAAAATCTGTTTCAGCAGCGCGCAGAAATCTCAAAGGATTCTTATCAAGATCAGCAGGTTGAATATTTACATATGGTTGAAAATCATGGAAGACAAAGTTTTATTTCAGATCTGATTGAAATAAAGGATGATATGCAGGAAAATGATGTTCCAGTCTCAGATAGCGATAGAGTTAAACTAGAACTGGATTCAGAATGTGATTATGATGAGTATGTTGTTCCCGATCCCGTCATGGAGTGCTCCATTGTTAAGGACGCCTCAAACGAAGAAGATATAGTCACAGATCTAAACGCGCTCATCCCATCAAAACTATATCTTCACAAGGAGGTAATCCATTCCCTTAATGAAAAACAAGATGAGATCTTTGTTCAAGTAAGTGAAAGAGTTTCTTTGGATGAATTTATGGTAGATGATAGAAATGACAATGTTGGATCTCAAGAACCATCTAAAGTTTCTTCTCTTATGACTGACGAATATGATGAGAAACATGACAATATGGTTGTCATATCATATGAAGAAAACCAACAATATATTCAGATTACAAAAGATCAGAGCATTCAGGACTGCCTTTCAGACTCCTCTTCCTATGTCTCATGTTTTGAAATTTTTGTTCAAGAGGAAATTTTCTCATCTACTTGTTCAGAATTTTTTGAAGACCAGGAACACACCCTTACTGAGGTACATTATGAAGGAAGATCAGAATCAAGAGAAAAAGACATCTTGTTTCTTCAACAGGAGGTAAATCTTCATGTTTTTCAGGATCCAGTGGCAAATTTATTGTAGTCAGCAGTGAAAGTAATTATTGCAGTATTTAGTGATGAAAGAGATCATGGCCAACCATGCTTTTGGATGCCCAGTTGCAAGTATCTATGGTTGACCAGAGGATATGATCAGGATAATCAAACAAGGAGGCATCTGCTTGATTGGTTACATTGGCATTTTGATATAGCCTAATGTTACATTGGCCTTCCAGAAACACAGGTGGTTATCATCAAGATTTGAAACCTCAAGTCTTGGTCATGTACTACCACCAAAGCTTCAAATATCAAGTTTTTCTAGGTTAGCTTTGAGTCACTTTCGAGTCAGTTTGTTGGGTCAAGTTTCTTTCAGTATTTAGTTTTGTTTTTAGCTTTTGACTCCATGCCCAATGGATAAAGCTACTTGGTCTACGGTGTTCTTGGCACCTCCAAGGAGCTACCATCCCCATTGGAGCCAATGTTAGTGTCAGTCTAGTCATACTGCCATCAGTGATCAAAACTGCTCTTTTTGCATTTGCATATTAGGTGTCTCATACCAATAAATTTCACCATTCCGCTAGGTCATGGATTCATTTATGGCAGTATTGTTTTATCAGTTTTACCTCATGAGGTACTTGTTGATTTTCCTTCCTATGGTCTTTAGTCATTAGCCACTTTCATTCTCAAAATCATGTTAGTAGGTCATAGGATGGGTCTCATTAGTTTCTAGGGGTCTCACCATGGTCAAATTAATGAGTCAAGTGTCAAATAAAGATCAACGAGGTCATGAGGAAGTCAATAAATACAAATTCACAGCACCAGGAGGATCAGAAATATCATTCATTTAGTTTGATGCAATTTTCACCTCAAAACCATGTTTTGAGGTGAAAACATAATACTTTTCCTTCCAGTCACAATTCAGAAGCTGTTATCTCCACAAAGTGATGTCCCTGCCTTCAGAGAAGTTTTCCATAGCATGTTCAGTGCCAGAGCATCTTCCAAGCAAATCCATCAGAAAGATCCCGGAAAGAGCTTTCCAACGGTATACTACACTCTTAAAACTGACTTCGTGATTGAAATTTATGCTTAAGTGAAGTAAAAGTCCCTATATCCTCATATATCCCCTATTTCCCATTTTTCCCTTTAAACTTTGTTTTATTAAAGTTTTAATATTTCCCTTAAAAACCCCCCCTTTTTCCCCCTTTCCTATTATAAATTCACATTACAATCATTTTAACAAACATGCAACTTATTGCTAACCACTTCCCCACCATTACCCTTGAAACTTTATTATAAAGTCAAAGTTTCCATTATATATAACCCCCTGCCGCATAACCAATTCCCCTTTCCATACCCGTATAATTTATAACAAAGTTCATGTCATATCCCGTATAACCCAAAGTCCCTTCCCCTTTCTTTAAATCGCAAATCGCAAAATTCATTTGTATGCCCCGATGAGCCCATCGCAAATATTTGCGATGCTATCGCATTGCAAATCCTCCGATTGCATCGCAAATCCTTTGATCGCACCATCAAAAATCGAAAAGTTCAGCTGTATGCCCCGATAAACCCATCGCAAATATTTGCGATACGATCCCATCGCAAATCCTCTGATCGTATCACAAATCCTCGATCGCACTGCCCCTCCGATTGATCACATCGCACATGTTCCCGATTGCGATTGTGATTGTCCCTGCTCCCGATCTCTGATTGCAATATATGCGGGTCCCACCTCCATTTCGCTTCCCTTTTCCCATTTAAAATGCATTTTTCCCTTCACGAAAGCATAAATTTAATTCAATTTATTTCAACAGCAGATTAATAAAAAGTCAGTTTTCTTAAAAGGGGCTAACGGAAAGCGAAACATCAGGGGGCCGAGAAACAAAGTGTAACAGTCACATCTTCAGTAATGATTTGAAAAGGATCCACGCTACATGGTTTCACCTCTTCATTGGATATCCGAAAATTTCAAATGAGACAATGTAACGTAGCTCTTCCTTTACGAAAAGACTGTTAGCTTTTGGCCTTCCATCTTCAATTGTGATTCCTCCTCTTCCCATCGATTTGTATTGCTGCAAATCTGTCTATTTATTGTAAATTTTAATTATTTGCAAAATGCTGGAGAGTCTGAGGTCTAAAAACTCAGAAGTAAAGGAATAGTGTGGCAGTGAGATCTGCGCTCCATTGTACAGTTTTGCAGGGAATTAATAAAGTGATGCAGCTCTGATTTGTGGGATTCATGTGGTATGAGTTTTAGCATATGTCTCTCTTTTGTGTTTCATATGTACATTGCTATGTTTCATCATTCATTATTAAACATTTCTAGTTGAATATTTTCAAGTTAGAAAGGTAGAATCCATTTTATATGCTCTGCCTTGGGGAATCATTCATGCTCTGTGTGTTTTCTTCTGTTGAAAAGGATTCATTTATTATGCCCTTTTTAGCTTCTCAACAATCTTTCCACTTCATATTATTTCAATTTGATTGCTAAACCTCCTGATTATCTTGCCCTATGAAATACCCTGTATCCCGATTTAATTCCTCAGCTCATGCTGTCCTTTTGTCCCATACATCCCTGAAAATTCAGCGATTTATTAAAATCCCTTTTCCCCATTTATATATCTAGCCTAAAATCAGTGCATTACCATTTTGTTGAATATCTTATTCTACGGAGAGAGCCCTCTCCTTTCCTTGTAGGGCTAGCTACAAGGCTGAGCGTGGTTTAGTTGTTACCCTGATTTGCCTTTTTCAGCCAGAGGTTCAGATTGGGTGCTAACACACAATATCCGCTTTATTCAGCAGCTATCTCCCTATTTGGCGGCACTCTTGTACCATACTACCTGGAAGAGAGTGAAAATTTGGGTCTGGATGTTAGGGAATTAAGAAACTCAGTTTGGAAAGCCCGTCATAAAGGAATAACTGCTCGAGCCATGGTGATTATAAATCCAAGAAATCCAAATGGTTAGTGTCTAAGCAGAGATAGCCTTAAATAACTACTTGAATTTTGTTATATTGAGAATCTGGTATTGTTAGCAGACGAGGTTTATCAACAAAATATTTATCAGGATGAGCAGTGCACCTTAAATTTTCCCCAACCACATTATAATCAAATCCTGTTACACTAAAATTTGTCATCCTGACATTCTGATATGTGTATGAGCTCATTATTACTCATACTTCTCCCTTTTGCAAGTCTAATATATCAGTTCCTCATGTCAAGCCTTGAAAATCATAAAAAGTTCCTAAAAGTCTCCTAAACTTTGGTATCGCACTTTCTGGCTATCTTGCCTGCGGTCCCGCACCCAATGTTCAACTTTCCTGCATTCCTGAACGCACTTTATCTTTTTTATAGGTGCGGACCCCTGTAAGATTAAAAAGGCGCAAGTAAAATCCCAAAAATCTCAATTAACGTAAATTCTGGAAGCTTCTAGAATGGATTTTGCGGTGGCAGAACCGCTCTTGTAAGGTGCATGAATCCCTTACCTTATGGAGCTAACCCCTTGATGTGAGGAGCTTATCCCTTTGAAGGAGGATTCTATCCCTTCATGCTTGGAACAGAAAACCTCCTCTTGTCCACTATAAAAAGAGGCATTGGGTAGCCTCAAAGGGAGTTCAAGCTTTTAGAATATTTGAAGTTAAGTGCTGTTAAGATTTAGACTCAATTAACTAAGGCTTTTGTGAGGAGAGATTACATACCTCTATTTGTGTTGGTTGGAGGAGTGCATAAATTTTCAAAGTAAAGGAGACTCCTGCTTCGGACCCCGGAAAATCCTGTACAACATCAAGGCTCAGGTTGTAAGGATTTTCTTCTTTTGAAATTAATACAAATATACTCATTTTTCTCAATAAGCTTTCAATCAATGGTTTATTTCATAGATTCCTTGATCACTATGATAAGCATGGTTTATGATGATTTATATACAGGTGCTATGTAATATTTTGCTTGTTTGTGACTGCAGGTTTACAAGGAAAACTCCTTCAAGCGCGCGAGGGACAACAACGACTTCAAACAAGCACTGGACAAACGGTAAGTCTTTTACACCTCTATAGAGCCTTTTTGTAAACCTTATATGCTTAGAGAAAGATTAGTATGTTTGGCTGTTTGTTGCTAGATACTTTTAGTACTAGGGAGATCGGTCTTGTCCGCAAGACGGATTAATCCATACAACAAATTGGCGACTCCACTGGGGAAAGGACTTGTTGTTTTTGGTTCTCTTTTATTTTGATTTGGGGAAACGTTTTCTTGGTTTTTTATTGATTGACATCTGCCTGGGTAGCTTAGGTTTTCTCTGTTTTTGAAAATTTTTAAATCCTTTAAGTTTTTCTCTAGTTTTGCCTGGGACCGCTCTTTGCCTTGTTTTCACAGTGCGGGTAGTTTCGCACTTTTCCTATGTAAACAGTGCGGGACCGCACCTGTGATATCTTGGAGCCTGCGGACCCTGTTAAAGTTTTGAAAAACTTCGATTTCTTTCTTTAGTTTACCTTGATTTTGATTTTCAGTTTTTGTTTTCTGCCCAGATTGATGATTGTTTCTGTCAAAAGCTTTATGTTAATAAATCTCAGTAGTATTGGTGTTTTGATGATTTTCTAGAAGTTTTGCGTTTTGGATTGCGTTTCACTTGGTTTGTAGCGATTTGAAGCATTTGACGTTTTGAAGTACCTCAGATTACCTTGGTCTTTTTGGTCTTTTGCTGAATCTGACCTAATTGTGAAATCATCCTTTATTGAGAAATAGAGTTACCTGTTTCTTTGCAAATCTTCAAAAAGAAACTTTGTTATTGGTTTTTGAATTTCGTTTTTTATAAAAACATAATTGAGTGTTTTTCGATCTGTTTGTTATTCTGAACGAATAGATCCTTAGTTTGCTGAACAACTAAGATAAAACATTCTTCAAAAATCTTAAAGCTTTTATTCATTTAGATTATTAAATTTTGTAGTTTTGAGTGCTATTAAACTTTGTAGATCTTGAAATTAGTTTGTAGTCTTGAGTGCTTTTAAAATTTTTAGATTTCTTTTGAAGGAAAATTGTGTTGTAGCTTCAAGTTTTTGGGAAGTGAAAGGATTTTCATTGTGAGCTTTGATAAATTGTTGGAAAAGAGAAAAATAGTTTCTTTCGATTGTTCTTTATGTTTAAAGAAGGAATTGTTCATTAAAAGAATTGCATTCTCTAACTTTTGCTTAATTAGAATTTCATTGAAATAAAACAAGCTGATTATCATTTTTAGATGCATTTTTAGTGTCTTTTGGAAATCGAGTCATTTCACACCATCAGAGTTCCATTTTCGCACCCATTGACTTAAGAAACAGCTCTTAAAAGTAACGCTTAATTAAAATTAATCTAGCAATCTTTTTATTTTCTAGGGCTCTTATCACCAACATAGCTTAGGCTAGTATCTTGGAGTAGGGAGTAATTAACTCTCCAAGGTAGTAAAAACAAACAAGTAGACAAATATTGCGGTAGGAGATAAATCCAATTGTAATTTGTATAATCTGGGAAGCTTCTCTTAAAGAAGTCAATCACGAGATCATATCTGAACCTTTGAGACAATCAATTCTGTTTCATTGGGGAAGATAGAAGATTTTGCACGTATTACAAATGGTAAACCTCGGATTAACCATTGTCGAGGAGCCTGGGGTCACTTGTCGGTAAACCTCGGATTAACCATGTCGAGGAGCCTTCAAGGGGATTGAGCTTGCTACTCTGCCCTTGCGCGTGAAATCGGATCGTAGACTGTTCCCCCAGTTATATTTGTTACTATTGGTAACCTTAGTGTCCATTATCTTAAGATTATTTCCTAAGGTGACGGTGAAGGAAAGATCTCACTGTACCTGGAGCAGACGTCGACTAGACTCACTTGGACTCTCTGGGGGGTTCTCTTCACACGAGATGGTTTTGTGAAGAAACTTGTGCCAGTCTGTTTCATTAAGCAGGTTGTCGGGGTAACTGTTCCAACCGCCCTTTCTGTGTTAAATTTCTACTAAGTTGGATTTCATCACCAACTAGTGTTTTTAGTACGGAAAGTTATTGTTTGTGTGTGGTTTGAACTCTTAGAATTTTTAAGCGTATGTTTCAGTTGTTTGTTTCTTTAGAGACTTTAGGTGTTTTCATTGAAATTTTCTTTGTTTGCGTGTGATTAGTTAATATTTAATCGTGGCGGAATTGCCGAGACAATCCCGGAGACTACAAGGGAAACCCCCTGAATATTCACCAAGTCAGCTTGAAGGGCTTCGTGCTCTGGTATCATCCAGTAGTGGTAGGATTAGATCAACGGAAATTGGAAGTTCATCCATAATTGTCCATCTTGATCATCAAATACCTACAACAGAATACATTCAAGAACCGATTTCAGTTTCTGAAGTTGCTGGTAGTATTCCTGCTTCCAGTGAATTAGCTGACGAACCTGAAATCTCTGAACCTGAAACTGAACCTTCTGTTTTAGAAACATCCTCAGGATTTATTTCACCAACTTCTAGCGATCTTGATTCACCTAGGGTAAGAAATATTGTCACTGATGATCTTCCAGTTGGTCTTATTTCCATTGAAGAACTTACTAATCCAGACGAAGATATATCTCTTCCCAACTCCCCTCAATCTTTAAATCTTAGGGAGCGTGAATCTATTTTCTACAGCCCTATTCGAACTAGTGCTTGGTATCTATCTTTAACAATTTTTTTAGAGAATCCGGGTCTTGCTTTTTCTCCACCTCGAGTTCCATTTCATCCTACACCCAGAGGTTACTATCCGCCATCCATTATGGCCGGAGAGTCATCCGTGTTTTCTCAAACACCGGAATCATTTTTACATGGTGGTCCTTCTGTTCCTTCGGGATATCAGGCTTTGTCTGGTACTTTCTCGGGAGTAGATCCTCAACCAATTGAACAAGTGTTGTCATCTGGTAATAGTGGTGTTAAAACTGAAATGTTGAACGCAGCGCAAATTTATATGATGTCTGGTAATGTTCCGAATCCTCAACCTCAAGGCAGTCAGTTACTGCCTGGGGGGCCAACACAGGGAAATCAGTTGCCGCCTGGGGGGCAGCCTTCAGGTAGTCAGTTACCGCCTGGGGGGCAACCTTTAGGAAGTCAGTTACCACCTGGAGGGAAACCTCAAGGTAACTTTTTCCCAGCACAAACTATGGAATCATATTATTTTGGGGGACAACCCCAAGGACAGTACACACCTCAAGGGTATCAACCTTCAGGACAGTACATGCCCCAAGGTCAACCCCAAACTCAATATGCTCCTCAAGGTCCTTATCAACCCCAACTTCAGTACGCGCCTCAAGGTTATCAACCTCAAGGTCAGTACCCGATTCAAGGTTTCCAACAGCCTTCTGGTCAGTCATCTATTCCAGGAGCCGGAAATGTACTACTCACTTATCAACCCTACATTCAACCAGGTTATGGTCCTTACGTTCAACCTTCTGCGGGGCAATACCTCGGAATGAATATGGTGTGGGATCCGTCCCAATATCAACAGCCTATGCAGCCTAATGTGTAGTTGCCTTATCAACCTGGACAACCTTTAATTATTGGTCCAACTCAGCAACCTGTCCATCGTACTATTCAAACTCCTGCACCTGGTCCTGTTCAGCAAGCCGGTCCTAGTTCACCTAAGACTCCGCCTCAAACTGCTGCAACAGCTGCTACGTCTGTTCAACCTGTAACACCTGCTTCTGGAGTATCTGTAACCTCGAGTTCGTCTATCCCTGCCTCCGTGCAAATCCCTCAAGTCTTTGTACCCCAACCAGGATCTTCGGTTCAGACTTCGGTTCAGATGCCTACGGGACAAGCCGGTACAAGTACAGTTGTCACAAGTCAACCACAATTCACGTATCAACCGTACCAGGGACAGCCGCAATTCGGTCCCTATACACAAAATCCAAACTATCAGTATCAACCATACCCTGGCTATACTTATCAAAAGCCTCAACAACCCCAGTTCGGTACGATTAATCCTGGTTTTCCAGGGGGTTATACAATTCCTAATGCTAATTCAATTCCTAGCTACCCTGGGTATCCACCTCCTGGAACTGCTTTGGCTACTCAAGGTTTTCGTGACCCTAACCGTCAGTTACCCTTTATCGCAACTTTGGATTTACCTGATTTGACGCGCCTTACAAATGATCCAATTTTCTATTATCAGTATTGGCCTCTGGTGCCGCATAAGTTGCCCAGTGATATACCAAAATTCGAAGGTAAGCCAGGAGAAGATCCATCAAATCACGTCATGACTTATCACCTTTAGTGTGCATCTAATTCAATCATTGATGATTCGATTCGCTTACGTCTTTTCCAAAGAACGCTTATTGGTCTTGCAGCCAAATGGTACATTGAGTTACCACAAGGCTCGTTTCATAATTTCAGTCAGTTAGCAACTGCCTTCTTGACTCATTTTCAGTTGCCAGTCAGATACGAAAATGGCACAGAATTATTAACTTCGCTGAAACAATCCACGTCTACGTATATTTCTGATCATATTCATGAATGGCGACGTAGGAGATGTTTGGTGAAAGTTTACATTCCGTATCAAATTTTGGCGGAATGGTTTGTTAAATCATTGTTACCCAAGATTACTGAAGATGTTTCTAAGGCTTGTGTTGTTACTGAAGAGCAAGTAATTACTCAAGCTCAGTACCTTGACCTCGTTTACACGCAGTCAGGTACTTTACATGAAAAAATCCCAGACCTTCCAAAACAAGGTCAAATAGTTGCTGATCCTTCAGGGTCTCATGCCGCTGATGGTATGATTGGTACAGTCAATACTAAAAGTAAGAAGAAACCTTCAAAGAATTATTCTCCAATTATAACTTTACCTGATTCCCCGAAAGGAGAATCTTCCCCCGAAGTTTCTGCCAATATTCATGTTGTGGAGACATCCACGGCTAAATCTAAATCTGGTAATAAAAAGAAACGGAAGAGTAAAAACAAAAAGAATCCGGAAGAAAAAACTGATAAAAATGAATCCAATGACGAAAAACGTAAACCACGTTATCCTTGTTACATTTGTGACGAAGATCATTTTACTAAAGAATGCCCACATCGGGCCGAGGTTGTGAAATTCGTCAAAGGTTCACAACCTGCTGTCTTGAAGGATCCTTTTCCAACTCAAGATAGTAAGATGGTTGGTTCTACTTCGACTGCTTCAGAAGAGCCAATTTTGATGATGTCTCATGTAAGGATTGCGACGCGATCGAAAGATTATGGTACTAAGAATCCTGTTGATGATAAAGAAGCAGAATCTTCTAATGCAAATACATCAACTACACCTCCTCCTGTTTCTGGTCCGCTACAGATTGAGAAACCAAATCCAGACTTAATAATCAAACCGCCTGCTAAAGGTGTTCTTCATAAATCAGCTTTCAATCCACATGCGAGAGCTGCTCAGAATTACAACATTTTTGAAGACTTAGCTATTTCTCCTTCAGCAATGTCGGCTTTGGAAGTGCTCCAATCATGCCCAGCACAGCGTAAAATACTTTTGTCTGCTATAGGAGCTGTTGATATTCAGGATTCTAATCTTATAATCTTCGATCTAGAAAATAGTACACCTCATCTACCTCATCAGATGGCTTTCCAGATACCAGTGTACGTCAGAAACAGACCGATCTATCGGATTGTGATTGATGAGGGAGCTTCAACATGTATTATGTCGATTCAGTGTTGGAAATCACTTGGTTCTCCTACGCTGAACCAATCTCCGACGATTCTTAAGGCTTTTGATGGTCGAGGTTTCCACCCTTTTGGTATTTTGCAGGATTTACCCATAGGGGTTGAAGGTAAAGTTGTAAATCTGGATGTGGAAGTGGTTGATGCCCCTCTAGATTACAACCTTCTTCTGGGTCATATTTGGTCTTATGCTATGACTGCTATTGTCTCTTCAGTCTTCTGACTCATAAAATTTCCATATCAAGGAAGAATCGTTACAATAGATTAGTTAACTTATTTTACTTCTGACCCAGCCTCTACAGAAACAATCCAACACGTTGGTAAAACGACTATCCCTTATAAGGATGTTGGAGTAGGTTTGATTAAAGATTCTGGTTTGCTAGGAAATTTTTCCATTCCTCCTCCTGATGTACCGCCTTTTGTTGCAACTATTCATATGATTTCATCAGACTCTGTTATGTTTGATGATCCTTGGATCGTACCTTCCGAATCCGAGTTAGATTCAATTGATGGCATGATGCCTTTGAGTCCATTTGAACTTGCATATCAGGACGTACAGTCATTTTCCAACCCCTCTTCAACCGAGTTTGATCCAGTGAATGGGATCCACGAGGAATCACTTTCTATATCTAGCTCAGTAGCAACAACATTTCCTGAACCTGTTCATTCCGATGAGCAGATTCGTGAATTATTATCTGTTGATGATTTACCATGGGAAGATGTACATCATCGATCTTCATTTTTACCTGAACTAGATCATTTTGAAGATGATTTCGCTTCAATCTTTACTGCTGATTATGTCAAGGAACCACAGAATCCATTGAAAAATCCTGATTTTGAGTTAAATTTGGAAAATATTTCTTGAACGATTCCAATTGACATTTCAGTAAAACCTGGAATAATTGAAAACATTCATATAGGAGCTTCCTGTACTGAAGAAGAAATTCAAACTTATAAAGCCCTATTTCAAGAATTCTGTGATGTGTTTGCCTGGTCCTACGAAGAAATGCCAGGAATTGATCCGTCAATTGTCGTACATGAAATCAAGACTTACCCGGATGCCAAGCCTGTTCGTCAACGTCTACGTCAAATGCATCCTAGAAAAGATGCTGCTATCAAAGCAGAGGTTGAAAAATTACTTCGTGCATGTTTTATTTATCCGATTCCTTTAACGGATTGGGTATCTAATATTGTTCCTGTGACTAAAAAACAAGGAACCATACGAGTATGTATCGATTATAGGGATATTAATCGAGCTTGTCCTAAAGACAATTATCCAACTCCCTATATCGATCAAATAATCGATGATTGTGCCGGCAGTGAAATGTTTTCCTTTATGGACGGCTTTTCGGGGTATAATCAAATAAACATAATCCCTGCCGATCAGCCAAAAACAACTTTTATTTGTCCGTGGGGGACATTTGCTTATTGAAAACTACCCTTTGGATTAAAGAACGCTGGAGAAACTTTTCAACGGGCAATTTCTTATGCGTTTCATGACATTAAGCACATTGTGCAACCGTATCTCGATGATTTACATGCTCATTCATCACGCAGGGCTGACCATCTTACACATTTACGTGCTGTCTTTATGCGATGTCGGCATTATCAGATTCGGGTAAATCCACACAAATGTGTTATTTGTGTAGATTCAGGTCGTTTACTGGGATTTGTTGTCTCGAAAGCAGGTATTCGTGTCGATCCATCGAAGGTCGAGGCTATTGTTAAATTACCTCCTCCTTCGACTTTACGCCAACTCCAAAGTTTGCAGGGAAAAGCAAAATTTTTACGTCGATTTATTCCTAACTACGCCGAGCTTACAAAAGGTTTTACCCAGTTGCTGAAATAGAACATTCCATTCTTTTGGGATGAGATCGCTGATCGATCTTTTGATGCACTTAAACACACGTTAACCCATGCACCGTTATTGCATCCTCCCAAATACAACCAGGATTACATTTTGTACCTCGCTGCTTCTCATTCCACCATTGGGATGGTTTTAGTTCAGGAAGATGAATCTCATACTGAACATGTGATTTACTATCTTAGTCAAAATCTGCATCCGACTGAGATTAAGTATACGCATGTGGAGAAATTGGCCTTGGCAGCTGTTCAAGCTGTCCAACGATTTAGACATTACATATTGTTACGAAAAACTATGGTGATTTCTGATTGCAACCCTATGATGTACATTTTGACCAAATAGTTGCTAGGGGGCAAGTATTCCAAGTGGATAGTCATCCTGCAGGAATTCGACTTGGAATTTGAAAAATCCAAGGCGAATAAATCCTTGGTTTTTGCGGAACTAATGTGTGATTTCCCCTCTACTGATACTGAAACTGTGGCAGAGCAACCCATTGCGGATGAATCTCTATTTCTTATCAGTACTCTTGATCCATGGTATGGGGATATTATCGTTTATCTCCAAACCCAGTCTTTTCGGCCTGACATTTTGCGATCTCAGCGACGGAAAATACGTTTCCAATCCCAACAGTATAATATTATTGGTGATACACTTTATCGTCGAGGAGCGGATTCTGTTTTCCGACGCTGTCTTATTCATGAAGAAGCTGAAAAGGTTCTAAATGACTGCCATTCTGGAGCATGTGGCGGTCATATGTCTGGGTATGCCACATCCCAAAAGATATTGCGCACTGGTTATTTCTGGCCGTCGTTATTCAAAGATTGTATTTATGCAGTCCGGAAATGCCACAATTGTCAACTGTTCAATCGTAAGATGCGCGCACCACCCGCTCCTCTTCATCCCATAATTGCTGTTGGTCCTTTCGAAAAATGGGGTATCGATTTTATTACATGTAACCCTCACTCGGTCGGGGGGCATGCATATATTATCTTAGCAGTAGATTATTTTACTAAGTGGGTCGAGGCAATGCCTACATTTTCGGCTGACAGCAAGACTACTGCAAATTTCGTGTTTAATCACATAATTGCAAGGTTCGGTGTTCCTCAAGCCATTATTACTGATCATGGAAGCCATTTTCGGAATGTCATGATGACTGAATTGACAGAACAGCTTGGCTTGCGCCATGATAGTTCCACTCCGTATTATCCGCAAGCCAATGGTCTGGTCGAAGCCATAAATAAAGTTTTAGTCACCATGATCAAACGAATTATTGGTATTCACAAAACGAATTGGCATTCCATGTTATTTTCAGCACTTTGGGCATATCGAACTTCAGTCAAAACGTCAACTGGTTTCACTCCCTTTCAACTCGTTTACAGTTTGGAAGTTGTGTTGCCGATTGAATGCGAAATTCCATCTTTGAAATTAGCCATAGAATTACTCCCAGCTACGTCTGAAGAGGAGAAACGTTTTTTGTACTTGGCTCAATTGGATGAAAATCAGAGAAACGCTGTAATAGCAAACGAGGCTCATATCAAAAGAGTAAAAGCTTAGTATGATAGAAGTGTTACCCCTCGAAATTTTTTAGAAGGAGACCTAGTCTTAGTTTATGATCAAGCCAACGATAAGATAGGAGTTGGAAAATTCGTGCCCATGTGGCATGGTCCTTTCATTGTTAAGCGAAAGCCAGCAAAAGGGGCCTATGAGCTGAAATATTTTGATGGTATCCCTTTAGATAAACCCAGAAATGGGCTATATCTGAAGCGATATTATGTTTAAACTTGGTATGGAGATCTTTTACTTTTTAGGTTAGATTTCTTTACTGCTGGTGTGTCTTAGATTAGAAAGGTGTGCCTAGTTTAGAAGTGTGTTTTATCACTATTCCTGCTTATCTGAGTCTTACTCTTGATATTGCAGATGTTGACGTCTCTTCAAACCTACATTGGTTTTGCTGATGGTGCTTGTCGTAGTACACGGAACATTTCTTCCGCAGCTTGGGTTATCTATTCACCCTCTAACGAGTTAGTTTCCATGCATGGGGTAAGCCTTGGTCAAACAACGAATCACATTGCCGAATATAGTGCAGTGATTGAGTTATTGTCTGAGTCCATATCATTTGGGATTCGGAGTTTGATTGTGAGGTTGGATTCTGAACTTGTTGTATTACAGCTTAACAAAGTTTATGCCATTAGAAATCCAGTGTTGTTACGGTTGTTTTTGAGAGTTCGTCTCTTGGAATGTGAATTTGACTACATTGAATATCAACATATTCCAAGACATTTAAATACATTAGCAGACGCAGTTGCTTCTAGTATGATAAATCGACATTTGCAGTAATTAAAACAGTGAAACAAATAACATCCATAACATGTATACAGATAGCTGGTAAATAGTGATATATCATATGATAGAAGTATTTTCAAAAATATACATCGTCTTCGATCATAGGTTGGAAACACCTTATGATCGGCAAAATGATAACACAAAAAGTAAAAAATATGAGTCTACAACACGATCATCCCATCACTGATGGTGGTCACGATAAGAAACCACTGCCCGAGCCACCCTGCACAGAAACCTCCTAAAATGTCCTAGAACACCAATCACGTATCTTTGCAATCTGAATGGAATATCATCTATGTTTTTCTCCAGAATATCTAGAGTCAAACGCTCTAGATGATGCTCTAAATCAATCAAGATTTCTGCTGATTGGCCTGCAGGAGCTGGTGCGGCTGCAACTGGTTGTCTTCTTTCATAGGGTTGGAGATGGGCTGGTCGCCGTGGGCCCACATCTGTATTCAACAAACTTTTTGGTTATTATTTAACAAGACGATCAAAAATAAAAAATTAAACTTAGAAACTGTTGAAGAAATATTTTTTACTTGAGTCATCCCACTGTTCCCCTGCTGGGAGAGCCATCTCCCGGTCGCCGCGGAAATCTATCCCGGCATACGGAAAGTCCTCAATTACAAAAAGTTGGTGGTCCAGCCAACGAAAATATGAAGAAGGAAATCGAACAATCTCAGCACCCTCAATACCGTGACGGGCCATCAGTGTGGACCAACGAACCATCCTAGGTTTTCTAGGTCGACCGGCATCAACAGGGATACTCTGTGGAGCTAGCATAGGAATCCTCTCTAGAGCAAAGGAGATGATGATGGATCCATATCCAAAGTTATTCAATTTCCCATTTTTTTCTCTAGTTAGTTGGCCTTTTACATTAGCCAACACAGCGTCACACCAGTTGAAAATAGTGCCGCGAAAACAGTCCACAACAATGTGCATTTGAGAACCGGTAGCTACATGCAATGCTGAACTCCCACACAGCTTGGTAACAGTAAATGCAATAACTTTGAGCTCGAGACGGATGCTAGTTTTTATATCAATCTGTTTGTCCATGGGGTCTACTTCATTATTACAGAATTCTTGTCGAAGACTAGCGACAGTCTGGCCATCTGGCCTAGTCCCAAACAAGGAGAGTTTTTTGCCCCTTTTGGACAAACCAGTCAGAAAATAAATGTCCTCTAGCTCGATTTCAAGCTGGTGGCTGCCAATAATGAAACACTGGTCCTGCACGTTCCACCTATTTACCAGCCATGTCAGGAGCTCTACATGTGCTCTCATGCCTTGGATGGCCCAGAATTTATATATACCGCATGCTCTTAATGCCTGCATTGTGGGCAAATGGAGCATTGCAGCATCATCCACGTCCTCATGTTCACGTTCTCTCCAAATAAACATCTTGTTAATCCTACAATGCATAAAAAGATAGATTAGTACAATCTAATTTGAAAAATTTTGGGCGGCAAAAGAGAAATTTGAGTTTAAATTTAAAACGCGCGGGGACCGCACTCAACCCTTGTAAACAGTGCGTAGGAACGCACATGTTCTCTTAGGAAAGTGCGGACACACGCATTTTTTCTTTGTAGAAAAAAGTCTGGGTCCGCAAGTACCATGTGTGTCACCTGCGGACCCTCGCGAGCAATTTTTTGAACCATATTTTTCCTTAAAAATGAAATTTAAAGCCTAAAAATGAATTGTAAACAGATGAAATGAAAGATTAAGAGGTCGTGGATTACCTAGGACTGACGGTTCTCGATTTCGATGGACGGATTTTCCAGAATCTTCACAGGAAATTTTTTACCCAAAAGCTTCTACTTTTCACTCCGAACTTGAACGGTAAGAATGAAGTTGAAAAAGTCCTTTTTATAAGTTTTTTCGAATAGATGAATTTTTAATTTATTTATTTTTCACTTTAAAAAGGGTATTTTGAAAGCATTTTTACTCATTTTAAACAGGTATGTGTAATGTTTCAAGTTTTTGTGCAGAAATTGGATTTTTCAGGAGAATTGATCATTTTTCAACAAAGAGCATACTTTTATCACTTTTTCGGACTCTTTCAAAAATTCACGAAAAAGCGAAACATTGGAGTCCTCTTTTAAGCCCTTTTCAGACTCTCTAAATATGAAAATATCGCCGAGTACTTGATCGTTCGAACCCGTTAAAGTAAATGAATGATCGTCCCTTCAGTATAAGTTTACCCCTTTTACGAACTGAAATGGACTATTTACGAAAAAGGTATACGTTGACTAATTACGGTCAATAGAGTTCTCTCCCGCATTGTGTTATCTTTTTTTGGGCCTGAGAGACTAAATTTACGAAAAAGTACACCCATGGAGTTTTCTTAAGTTTTTTCTTCTGACTCCCTAAAAATGAAAAACACCAAGTTTCTCCTATACTGGACTCGTTAAAATTTAACAGTAAAGGACCTGTTTAATTTTCAACAGGAACGAACCACTCCTTCTTAGGGTTCGAATATTAAACTAAGTTGGATTCATCCGAAGGATGAGCTTATAAACAAGCAAATGTTATCCTCCTCAAGCTTGTCAAAAATAAAGAGGTACTTGCCAAAAATGGTGGGGGAAAAGAGAGGAAAATGGGCGTATTTGTTGTATTTTGATTCTTCGAAAATTCAGTCGACCACTCTTGAACATGACACTTTCATTCACTTGGGTTGGGAAATCCTTTGCCTAATAGTTAATCGAACCTCATTTGAAAGTCTTCATCCGGTTTCTGGGTATTAACTTTGGGTCAATTGTCGCCAAACCATCTGTAGTGTCGTTATGTGTTCGAGAGGACATTTTAAATAAACCATTCATTTGCAAAATATATGTCATCCATTTTGACCATCCTTGAGTCAGTCCTTGCCAATATATTTTCAAAAATTGATCTATGATTTCGTGTTGTGGGCTTGCCTACGACGGATCGCTTTCTATCGACGACAACTCATTATCTGGGAATTTGATCTAGAAATCATCAGTACCTTGAAATCTGCATGCCTTAATGGCAAGTTTCTCGCTTTCGACGACAGGTTACATCATCGAATTTCGATCGAATGATTCCGTGAAATGTTCAACTTCAGCTCATTCATTCACATTTCATGGATTGTACTGGGTACTTTGAGAGCCATTGACATTACTGGTGGTTACTCTCACACTTGTTAACAATTTACATCATTGACTGGTAATCAAGTGGTTTCTACCATGTTCGACTTCGACACATTCATTCGCATGGATAGAATCGTACTAGTTCGAGATGCGGAAATCAAGACCTTGGATCTAGTTTCTACCATCCAGGCTGCGAGGAATTTTATTATCATTTATACAGTAGAATATTTATAAACAGATGGCTGCATCCATACTGTGTCTACACATCCTATACTGTGATGTACTCAAAATCATTCTTGTATCAGGACAGTTGAATTGGTTTTTAGTTAGTTTAATCTGAGTATGGAATGCCTACCTCAGTGATGATACATATACATGTATATTTTGCATTGAATGTTTTTATAGGTGCTAACTGGGGTGTCCACAGGATGATCCTTGAAATTATAAAGTACTGCACTCTTCATATATGACAGACTTCAACATCATCTATTCCAGACTTTGCACTTTAGGGGGCAATCTGTTACACTAAAAATTGTCATCCTGACATTCTGCTATGTGTATGAGCTCATTATTACTCATACTTCTCCCTTTTGCAAGTCTAATATATCAGTTCCTCATGTCAAGCCTTGAAAATCAGAAAAAGTTCCTAAAAGTCTCCTAAACTTTGGTATCGCACTTTCTGGCTATCTTGCCTGCGGTCCCGCACCCAATGTTCAGCTTGCCTGCGTTCCTGAATGCACTTTATCTTTGTTATAGGTGTGGACCCCTGTAAGATTAAAAAGGCGCAAGTAAAATCCCAAAAATCTCAATTAAAGTAAATTCTGGAAGCTTCTAGAATGGATTTTGCGGTGGCAGAACCGCTCTTGTGAGGTGCATGAATCCCTTACCTTATGGAGCTAACCCCTTGAGGTGAGGAGCTTATCCCTTTGAAGGAGGATTCTATCCCTTCATACTTGGAACAGAAAACCTCCTCTTTTCCACTATAAAAAGAGGCATTGGGTAGCCTCAAGGGGAGTTCAAGCTTTTAGAATATTTGAAGTTAAGTGCTGTTGAGATTTAGACTCAGTTAACTAAGACTTTTGTGAGGAGAGATTACATACCTCTATTTGTCTTGGTTGGAGGAGTGCAGAACTTGTCAAAGTAAAGGAGACTCCTGCTTCGGACCCCGGAAAGTCCTGTGCAACATCAAGGCTCAGGTTGTAAGGATTTTCTTCTTTTGAAATTAATACAAATATACTCATTTTTCTCAATAAGATTTCAATCGATGGTTTATTTCATAGATTCCTTGATCACTATGATAAGCATGGTTTATGATGATTTCTATACAGGTGCTATGTAATATTTTGCTTGTTTGTGACTGCAGGTTTACAAGGAAAACTCCTTCAAGCGCGCGAGGGACAACAACGACTTCAAACAAGCACTAGACAAACGTAAGTCTTTTACACCTCTATAGAGCCTTTTTGTAAACCTTATATGCTAGAGAAAGATTAGTATGTTTGGCTGTTTGTTGCTAGATACTTTTAGTACTAGGGAGATCGGTCTTGTCTGCAAGACGGATTAATCCATACAACAAATCCACCATAGATTTATATTCAATTTAGGGATGATATTAAATGAATCACTGAGACCGCTAGCCGAGGAAGGAGAAGTCAAGACGTAACCATAGAAGCTTCGAAAACCAGGTTGCTTCTTTGGAGCTGGATTATAATGCTGTAGAACAGAGAATAAGGAACACACCTTCCAGCAATAGCAGCATCCAACAAAAAGAGGCGTGATTTCTCCAATTTGACATTGTGTTTCAAAACCAATTCTCATTCTGGCAAATTGTAAAACCAATAATCTTCTCTATTTCTTGGTTGAAGCTCCAATTTGCAATTAAAAATGTATATATATCAGTTTCCGTAGTTGATGAGAAAAATATGGATCAATTAGATAGGAGGTAGTCCGTCCATCAATTGGGAAGGGTGCAGACTCACTGAGTCCAACAATTAAATTTCTCATATGTAAATCAATATCTTCTGAAAATGTAGGGAGGGTGCAAAATCAAAGAGTCTGTTTATCAATTAGACAGGGCACAATTAAATTCCTCAGTTATCAAAGTCGAATTTATCAGGGTCGAATTAAATGAATCTCTTATGATTCGCAGATCCAACATCGATTTGCCCAGCACAATAATTGTAATGGAGCAACAATAGATGATGTATTTATTAATTAATATTTGACTTGTTTTGATTTAATTTAATAAATTTTGGCTTCTGCATTTGTTTTGTTTTTATATAAGCTTTGCAATTTTCATTTTAAACGTTGAGTTAGTTTAGGACTTGCTCCAGGGAGTGGCAAGGATCGACCGCAACCTGGAGTTGAGTCCCTCATTCTTCATATATTTAGGAATTATTTAATTTGTAGAATCATATTTTGTTTCGATTTTTTTTTTTAAATAGCATCTAATATTTCCTAATTCTGCACTTAGATCATTATTTTGTTTTCCAATTTCTGAGTTTTATTTAGAAATGAGAACAGATTGTAATGCATTAATTTTGAATAAGTAACATTGCCATTTAGAGTGTAATTCTAGGTTTGATTTGTTCATGTATAGCAGGATTTATCTTAAGAATTAAATCTCTTTTAAATTAGAATTATCCTTGTTTTCGTAGTATAATCACTTCTTTATAAGAGCAAGTTTGAGCGTGGATTTAATTGTGCATGTAGCGGCGATTTAAATTTTTCATTATCGAGTGGCATGAGTTTGATTTAGTTTTCATTATGAGTTGCATGATTTCGAAGAGTGAGTTGTTTTTGAATAATTTTTTTCACCTAGATTAAAATCTTTAAATTCAAGGTTATCATAGCTTATTTGTAATGTGATTTTTAATAGGATTTTTAAGTATTATTTTACATGAAGTGAAATAGTTTCTTTTAGCAATAGTTAGAATTGTCTTTTGTTAATTTGGAATCTTGAATTTATTAGGAAGAGTAGTTATAGTTACTTTAATTTGTGAGGTTGTCATTAGAATAATGTGTGTGTCTTTTACTTATCTCAAGTTTAGTTTTCAAGTGATAGTTTCAAGTTAGTGAGAGGAGTTAATAAATTAAGGTTTTCAAGTTATCATAGGAGTTTTAAAAGTAGAATGTGAGTGCGAGAATGTTACATGATTGAGGATTGATTTGTAGTTTAATTGCATTATGGAGTTTGCACTGATCGAAATTGGTTAACTAGGTTTCCTTTTCAAGATTGCTTGTTTTCCAAAAAATGTATGTTTCATTTCAGCACCTAGTTTATCATTATAAAGGAATATATTTATACTTTGACAATTAAGTTGAGCCAATACATAGTACAACTCGTGTTTATGACTCCCGGATTGATAATTAATATTGAGAGGCTTAATCCGAAAATTAAGCCGACCAACATTTTGGCGTCGTTGCCGGGGAGTTGTATTTTGGCTCAGGTAAAAAATTTCTTACAGAGTTTCAAGGGTATTGCAGGACGTTAGAGGGCAGAGAGTGTACGGTAAGACGTGAGTGAAGAGCCACACATCCACTTTCTTGGGGTTTCTCCAAAGTCTGGCCATCTTGTGTATCTCTTGAACTTTTATTTCCTTTATGTGTAGAAGTAGAAGCAGGTTTTAGACATTTAATTTCGAAATTGCCTTGTTTTTCAAAGATTAAATAGTACTTTGATTTGGCATTTTCCTTTCATGCAAGTGTGGTGAGCTTTATTTTAGCCAATATATTTTAAAATTCATTTATCTTCAGAATCCAGTCTTCAACGATATATCATTTTTAGGGTACTGTAAGAACCCTTGCGTACTAATCCATGTGATGACATAATGTACCAGTTTTCTTGTTGAAAACAAGAAAATGGTATTTTGAGGAATCATTCAATGAGGATTTTTTATGTTGCTACAAAGACGAACAACTCATCCGATGAAGAATTCACAAGTGTTGAATTTAATATCTTGCTTGAACATAAATTTAATATAATTAAATCTTTGATTTCGAAATTGGATGATTTTTAGGAACAAGAGAAGGACGAAGAATGATTTCTTATCCTATGTGCCAACTGTAGAAAGAAACATTTCCTTGGAAAGTGTCCACTTAGCAATCTAAAAGTTTGCAAAATTTACGAGGATGGTCATGCAACCGAACATTGTCCATCACTGCCACGATTATGAAAGGTACTCAGGGAATCAAGTAAGGAATTGAATAAACTGCCAGGTATAACTAAAAACCCAACACCATTTGATACTTGGAATGCTTGGAATAATTATTATTTTCCTGAGCAGGTTCCTCAACATGTTTATAATCCTGCAGTTTCATGGAAAACTTCTGATCCTCCTCCAATTGAATATCCTACTTCATGGCCACAGTGGCCCTCTCCTTGGCCATCATCTGCGAGCCAGATATCTCCATGGCCTTAAGACTCATTTGGCGTCCTCCTTTGGCCTTAAGAATCGTTTGAAACTAAACTTGAGGAAGGAGAAGTCGAGGCGAAACCATAGAAGCTTCGAAAATCATGTTGCTTCTTTGGAACTGGATTATAATGTTTTAGATCAGAGAATAAGGAACGCACTCTCCAGCAATAGCATCATCCCACAAAAAGAGGAGCGATATCTCCAATTTGACATTATGTTTCAAAACCAATTCTCATTCCGAAAAATTGTAAAACCAATAATCTTCTCTATTTCTTGGTTGAAGCTCTAGTTTGTAATTAAAAATGTATATATATCAGTTGCCGTAGTCGATGAGAAAAAGGTGGATCAATTAGATAATAGGTAGCCTGTCCATCAATTTGGAAGGGCGCAGACTCACTGAGTCCAACAATTAATTTTCTCAGATGTAAATCAATCTCTTTTGAAAATGTAGGGAGGGCGCAGAATCAGAGAGTCATTCCATCAATTAGACAGAGCGCAATTAAATTTCTAAGGTGTCAAAGTCGAATTTCTCAGGGTCGAATTAAATGAATCTCTTCTGATTTGAATATCCGGCATCGAATTGGCCAACACAATAATTGCAATGGAGCAGCAATAGATGATGTATTTATTAATTAATATTTGACTCGATGTTTTGATTTAAATTAATAAATTTTGGCTTCTGCATTTGTTTTGTTTTTATATAAGCATTGTAATTTTCATTTTAAACGTTGAGTTAGTTTAGGACTTGCTCCAGGGAGTGGCAAGGATCCACCGCAACTTGGAGTCGAGTCCCTCATTCTTCATAGATTTAGGAATTGTTTAATTTGTAGAATCATATTTCATTTCGAATTGTTTTTTTAAATAGCATCTAATATTTCCTAATTCTGCACCTAGATCATTATTTTGTTTTCCAATTTCTAAGTTTGATTTAGTAATGAGAACATATTGTAATGCTTTAATTTTGAATAAGTAACACTGCCATTTAGAGTGTAGTTCTAGGTTTGATTTGTTCATGCATAGCAGGATTTCTCTTAAGAATTAAATCTCTTTTAAATTAGAATTATCCTTGTTTTCATAGTATATCACTTCTTTATAAGAGCAAGTTTGAGCATGGATTTAATTGGGCATTTAGCTGTGATTTAAAGTTTTCATTATCAAGTGGCATGAGTTTGATTTAGTTTTCATTATGAGTTGCATGCTTTCGAAGAGTGAGTTGTTTTTGAATAATTTTCAGAATTAGTGCTCGGAATCTCCACAGTTCTCATTTTTCAGTCTACGTTTCAGGTCTAAAGCAAGACCCATCATCAGGACAAATCTGCAAAAAAGAGAGACAAATAGTGTTAAATAAATAGCGGAAAAATGACAAGAAAGAGAGCCGACCAAATATCCATTAAATGGTTTAGTTTCCAATTTATTTTTATTTTATTTTAATTTTTATTTAGATGAGTTTTTTAGTTATTATGTTTTTTAATTTATCAAAAACATTATTTTGATATTTCAAGCTGTAATGCTAATAATGTTCTAATGTTTCCAAATATTAATATTAATAAAGTCTTAAGATTATCTTATTTAAGGATATTTATTTTATTTTATTATGTTAATGATTTCTAAATGTCAAGAAAAATCAAGGAATAGTAATTATATTCCTATCCTAATGATGAGAAGGGGAGTCCTAGAAGAATGATTTAAAGGTTAGATTTAATGGCTTGAATCTCATTAAATTTAAAAGACCCTATGCAGATTATAATATCTACTATTATTATTTAACCTTAAAAAGTTCTAAGAATTTTATATAATTTGGCTTATGAATTATACTAATAGATTAAGTTTTCGATATTATTAAAGAATAGAATTTTTATTGATAACCTAATATTATGTAAAGGGCCTAAGGTGAAAATACTAAAAGATAAGGATTTGACTCTATCAATATTATAAGGTCACAAGGAGATTATAGTGATTACTATTTCATAACTAAGAATCAATGATAAAATTCCTAAGACTTTTGAATAATTTGTTTCACCTAGATTAAAATATTTAAATTCAAGGTTATCATAGCTTATTTGTAATGTGATTTTTAATAGGATTTTTAAGTGTTATTTTACATGAAGTGAAATGGTTTCTTTTAGCAATAGTTAGAATTGTCTTTTGTTAATTTGGAGTCTTGAATTTATTAGGAATAGTAGTTATAGTTAGTTTAATTTGTGAGGTTGTCATTAGAATAACTTGTGTGTCTTTTACTTATCTCAAGTTTAGTTTTCAAGTGATAGTTTCAAGTTAGTGAGAGGAGTTAATAGATTAAGGTTTTCAAGTTATCATAGGAGATTTAAAAGTAGAATGTGACTGCAAGAATGTTATATGATTGAGGATTGATTTGTAGTTTAATTGCATTATGGAGTTTGCACTGAACGAAATTGGTTAAGTAGGTTTCCTTTTCAAGATTTCTTGTTTGCCAGCAAATGTGTGTTTCATTCCAGTACCTAGTTTATCATTACAAAGGAATATATTTATACTCTGACCATTAAGCTGAGCCGATACGTAGTACAACTCACATTTACGACTCTCAGGTTGATAATTAATATTGAGAGGTTTAATTCGACAATTAAACCGCCCAACATTTTTGCGCCGTTTCCGGGGAGTTGTATTTTGGCTCAGGTAAAATTTTTCTTACAGAGTTTCAAGGGTATTGCAGGACATCAGAGGGCAGAGAGTGTACGGTAAGACGTGAGTGAAGAGCCACGCATCCACTTTTGTGGGGTTGCTCCAAAGTCTTACCATCTTGCTTATCTCTTGAACTTTTATTTCCTTATCTTGCTTAAGTGTAGAACTAGAAGCATGCTTTAGAAATTTAATTTCCAAATTTCCTTGTTTTTAATATATTAAATAACACTTTGATTCATCATTTTCCTTTCATGCAAGTGTGGTGAGTTGTATTTCAGTCAAAATATTTTAAAATTCATTTATCTTCAAAATCCAATCTTCAACGTTATATCATTTTTGGGGTACTGTAAGAACCCTTGCGTACTAATCCATGTGATGACAGAATGTACCAGTTTTCTTGTTGAAGACAAGAAGATGGTATTTTGAGGAATCATTCAATGAGGAGTTTTTATGCTGCTGTAGAGACGAACAAATCATCCGATGAAGAATTCATAAGTGCTGAATTTAATATCTTGCAGATTGAACATAAATTTAATATAAGTAAATCTTTGATTTCGAAATTGGATGATTTGCAAGAACAAGAGAAGGACGAAGAACCACTTCTTATCCTATGTGCCAACTGTAGAAAGAAACATTGCCTTGGAAAGTGTCCACTTAGCGATCTAAAAGTTTGCGAAATTTGCGAGGATGGTCATGAAACAGAACATTTCCCATCACTGCCATGATTACCAAAGGTACTGGGGAATCAAGTAAGGAATTGAATCATCCGCCAGGTATAACTCAAAACCCAACACCATTTGATACTTGGAATAATTATTATTTTCCTGAGCAGGTTCCTCAACATGTTTATAATCCTGCAGTTTCATGGCAAAATTATGATCCTCCTCCAATTGAATATCCTACTTCATGGCCACAGTGGTCCTCTCCTTGGACCTCATCCGTGAGCCAAATATCTCCATGGCCTCAAGAATCGTTTGGATCCTTCTCTCTAGGGAAATCTCCGAGGAAAATTCAATCATATGAGCACCAACAACAACTACAATTGATTTCCAATGCATCATTAAGTTATCCTCCTCTATGGTCCCAGTCGTTTGTGCAACCTTACCCTAACCCTAGTTCATACCCTAGTCCATACCCTAGACCTAGCCTTAATCCATATCCTAGCCCTTATCCTAACCCTAGACCTAACCCTAATCGATACCCTAACCCTAGTCCAAACCCTAAACCTAGCCCTCATTCAAACCCTAGCCTTAACTCAAACCCTAGGCCTAATCCCAATCCAAATCCAGACCTTAGTCCAATCATTAACCAAAACCCTAGGCCAAACCGCACCTTAAACCCTAATCTAAACCATCGAGTTGCACAATAGTTCGAACCACCTATTATTTCCGTTGATTCCCCTATTGAAAAAAATGCTACATCTTCCATGTTGGAAAAGGGAATGAATATGGAAACTTCCCCCATTACTACAGAGCATTCACCCCGAGAAGATATAATTCAAAGAACACAAGAGGAGCAATCTTTCATTGGAACTTGTTCTAAAAATGTTGTTGAAACTCAAAACCCTAGAATCTCTCTCAACCATTCTTGTCAGTTTGAAAAGCAGATATTTGAGCCTGAACTTGAGGGATTTATCTTTTTTCTTTCATCCGATCCTTTTTGCCTCCAAGAAAGTGAATATCAAGTTGTGGAAGACTTGCATCAGTTGGAGAATCATAAATATGTGGATTCCATTGAATCCTGGTTTCGAGAAGTCGTCAACACATCTTGTTTCCTCCACATTCGGAAACTCTTGGTACCATATCAATTAAAGCAACTGGTTTCTCATGCTTTCATATGTCTTGAAGTCTATTCATTAAAACTAAGCGTGAGTATAATCAGCATTTTGTTACGCACATGGCTTCATTGGAAGTACTCCTATACTTAAACGGGAGACTTTTGCCTCTTAGGGTAAAATAGGGTAGGAAAATAAATGAATAAAGATGTTATCATGCTATTAGGGTTTTGAATTTTAAATAATGCCTATTAAAACTACTTTTAATCGACATTAGTTGTTAACACACACATTTGTGACAAATCTTGTTGAGTACAAGTCACTCTAATACCTCACGATTTTGCAAAAAGTAACCATGTTTAATCACTCTAATAAGTTGCCGTCTCGGATATATATTTTCAGTTTCCCATAGAAGGTACTATTGGAAAACCCCCTATGGAGGAACACTCTTGTAAATATCATAATGAGCTATTCAAGAGAACACTAGCATTCTTAACTCAAATAATCTTTTAGTCATTGTCTGGGATATATTTAACAAGTCTTTAGGGTAGAGTAACTAGCCAGCAATGATTAGTCATTAAAAATTTTTCACGCCATCCAGTAATCTTAAGGAGTAGATCTGTCTCCCCACTTATTAAGTAACCTTTGAGGTTAATCATAATCAGAGCTTACAAAGATTTAGGGAAGGATAGGAGGTCTCATGATGAGCCGACCTACCACGATCATGCGACCTAGCACGCATGACATTATTGCTCTTGGTCACCAAGCCAGAGTAATGGCTTTCAGCCAAAAAGCTAGAAGACAGGAGGTCTCATCACAAGCCGGCCTGTTCATCCATGTTACTTCTTGTGAGTGGCACTGCCATCAGCTGGTTACTAAGCCAGGACAGTGGCCTTCATCTAAAAATTCAAATAAGCTAACTCTGAATCTATACCTAGTAAGTGGGATACTGACATTTCGCTAGGTTAAAATACATCCTTGCGGAGGTTATGGACACCTACGGGTAGCAGGGCCATGTCTGTGGTATTAAAGTTAACGACATACTATGATTTTCTTGGTTATCCTTCTCTTTTCCTAAGACTCATCCTTTTTCTTCGAAAATAGTTTTAAGATGATTTGAACATGATGATTTGAGTTCTATCTTTCAAAAATTGAAGAATATTTAATGACGTAGTACCCTTAGGGAAGGTTATTCATTGTACTAGATTAAGAGGAAATTTAGTTTTGAATATGGATGACAACGTAATAAAGAGGTTGCTGATTGGTATCATAACTCACTTTAATTCTCATGGTATTCAAAGTGATGAATTACTGAATGATGACTACTCATAAGGTGTTGGTTGTCGACAATGTGTATTGATTGTAGTTGCCTCTAAATATGTGATGCATGACCTCGGTACGAGATTGTTTTAATAGGTGCAGGAATATTGTGTTTCTCTTTTTGAAACTGCACTTTTTTAGTGAAATTTGATTTTCATCATATGACTTTGGGTAGAAACAAAACAAGGAATTCATTTGGGACAAGGTAACAGGTATGTGCAACACTATTTTCTCCATAAATGTTTACTTTCAGTACATGATCTTGTTCTATCATTTGACATGGTTTTAGCTAGTAAAGTAATAGTAATACCAACGTTGTGGGTTAATGAATGCATTACAATATCAAGCTAAACTCTTTGTTGACATTTTCCCTACCTTATTTCATCATCTTATAGTTTTGGCTTACACGAGGACGTGCAAGAAGTTCAGCATGGGGGGATGTTGAGCTGCATCTTTGTCCAAATTTTTACGATTTTTATCAAATAAATACATACTTGTACATGGTGATTTTAATCATTGTTAATACATTATGTTGTTAATTAGAGGAATTTAGAAACAATAGCTATTATTCTTGTTATTAGTTAATTTGATGAGTATTTTTAATAAATTCCTTCTTGGTTGCAGGAAGGCTCAGTGCAGGAATGCATTTGAGTACGAATTCACCAAATGCATAAAAGCAATAGCTGGGTAATTTAATTGATGTAGGTGAAAATATCAAATTTTCGACCAAATGGAGAAGAATCTCTAAATTTCAAGATGTGGGTTGTGTTCAGAGCACCATGTTTCATATAACCCAGAAACTGTTTGGTGAAATTCGGCTTCGTGAAGGAGTTATCGTCAGGGGAATATTACAGTGAAAACCATTTCTCAACGTGAACGTATTGGGTCTCTATGAATATTGCTACTTTGGTTATGTTTGGGGATTAAAAAAAATCTTAGTTTACCCATCATTTTATGAAGAGCACAACTTAAGTGCACAATCATATATGTTATCTCTATCAAAATCCATTGAAGTGGACTACATTTCTTCACCCGAGGTTGGGCTTTTACAAGCCATAGCACCACGAATTACGAGGAGCAAGACAAAAATAATACTAAGGATTATGGGAAAACAATATGTCGACCCATTGATAAATCAAACATATGGTTCCTTTTTTTAAAACAATTTAACATTTATGAAGACATTTGTTGATGGAATATTAGTTCACAAGGATTACATTTGGCCTGTTGATACAAATTTATATCTACAACCTCCTACAAGTCTTATAAAAGATGCACACAATGCTGGGCTGGTAATTGTGGAAGGTTTTTTTGGTACTCTATTGCCAAGAATTTTAGATCATGGCTCTTAGACCATTGGATTAGGAGTGTATTAATGAGAATGTGAATAAGGTCGCTTAAACTGTCAGAGGGGAGCTCTATCTGCGTGCCTTGGAGCTTTAGACGGAAGAAAAAAGGATTATTTTTTACAAATGTTGGTAACCCACATGCTTTGGGTCAAAGGCCTTTGACATTCCCACGTCAGGTTATGGCATTGTGTCAAGCACCGTGCTAATGGAGGATCCTAACGTGAGCATTCTGTTCCCGGCTGATGCAATAGCAAGAGCCAAGCATTATATTGCAATGAAATTAGGTGGTCTTGGTGCATACAGTGATTCACGGGGTCTTCCAGGTATCTGAAAGGAAGTCGCTGAATCTATTGAAAGGCGTGATGGATATCCTAGTGATCCAGATCTTATTTTCCTCATAGATGGTGCTAGAAAAGGAGTCATGCAGATTCTTAACACTATTATTCGTGATGAAAAATATGGGATTTTAGTTCCAGCTCCACAATATCTGCTTTACTCAGCAGCTGTCTCCCTATTTGGCGGCACTCTTGTACCATAATACCTAGAAGAGAGTGCAAAGTGGGGTCTGGATGTTGGGGAATTAAGAAAATCAGTTTGGGAAGCCCATCATAAAGGAATAACTGTTCGAGCCATGGTGATTATAAATCCAGGAAATCCAACTGGTCAGCGTCTAAGCAGAGATAGTGTTAAAGAACTACTTGAATTTTGTTACGTTGAGAATATAGTATTGTTAGCAGACGAGGTTTATCAACAAAATATTTATCGGGATGAGCAGCCCACCTCAAATTCTCCCCAACCACATTATAATCAAATCCATCACAGACTTGTATTCAATTTAGGGATGATATTAAACGAATCACTAAGACTGCTAGCTGAGGAAGGAGAAGTCGAGGTGAAACCAAAAAAGTTTCGAAAATTAGGTTGCTTCTTTGGAGCTGGATTATAATGCTGTAGATCAGAGAATAAGGAACGCACCTTCCAGCAATAGCAGCATCCCACAAAAAGAGGAGTGATTTCTCCAATTTGACATTCTGTTTCAAAACTATTTCTCTTTCCGGCAAATTATAAAACCAATAATCTTCTCTATTTCTTGGTTGAAGCTCCAGTTTGCAATTAAAAATGTATATATATTAGTTGTCATAGTCGATGAGAAAAAGGTGGATCGATTAGATAGGAGGTAGTCCTTCCATCAATTGGGAAGGGCGCAGACTCACTGAGTCCAACAATTAAATTTCTTAGATGTAAATCAATCTCTTCTGAAAATGTAGGGAGGGCGTAGAATCAGAGAGTCTGTCCATCAATTAGACAGGGCACATAATCAGAGAGTATGTCCATCAATTAGACAGGGTGCAATTAAATTCCTCAGGTGTCAAATTCGAATTTCTCAGGGTTGAATTAAATGAATCTCTTCGGATTTGTAGATCCGGCATCCATTTGCCCAGCACAATAATTGTAATGGAGTAGCAATAGATGATGTATTTATTAATTAATATTTGACTCAATGTTTTGATTTAATTTAATAAATTTTGGCTTTTGCATTTGTTTTGTTTTTATATAAGCATTGTAATTTTGATTTTAAATGTTGAGTTAGTTTAGGACTTGCTCCAGGGAGTGGCAAGGATCCATCGCAACCTGGAGTCGAGTCCCTCATTCTTCATAGATTTAGGAATTGTTTAATTTGTAGAATCATATTTCGTTTCGAATTGTTTTTTTAAATAACATCTAATATTTCCTAATTTTGCACTTAGATCATTATTTTGTTTTCCAATTTCTGAGGTCGATTTAGTAATGAGAACATATTGTAATGCTTTAATTTTGAATAAGTAACATTTCCATTTAGAGTGTAATTCTAGGTTTGATTTGTTCATGCATAGCGAGATTTATCTTAAGAATTAAATCTCTTTTAAATTATAATTATCCTTGTTTTCGTAGTATAATCACTTCTTTATAAGAGCAAGTTTGAGCGTGGATTTAATTGTGCATGTAGCGGTAATTTAAATTTTTCATTATTGAGTGGCATGAGTTTGATTTAGTTTTCATTATGAGTTACATGCTTTCGAAGAGTGAGTTGTTATTGAATAATTTGTTTCACCTAGATTAAAATCTTTAAATTCAAGGTTATCATAGCTTATTTGTAATGTGATTTTTAATAGGATTTTTAAGTGTTATTTTACATGAAGTGAAATGGTTTCTTTTAGCAATAGTTAAAATTGTCTTTTGTTAATTTGGAATCTTGAATTTATTAGGAAGAGTAGTTATAGATAGTTTAATTTGTGAGGTTGTCATTAGAATAACGTGTGTGTCTTTTACTTATCTCAAGTTTAGTTTTCAAGTGATAGTTTCAAGTTAGTGAGAGGAGTTAATAGATTAAGGTTTTCAAGTTATCATAGGAGATTTAAAAGTAGAATTCGAGTGCAATAATGTTACATGATTGAGGATTGATTTGTAGTTTAATTGCATTATGGAGTTTGCACTGAACAAAATTGGTTAAGTAGGTTTCCTTTTCAAGATTGCTTGTTTGCCAAAAAAATGTATGTTTCATTTCAACACCTAGTTTATCATTACAAAGGAATATATTTATACTATGACCATTAAGCTAAGCCAATACACAGTACAACTCGCGTTTACGACTCCCGGATTGATAATTAATATTGAGAGGTTTAATTCGACAATTAAACTGACCAACAATATTCTAGTAGGGGAATTCATCATGATTACACATTTAGATAATAAAAAAGAGTAGTTGTGCTGATTGGACCCAACCTACCAATTATTTCAAGATATCATTTAGGAGTTGTGCATTGAGGATCTAGATAATGTCAATGGGATTTACACCTGAAACAGTCGACGTGGAGGAAAACACCAAATATCCTCCTGCTTAGACAAATTCTTCCTATTTTAGGGGCTTCTCCAAAAATACCTATTCTTAGAAGCGACCATCCTCCCCTATTTAGGCTCAAAACACTGGCCCATTCGCTTGGAAATTGATCTTAAAATGGCCTCGGAAAGCCATTTGTTCCGCTTTGAAGATTTTTGGTTTCAAAGACCATATTTTATCCAAAAACAGGAGGAATGTAGGACCAAGATACTTGTATAGGGTCAGTGTTTAATGGAGGAGTTTCAATGGAAATTAAAATATCTAAAGAAAAATATCAAGGAATAGAATCAAAAGGAATTCGACAACATTCACAAGGAGAAGAGGATTCTTGAGGCTTCAATGAAAAATATCCAACAACATATCATAAGTGAGAGGATAATAGAGAAAATGATTGAAAAACATGGGCACCTCCTTCGCGAGCTAGAACAAGGTGTAAACAAGAAGAATATTGTGGAGGAAAAATTCCAGGGTCCAATGGCTACGAGAAGGAGAACGCAACACCAAATTCTTCTATAGATTCATGATGAAGCATAGAAATTTCAAAAATATACTCTCTTTGACTAGCTCATATGGAATAATGTTGCTCTAACATGAGGATATAGCAGGAGAATTAATCTCTTACTATCAAAACCTTCTCTTGGAACCTAATGTATTATGTTATAAGGTGATCACCAGAATCAATAAACTCATCCCCAACGTGATCAACGATGACCAGAGTGAGGCCTTATTGAGGGATGTAACATTCATAGAGGTGGAAGATGTGGTTAAAGCACTCCCCACTAACAAAGCATCAGACCCTGATTGTTTCACCTCCAAATTCTTTAAAGAGGGATGGAACTTCCAGGGTAGAAAAATTCATGCAATCATGGAGGAATCTAGACAAAAAAATTTATTCTGGTCATGGTTTGATGCCACCTTCCTTACTCTGATCCCAAAAAAAGGGGTGGTGACAGATCCCAGTGGATTCAGACCCATATCTCTTTGCAACATGATCTAAAAAATCATCTCAGGAGTTATGGTTTGATAGTTGAAACCCCTATTGAAGAATATAATAGGACCAAAGAAAAAACGTTTTGTAGAAGGTATCATGAAAGGTATTATTATAGCTCATGAGGTAGTACACTTGATGCATAATTCAAGACATACAGGTATGCTCATTAAAATTGATATATATATAAAGATTATGACCTCCTTTATTGGAATTATCTCCTAAACATGGTAGATGCTTTTGGGTTCTCTCCCAAGTGGATCGAATGGGTTCTATATTTATCGAAACCCCATTTTACTCTATCCTCCTGAATGGATCTCCTACCCATACATTTCGTGGGTCAATGGGTCTCTGCAAAGGATATCCAATATCTTTGTTCCTCTTCATCATAGCAACACGGGGGCTTAGTAAATACATAAAAAATGCAGTCATATCTGGGGAATTAAGGGGTTTGTGTTTGGAAGCACATGCCCCCGGACGATAACACATAAAAATTTCATAGAAAAAAATATGTTGTTTAGCCAACCTACCTTCCAGGAGGCAAGGTGATTTAGTATTACTTTGGAAGACTTTCAAGACGCTTATCGAACAATGATCAATGTAGATAAATATGATATATATTTCTTCAATACTAACCAGCATGTACAAACTCATTTAGCCCACATTTTAGGTTTTCGTATTGATCCCTTCTGAGTAAATACCTTGAAGTTCCTTTGATAGCTAATTAAATCCAAGTGACCTGCTGAAGAGAGATCATGGATCACATAGATCAGAAGCTATCCAGCTAGAAATTAAAGGTCTTGAACTTGGCAGGCAGGGTTATCTTATTAAAATCAATTCTTCAAGAATTTCCAGTGTATAAACTTTCAACTCTTCTTATCCCGCAATGCATATTCATCTATCTGGTCACTAAATTTAGAAACTTATTATGGAAGGGAGCACAAGCAGGGAAAAAGTTGTCTCTCGTGGCTTGGGATAAAGTATACCTACCCAAAAATAAAGGTGATATGAGACTATGAGATCCAAAAATTCTGAATCAAGTTATGGGGGAAAAATTGTGTAGAGATGGCTCCAAGGAGGCTCGTAACTATGGAAGCGAATATGGTCTCATAAGTATGGCTGGAATTCATGTGCAACATAACTGTATATACATCAACATTATCCGGCGGGATCCTCCTAATGGAATATGGTGCAAAGAAATAGGTCTATTATTAAGGATCATGGGTTATGGGAAGTCATGGATGGACAAACTTCCCTCTACTGGGAGGAATCTTTGATGCAACTTCCTCATCTATCTGGGAGAGAGGATATCCAAACCTTCATAGATAGTATAGAAGCAACAAAAGTGGTTGTTTTCTATGTTGAACCTCACCCCATATCAACATGGAGAGAATGAAAATGTTCAGAGACCTGGTTGGAGCACCAAAACCCTTTTCCGTGGAACATGATAGCATCCATGCTTCAAGAAAAAAGCATCCTTAAGAGCCACACTAGAGATAAATTACATTGGTGATAACACCCAATTGGGACATCTACTGTTAAATAATCCTCTACTCTTCTCTTAGGAATGCAAGATGACCAACCTGATCCGCTATGGAGATGCATATGGAAAAATAAACTATGCCAAAAATATCCTTCTTCCTATGGATAATAGGGCACATACATCTATTGACATGGGACATGATTAGGAAAAAGGGATTCTTAGGCCCTCAAGATTCCCCCTATGTCAAGAAAGGAAGGAAACAATGGACCATCTATTCAACGAGTGTGATTTTTCTGATGAATTGTGGAACGAGGTATATATTACTGTTATTTGGCCATCTAAGCAGATCTTTGAACAATGTCAAAGAATCTCTAGAGAGCCGGAGATTAAAACTTCTTAAAAAACCAATAGTCAAAAGGGATTGGGCCCTTATATAGGGATTTAATATTTGGAAAATATTGAAGGAGCATAACAGAGCAGTATTCCATGAAAAAATCCCTTCTAAAGGTCAACTATGGGAGACAATACATATCAACCTAAGCGATACTATTTTAATAGGAACATGGGCTCTAGGTGTCTGTAAGGCAGATAATATGGATGTGGACATATTAGAAAATTTGGACCTCAAGGATGAGCTAATGGTGGAAGTGAGGACGCGCCCTCCCCCTTCTACTAAATGATTGTTAGAAAAAATTCATCCTCCCTCTGGAAGGATTTGTCAAAATCAACTTCAGCGGGGCATCCAAAGACAATCCTGTACATGCATGACTCAGGGGAATCTTTCGCTCTAATTAGGGAATTACACTGAATGTGTACATAGGATCCTGTGCTTTTTCCACCAATAATGTGGTTGCATTTTTGGTGCTAGAGCAGGGTCTGTGCATTACAGAAGAAGCATGTTACACTAAAATCTAGATCATACGTGACTCCCAAATTGTTGTGACCCTTTTCCAGAGGTTGATAAATGGAAATATAGTTTCCAAACTTTGCAATAGACGTCTCTTAGAAATTATCATTTAAAGAATTCAATCACACCTCCAATCATTTAGATATGTCATCACTAAGCACACACAATGCAAAGTAAATCAAGTTTTTGATCTACTGGCTAATTAGGGGTGCAAGATATCAAACCAAGACATTCATCAGGACTGTCCAACGGATCACCCTGATAGCCATATGAAAGTCCTGGGTCTAATTCTTGTCAAATATCTAAGTACCCTGATGGGGGTGGAAATTCAGAGGTAGTTGGGGGTCATGCTTGGCTCTTCTCAAGGTTAAACATGCGTGTGGGATGACAATTGGGAGCGTGAAATCACTTGGATCAACTTGCTCGTGTGAATACAGATGTCGGAAGAGGGCGAAATCTATGCTTACATAGGTAGCTCATGAATTACATAAGGTTTTGTATGGGATTCATAATGGAAACATTTTGTTTATGGTGTAATATAGGAGGGGTTGTTTAGTGTAGGGTGCATGAATTCTAATATTATAAAAGAAGTTTGGGTTTGGGTCGGGAGGCACATGGAAACTCTAATTGTAATGGGGGTGTTGAGAGCCTTAGAATGATTTCTGGGAGGAACACCAACCCTCGACCTTTCTTGAAGTCCCTCTGGTGCCTACTGGAAGCACATTATAACCATGCTCTTATTTGGTTTTGGTTATGGTCTAAAGGTTTTTCTTGGTTGTTGTTTGACCAATATTTCAACTTATGTGGTGAATCTAGTGTTGGATTTTGTGTGGGAAGAGGAACTGCAAGCATATCTCGCCCATGTAGTGAGTCGAGGGCTGGTTCATTAGTACATTTCGACCCTATCCCTTTGCCTCCCTCGTTGTCTCAGTACCTGGATGCAACTATTGTGTTAGTGTCACATTTGGGGTTGACACCTATGGGCGGGTTTCAATGTCCTTTCTTGGGGTGGCTTGGCTTCTGGACTTTTAATTTGGAGGTGACAATTTTGGTTCCTGTGGTCCTATTGTTTTTGGTGGTGGTATTTAATATTAGTTTGAACAAGGGATGGATTTTTTTCCATATATTGTTAGGTCTTTATTAGTGGGGTGTTATCCTTGGTAGTTTACTTGGTTTATTTGAAGGGCGTGTCTAGTCCCGGAGTAGGTGAACACTTATTATTATTAGTTTTGGTACGGTGCTGGTCGTTGTGCAGTGGTGGCCCGAATTTGTAGGAGGAGCCACCATCTTCCTGTGTTTGGAGGTATCTTGGTGGTTTGTGGGGGAGGTGATTTCAAGAGGTTCAATTTGGTTTAAATTTCCTTCCATGATGCCTAAATGAAGCTCTCTCCTAGTTATATATGATAAAGGAAAGGCCTCTGAGCCTGCACCAAGCAGGAACCATTAGAGTTAGGAGAGGAAGAGAGCGGGGGTCGTCGACCATTGCAAAGGAGGGGTGGTAAACCCACTCACGCCATTCTAGATAAACTGTGATAGTCACTAAAATCACGTTGGAAAATTATGAGAAGAACCACTGAGAGGAACATGAGGCCTTGATGGTGACTTTGACTCAAATTTAGTACTTCCAATGTCACTTGAGGGTACGTGTAGTTGTGGTGTGGTGTGGACATACCCATATATTGGAAAAACTGGAACAGTTGGAAGCTTGGCTGGTACACCTAGAAAAATATGGTAGTTTCACTTATTGCCTTCCTCCTCAACCAAGGATTGGGCCAGACAATTTGGATTCTTTCACTTTAGATGATTGATTATGTACACTAGTGTTATGTTAAATTTGATGGTTTTTTGTCATCCTTGGCCAGGCTATGGCCGACTAACTTATGTAATTTTTGGAATGTTTGTCTTGGTCGGTTAGTGTTGGTCAACAAACCCGTCCAAGGTGGGACCAATAGAATTCTTTGGAACGACTATGTAAATAGTAACATTTGTAGTTAATAGAAAGTTCTGACTTAGAAAAAAACAAGGTTTTTAGATTTTTTTTTTAATAAAAAAACTGAATGGATAGATAAGATTAAATAAAGACTATATATATTTTTTCGTTGTCTTCACACATAAAGGGATTATATTAAAATTTAACCCTAATTACATGATATGTGTGTATATTTTGAAATTGAAATGCATATTCCAAATTGAATGAGGAGGTTGCATTCAACTATCATCCTCCTTTTTAATCTTCACTATCCAAATTTAAACTGACATGGAAATTAACAACATCAACAATCCCCCTATCTAAAATTTGTGCAATGAATTACATAAATTTTTTTGGTCACTAACCCTGGTAAATCTAGGTATCTACACAATTAAATAAAGTAGAATTAAAAAATAGGATGAAAAAGTAATAAAGAAAGTAGGATAAAAAAGTAAGATTAAAGTAGGAAGAAACTATTGTTGTTTTAAAGTAGGAATAACACAAACCATTTATTATTATTATTAATTACAAAAACAATTAATATATGATTTAAAGATATCTACATTTAAAAAAACATGTAACAAGATTCTTAACTATATTGGAGGTTCACCCCCGTTTTACCATGAAGATTCATAACCTATAAATAGGCTTTGCTACGATACCATGACTTACTAATACAACATTATCACGAAATCATAACTCATGTTTATATTGCACATGTACATATCCCATTTTTTATTTCAAATTAATAAATTTAATTAAAAGGGTAGAAAAGGCATAATTTTTTTTTCAAGAAGAAAAATCTAAATATTCTATTATCAGATAAATGTATATAAAAATTGTGAATACTAACCCAAAAAGGAAATCCCAAAATATCAGAAAATGTTGGACACCTAATCCTCTGTGGGTAGGTGTGGAAGGCAAACAGTCACAAATGGAGTCCAAGTGACGTTGGAATGTGGAATCCAAGGGTCACCTCATTGTATTATAAATGTACTTCATATCAATGGTAATATGCAACAAATGCTTATCTTTCTATTTGTGTGTTTTATCTTCTCATACACCATGTGTGTGTTTTAACATGGTATCAAAGCGATTGCTGGCCCTGCTCCAATTTGAGCCACTAGTATTTGTGGCCATTTCAGTCCTGCCATTATTTCCATGATTCTTTGCGCATCTGACTGTGTTGCACTGGACCTTTTGAGAGGTTGGTAATGCCATAAATTGAAGCACTCCTACATTCTTTTCCATATTCCTCCTGCATTCTCTGTCCATGTACATCGTTTCTTGATGACTTGGTGTGATGGTAACACTTGTAATTAAGAAATTGTGCTTGTTTGAAATCAGAACAAATGGGAAGAGTATTCAGAAACGTTTCTGCGCACTAGCCTGACTTATCACAATTTTGTCCTGGCCCTACTACCTCATGCCCATGGAGAATTAACTGCTTGTCTATAGCTCCAACGCTCTATTCATATCTCCAACCCCTCCACCTTCCAGACAACTCGCTTGGCCCTTTGGTTTACGACATCCCACTATGGCATCTCACTCCTACACACAATCATCCACCACCACACAAACACTCCACCTCTTGGCTTCTCTGTGATAATAAGAAGTCGACTCTAGAGAATAATTTTTACACATTTCCATGCTCCATATACGTGCAGCCTCCATCCTTTCCCTCTTTTACAATGCTTCCTCTCCTAAAACTCAACGCGCAATATAGTCTAGGCTTACCATTGTAGGTGCTCCTCCACGTGCTGTCCTCACTAGGCACCTCTCCATAGCCCAATCTCGTGTAATACCATGATCTGCAGGAATATTGCATCGACCGCTCACTTGCGCCTCCACCATCTCCCACTCCCTCACACTGCCTCCTTGACTTCCATCTCTCCATCCCTTCGCCTACTTTTGAGAATACTTTGAAACAACCGCAAGAAGTGTGATCAAGTATGCTTATTATATCCTCAGCTTTCACTAAGTTGGAAAGATCACGCACTGCCATGATGCCACTTTTCTTTCTGTTTATAGCATTGAGCTGGCTCTTAACATTATTGTACTCAGCCACTCGTACCTTAAGAGAATATTCAAGCTTCGCTACACCATCATGTATGGCATCCACAAGTTCTCGGAGAGGTGACATGACTGGGTACTTGGCTTCATCCCAAGTAAACCTTGTAATGTAAGAATCAATGGGAATGCCATTAACGGTCAGCACCCTTGATTCAACACCGGTGCATATGGTCAGGCCATGGTGATGGCTATGTCTGCAATTAAATTCAGAGCCTTTCAAATCGCATCCGAGGAGCTGTAGGGGAGCCGAGGAGCTGAAGGGGAGCCGACAAAAGTTGAGAAGGAGATGAAGCGTCCTGAGGAAGAGAGTAGCCAACTTATTGAATGATGAAGCCCTTTTGTTCTCTACTAATTTAGGGCTCTATCTCAAACCTGGATGCTGGTAGGAAGCTGCAAGGTCGAAGGTTGGCCTCAATTCGCAGTGTGAAGGTATCCGAATACTCAATGCTCTTTTATTATGAGAATTCACTTATGGTATTTACCAAATTCATCAAAAGTCAGAATTTGTAACCTTCTGTTGTAATTGACACTAATAAAATCTCTTTGTCTTAAATATTTCAATGGAAGAGAGCCGTACATTTTTGGCCTCTGTCAAAGTTTCTTATTTCATTTGACTGACATCTGAGGAATATTGATAACCTTTTAATCATTGAATGAAGGGGGTGTGTTCTTTGCATTGCTTAATGGCTGGTTGAGGACAGTAAGTTGTGTGTTTAATAATGAGTCTTTTCGGTAGATTTTATACATGTTTGTGGGTTGGTGAATTTCTACCCAGAAACCTGTGCAAAGTGCAACATTAAGGTGGTTTTTATATGTGTGTTGATTATATGTTATGATATATGGGAGGTTCATGGCATGTTACTTCAGTTGATCACTCTTGATATATGTTGGTCATTTGAACTGAATCTGAAGTTTTGCATTGAGTATATTGCATGCTTCTCTCATATCTTGATTTATATGCACATTGGTGGTTGAAAGCAAAGAGAGTAAGGAGTTGAGTGTTTTAGAAATTGAAAGCTCTTTGGAAGTATTATCTGCATATAGTTCTTTTCTAAATGGCGAGAATTAACAAGTTATTAGAGTTATTGAGAAATTTAATCATGTATAATACTGAAATCACAGTTAAAGTCAATAAAGACACTCTCACATATATTCAAACCTTTCTGCAAAATGCACAAGACAAGATTGAGTTTTTGCAGTTGGAGTCTCAGCTTCAGCAAGATGAGCTTCAGCAAAAGATTCATCATTCTGAACCTATTTCTGTTCAGAAAATTGAGAGGGAATCCCATCAAAAGAAAGAATATAAAGTTGCAGTAGGTTCACATTCAGTTCCTTGTACAAGAGAAGATTTACATGCAAATGCAGCAGCTTAGTTTGCACTTCCCAAGCCCATCATCAGACCTTGGGAAGAGCTTGTCCACAACAAGCAAAGAACTGGTCTTGGATATGAAAAGGATGTGTCCTTTCATATTCCAGACTATTCTAAGCCCATTCAATTTCAGAGTGCTAAATTTCTTTATGACAGTTCACCTTTAGCTATTCTATATCCTTCTCCTCTTCCAAATTAGAAACAACAAATTGTAAAATTCCAACATTGTGATCACATTGACCATATGAAGGATCACTGTTTCTATATTCACCCATGCAAGCACTGTGGTCGGCAGACCCATTCTTCACATAGATGCTTCAGAAACAAGCCTCCTGCAAGAACAAATATTCATCTTGGATGGATCGCTTCTTGGAAATGGGAATCAATAGCTAAGGAGATGTTTAACTCACATGTCAAAAATTGTTCTTGAATATTGAACAAACTTTCAGTTGAGTTTTCACCATCATCTCACCTTGTACCTGATAGGGGGAAATGGTGGTCATCTACAAGCTTCGAAGCCACATCAAGCGAGCCTGAGCCACAACCTGTCATTCCAGATTTAGAGTTGTAGCCAGAGACACGGATGCCCATGAGCATGCCTATGGTTGGTGGACAGCCTAACCATCTATGCGAGGTTCATATTCTTCCTCTTCAAAGAATTTGGAGCACTTCCTCTAGCAAAATATTTCAACTTCTTGCCAGCCTTGGTACAGTTCTGGGGAAATGTATTAAGAATTCCAGTGTTGGTGGTCATCCTTAAACCATCACAAGTTGTAGACCTCCCTTCTTCCAGGTTGAAGGTCTCCCTCTTCAAATATGAGGGACACTTCCTCTAGCAGAAGCCCTAAAATTCTTGCCAGATTTGGAAAAGTTCTGGGAACTACAATAAGCATTGCGTTCCAGTTTTGGTGGTCATCCTTAAACCACCTCTTTATGCCAAAATTTCAGAGAGCTGATTTAGCATAAGTGCTTGTTGGCTGGATAAATCGATCTTGTGCACAAGATCGATCTCCCTAGTGTCAGAAGACAATCTAGCAACAAACAAACAACTAAGTTTATATTTCTCTAAATATATTCGTTTTACAAGTAAATGCTATAAAGGTGTCGATCCTACCTTAGATCCAAACGCTTATTTGCAACCATAGTTCTTCTGTCACAACAATAGTTCTTCCGTCGCAACAATAGTTCTTATGTCGTAACAATAGTTATTCGGTCGCTTGAAAGTGTCGTCTTCAAAGACCTGCAATCACAAACAAGAAAATATTAAATAACACCTGTATAACAAATAATTATAAAACATACCTATCATAGTGATCAAGGAATCTATGAAATAAACGATCAAACAACAGCTTATTGGAATAAACAATCGAACGACAATTTATTGAGAAAAACAAACCTGATTGTATTAACTTTGAAATAATAGAAGAACCTTACAACCTTAGCCTTGATGTTGAATAGGCCTTCTCGGGGTCTGAAGCAGGAGTTTCCTCTACTTTGATAAGCCTTGCACTCTTCCTCCAGGAGCACATAGAGGTATGTGATCTTTCCTCACAAAATCTTAGCAGAAAGGAGTCTAAATCTCAACAGCACTTCACCTCAATCACACACTAAAGCTTGAACTCCCCTTGAGGCTACCCAATGCCTCTTTTTATAGTGCAGATGAGGAGGTTAGGGTTCCACTTATGAAGGGATAGAATCCTCCTTCAAAGGTATAGGCTCCTCACATCAAGGGGTTAGCACCTTAAGGTGTGGGATGCATGAACCTTACAAGAGCGTACTCACCCCCAAAAAATCTCATCCAGAAGCTTCTAAAATTGACCAAAAATCAGCTTTTTCACTTTACTTTCTTGCCCTTTTGACTTTGACAGGGGTACACAGAAATTACATAGAGAAAATGCATTCTGGAACGCAGGTAAGCTTCACATTACCTGCGTACCCCAGCTAGGAACGCAAGTAAGCTTCACATTACCTGCGTACCCAGGGTTTTGGAGTTTTTTAGGGTTTTTCTCCTATTTTTAGGGCTTGACATGAGGAGTGGAGGTTGTAAGAATTGTAGAGGAGGTAAGTATGAGTGATAATGAGCTCATACAGTTAGAAAAATGTCAAGGTGACTGTTTTTAGTGCAACAAATTTCCCCCTAAAGTGTGAAGTCTGGAATAGATGAAGATGAAGTCTGTCATATATGAAGAGTGAAGTACTTTATCATTTCAAGGATCATCCTATGGACACCCTAGTCGGAGCCTGTAAAAACATTCAATGCAAAACATATATATGTAAACATATCATCACTGAGATAGGCATTCCCATACTCAGATCAAAATTAACTAGAAAACTGATTTAAATTGTTCTGATACAGGAATGATTTTCAATACATCAACAGTATAGAAATGTATAGACACAATATGGACGCAGCCATCTGTATATGAATAGTCCACTGTATAAATTAATAACAAAATTCCTTGCAGCCTGGATGGTAGAAACTAGATCCAGGGTCTTGATTTCTGTTTCTCGAACCAATACGATTCTATCCATGTGAATAAATGTGTCAAAGTAGAATATGGTAGAAACCATTTGATTAGCAGTCAATAATGTAAACTGTTAACAAGTGTGAGAGTAACCACCAGTAATGTCAATGGCTCTCAAAGTACTCAGTACAATCCATGAAATGTGAATAAATGAGCTGAAGTCGAACATGTCACGGAATCATTCGATCGAAGGTCAATGATGCAACCTGTCGTCGAAGGCGAGAAACCTGCCATTGAGGCATGCAGATTTCAAGGTACTGACGATTTCTGGATCAACTTCCTAGATAATGAGCCGTCATCGATAGAAAGTGATCTGTCGTAGGCAAGCCCACAACACGAAATCATAGATCAAGTTTTGAAGAAATATATTGGCAAGGACTGACTCAGGGATGGTCAAAATGGATGACAAATATTTCGCAAATGAATGGTTTGTTTGAACTGTCCTCTTGAACACATAACAACACTGCAGATGGCTTGGTGACAATTGACCCAAAGCTAATACCCAGAAACCGGCTGAAGACTTTCAAAATGGTTTGATTAACTGTTAGGCAAAGGATTTCCCAACCCAGGTGAACAAAAGTGTCATGTTCAAGAGTGGTTAACGACTTTTCAAATAATCAAAATACAACAAACAGGTTCATTTTTCTCTCTTTTCCCCCACCATTTTTGGCAAGTACCTCTTTATTTTTTACAAGCTTGAGGAGGATAACATTTGATTGTTTATAAGCTCATCCTTCGGATGAGTCCAACTTAGTTTAAGATTCAAACCCTAAGAAGGAGTGGTTCGTTCCTGTTTTGAAATTGAACAGGTCCTTTACTGTTAAATTTTAACGAGTCCAGTATAGGAGAAACTCGGTGTTTTTTCAATTTTAGGGAGTCAGAAGAAAAAACTTAAGAAGACTCCATGGGGGTACTTTTTCGTAAATTTAGTCTCTCGAGCCTGAAAAAGGATAAAATAATGTGGGAGAGAGCTCTATTGACTGTAATTAGTCAACATATACCTTTTTCGTAAATATTCCATTTCAGTCCGTAAAAGGGGTAAACTTATACTGAAAGGACGATCATTCATTTACTTTAACGAGTTCGAATAGTCAAGTACTCGGCAATCTTTTCATTTTTAAAGAGTCTGAAAAGGGCTTAAAAGAGAACTCAATATTTTTATTTTTCGTAAGTTTTAACGAGTTCGGAAAAAGGAATAAAAATGTACTCATGGTTTTTTCTTTTTCATAAGTTTTAATGAGTTCGAAAAAGGGATAAAAATGTACTCCTGTGGTCGAATTTCAATTTAATTTACGAGCAGGAAAAGACAGAAAGAACTCAGCATTTTCATGTGTTTTACGAGAATGAAAGATAGAAAAATAATCTCGGGATTTTCATGAGTTTAACGAGTCTTGAAAATAACCGAAATTGACTCAAGATAGGTTTCATTTTTACAAAAGCTTGAAATAGAGAAAAACTATACTTCAGAGTGGTTTTATTTTTACACAAGCTTGAAACAGAGAGAAAACTGTGCTTGATGCCCCCTAAGCGTAACTGCTAGAGCGCATGCCCCCCCAGCTTCATTTCATTCAACTAAGTACACTGTTGGTAATTAATAGCTAGATGGAATGAAGGTTCATTTATGAGATCATATGAAAGACCCGACCTAAAACTGTAAGAAAATTATGCAAAAACTAAAATAACTAACCTAAATATATGACTTAACATTTACGAGATCTAGTCAAAGACGACTCAATTAGGGGAGGATTTGTTTCATTTTTTAATGAGATTGACACAGGAAAAGAACTATGCTCATGGCAATGTGTTTCATTTTTTAACGAGGTTGACACAGTAAAAGGAACTTTCCTCTTGACACACTGATTCATTTTTAACGAGGTTGACACAGTAAAAGGAACTTTCCTCAGAAACTACTTATTTATAATCTATTAATCTACTCTCTATAATCTACCTATCGATTCATTTTTTAATGAGGTTGACACAGGAAAAGAACTGTCCTCATACCTAATTCATTTTTTAACGAGGTTGACACAGGAAAAGAGCTTTCCTCGGAAACTTGATCATGGCTTCCAACTGGAAGAAACACATGTCAATGGACACACCTTGATCATGGCTTCCAAGAGGTCTTCATCAGAAGGAAGAATAGTTCTCTGTAAGGAACAGATGTCAAGGGATTCAAAAGGGATAAGAACATCGCGTTCAAATAATCCCATAGAGTTTTCCATGTCAATTACTGGATCTAATTCAAAGGAAGACGAGCAAAAAGTGAGAGGCTCACTTACATCGGTAATTGAAAACATGGGACTAGTTGCCACATAATTAACCTGTGGCGGGGTAGATACCACTTTAGAATCAGGAACATTTAGGGGTGTCATATTATTGGTAGTCAAAACAAGACTAGGGAACGAAAGCTGGTCTACAGTCACAATATTTCCATTGTGAGGGAAAGACATCACGCGAAAGAGTGTCGATACTACAGCTTTCATTGCATAGACATAGTCTCGCCCAAGGAGTAAATTGAAATCCAAGGGGCCTCGAACTACCATAAGATCAATACAGATAGTTTTACCTTCCAAAGTAATAGAAAACTTAGGAAGGATCCCTAAAGGTTCACTAATGGTTCTGTTAAAAGCTTTCATATTCTGCGTAATAGGCACAAGCTGAGGGGAACCCAAAGCTTTCCAAGCAGTTGAGGATAAAATACTAACAGAAGAACCTTCATCTACCTGTGTGCGGTGTATGTCCCTACCACCAAACTTCACAATGATTTGGAAAGGGATGGAGGAAGGAAGACGAGGTTCTGTCAGTCTATTCCAATCAAAGGAAAAGACCTCAGTACTTGGAGGGGGTTCTGTAGAAACAGGTGAAATTCCCCCTAGCGTAGAAGAATTTGATGTAACAAGAAGAACCCCAGTAACCAAGTTCACTCTCTACAGGAGAATGGGATTCACTAATATGGAATTAATTGAAGACTGATCAACTAATGATCATCAATCTGAGGATATAAATTTCATCTTCAAATGTAGAGGATCTACTGTACTTGGAATTAGATCATCCCACTATTGTATTGGACACGAACAAGAAAGTTGACAGAACTGTTTGAATTCCAATTATGAACATAGCTCAGCAATTGAGGCTAACCAGTGAGGAAAATAAGATTTTGATAACTCAAACTTGCATATGAAACTAATTACCCTTTTACCTGTAAGCCCATGTCATTTGTTATGATCATGAAAACATGATTTTTCTATCGTACCTCAAGACCTTTGGAATAATTGGCACAATCACTGATATGATGGTCACCCTTACAAAGCTTGCAAGGGAATTTGGGTTTACAATGCATGTTGGATGTTTCCTCAACACTACTAACAGCCATAAAATGCTATTGACCTGATGAATTTTTTCTATTTCTATTTTCTTTGTCACCTCGGTTAAAAGCATCACCCTAATGCCAAGAGGAAGAAATGGAGGAAGAAATATTAAGCGAAGAAGGTAAAGGGTCAACAAAAGGTTGGTGATGTTGAGATGGTGAACTCTGTTGAGGTGAAGCATTTGGTTGAGGTGGAACAATTGGAGTATTCAGGGCCAACGAAGTTGAAAATAACCATATCGGTAAACCTATTGTAAATCCAGGTAATGACAATGTAGCCATATAAGGAGGACCAACATTTCCAAAGTAAGGAAAAGTACTAGGAATCTCGTTAAGAGGGGTTCCTTGGTTGGTAAATTCCAGAACAGTTGCCATTATAATCAACTCCAGTGAATTTTATTAACAAGTTAAAACTAAAATTAACAATTCACAATTCACAACTAACAATTAAAATTCACAATTCACACCCATGGTCTCTTAAAAAGTAAAACAAACAAATGAACATGCACTATCAAATCTAGGAGTCAAACCACACACAAACAGTAGATTCCCGCACTAAAAACACTAGTTGGTGATGAAATCCAACATCGTAGAATTTTAATGCAGAAATGGCGGTTGGAACAGTTACCCCGACAACTTGCTTAACGAAACAGACTGGCACAAGTTTCTTCACAAAACCATCTCGAGTGAAGAGAACCCCTCAGAGAGTCCAAGTGAGTATAGTCGACGTTTGCTCCATGTACAGTGAGATCTTTCCTTCACCGCCACCTTAGGAAATAATCTTAAGTTTATGGACACTAAGGTTACCAACAACAAAAAATAAAACTGGGGGAACAGTCTATGATCCGATTCTATGCGCAAGGGCAGAGTAACAAAGCTCAATCCCCTTGAAGGCTCCTCGACATGGTCAATCCGAGGTTTACCAACAAGTGACCCCAGGCTCCTACATGGTTGAATCCTGAGGCTACCATTTGAAATGCGTGCGCATATTCTATCGTTCTATCTTCCTAATGAAAACATAATTGATTGTCTCAAAATGGTCTCTGGACAAAGACATCCTCGGATTAAACCCTTTAGAGAAGCTTCCCGCATTGTACTAATTACAATTGGATTTATTTCCTACCAAGTAAATATTTATCTACTTGGATGATGAGTTGCTGGAAAGTTAACTACAACCTATTCCAGTTAATTAACTTTAGCTAGATTTGGTGGAGTATTCAAATGTAAAAAACTAGTAGATGAATTTTACTAAGTTTACCAGGTTATTTGGCTATTATTACTCAAAGGTAAATGTTACAGTCAATGAAAGTATGAAATGACCAAACCTGACAACTAATAAGATGAATAATCTTTTCAATTCGATGAATCCTAACTAAAGTAAGGAGAGAGTTTCCATTCACTTCCAACAATGCAAAAGATTGATCACTAAGAGAAAATATAACAAATTCTCTAATGCACTAATTTCATCAAGAAAAACTAATGCAAATCAATTCCAAAACAATTTTTTTATTTTTGTGTTTTTAAAACAAGCATAAAAACATGTAAATTCAAATTAAAGAGAACTAATCTAAATCTACAATTGATTTTTCAGAATGTAAACTATGCAGTTGTAATCTATGCACAATTCACTTGAAAAGTATGCAAATGTAATCTATGCACATTTTTCATTCACATTCTGAAAATGAGAATTCTAATTATGCAAATGTGATCTATGCAAGAGAATTCTCAAACACAAGATGATTCTAATGTAATCTAAGAACCAATCAAGTGTAAGTAAAGAAAATTGGGTGAGAGTTCCAAAGATCAAAAATAAAAATACTCAAAGGCGATTAACACTCATACACAATTTAGCAAAAACAAAAGAAAAAAGATGCAAAATTGTGAAAATACTGAGACAAACCTCCAAGTAATGACCAAAGGAAATCAAATTAAGAATTTCTCAAAAAAGAGACTCAAAACACCCAATTAACTTAACGGAGATTGATGAGATGAAAAATTTGCTGAAAGAAACTCATAAACAAGGCTTTTTGACAGAAAAATACAGATCTGGGTAGATGCTAAGAATCCTAAATCAAATCTAAACTAAACTGAAAGAAGAAATCTAAGTTTTTCAAGACTTTAAACAGGGTCTGCAACAATGTGCGGTCCCCAGAAAAGTTCAAGAAAAACAAAAAATACTTCAAAACTTTTCAAAGCAAAGTAAATCTAAGTTACCCAAGCCCGTACAAATCAATCAAAAATCAGAAAAAGCATTTTCTCAAATCAAAACAAAGGAAAATCAAAACAAGTTCTTTCCCCAGTGGAGTCGCCAATTTGTTGGCCGGATAAATCGATCTTGCGGACAAGATCGATCTCCCTAGTGTCAGAAGACAATCTAGCAACAAATGAACAACTAAGTTTGTCTTTCTCTAAATATATTCATTTTACAAATAAATGCTATGAAGGTGTCGATCCTACCTTAGATCCAAATGCTTATTTTCGGTCGTAGTGCTTCCGTCGAATCAATAATCCTTCCATCGCAACAAGAGTTCTTTTGTCGCAAAAAAGTGTCGTCTTTTGTCGACCTGCAATAAAAAACAAGAAAATATTAAATAGCACATGTATAACAAATAATTATAAAACATACCTATCATAGTGATCAAGGAATCTATGAAATAAACGATCAAACGACAGCTTATTGAAATAAACAATCGAACGACAATTTATTGAGAAAAACAAACTTGATTGTATTAACTTTAAAATAATAGAAGAACCTTACAACCTTAGCCTTGATGTTGAACAGGCCTTCCCGGGGTCTGAAGCAGGAGTTTCCTCTACTTTGATAAGCCTTGCACTCTTCCTCCAGGAGCACATAGAGGTATGTGATATTTCCTCACAAAAGCTTAGCAGAAAGGAGTCTAAATCTCAACAGCACTTCACCTCAATCACACACTAAAGCTTGAACTCCATTTGAGGCTACCCAGTGCCTCTTTTTATAGTGCAGATGAGGAGGTTAGGGTTCCACCTATGAAGGGATAGAATCCTCCTTCAAAGGGATAGGCTCCTCACATCAAGGGGTTAGCTCCTTAAGGTGTGGGATGCATGAACCTTACAAGAGTGTACTCACCCCAAAAAAATCTCATCCAGAAGCTTCTAGAATTGACCAAAAATCATCTTTTTCACTTTACTTTCTCTCCATTTTGACTTTGACAGGGGTACACAAGCATTACATAGAGAAACTGTGTTATGGAATGCAGGTAAGCTTCACATTACTTGCGTACCAAGGGTTTTGGAGTTTTTCAGGGTTTTTCTCCTTTTTTTAGGGCTTGACATGAGGAGTAGAGGTTTTAAAACTCGTAGAGGAGGTAAGTATGAGTGAAAATGAGATCATACAGTCAGCAGAATGTCAAGGTGACAGTTTATAGTGCAACAGTGCTGCCATGCATACTTTGCAGATTTGTATTACAACTCTCTTCTTGGACTCACACATACCCCTTCGGATTAAGGGGGAGAATGTTGGACACCTAATCCTCTATGGGTAGTTTTGGAAGGCGAACAACCACAAATGGAGTCCAAGTGAACTTGGAATGTGGAATCCAAGGGTCACCTCATTGTATTATAAATGTACATCATATCAATGGTAATATGCAATGAATGCTTATCTTTCTATTTGTGTGTTTTATCTTCTCATACACCATGTGTGTGTTTTAACAGAAATCACCAAGTCTATACCCCTTGACAATGTACTCAACAATCACTCTCAGGTAAACAAAAGAGTAGATAGATTGTCTAATAGCTCTAATACACGTAGTTCCTAAATATCTTCAGTTAATATTTAAATCCATAATTATTAAAAAAAGTATCTAGTCTATTAATTCCATTGTAAAGATCCTGAGCTGATTTGATCCCCCTTAAAGAGGGTCGAGAACGTGATATTTACAGGTCTCATAGCAAGTCCCTCCTTATATAAATTTTTGCTACAACATTGAATTCCCTGTGCACGTGAGAGAAATTTACCAGACGTAAGAGTTTTTTTATTCCTTATATTTGATGCAACCAATGTGCCATCTCTGATGGAGAAAAGTTTGTTTGCCTATTGATCCAATCAATGGTGACCTGGGAGTCACTAAACACATGAAAAAATTCAAGTTTTAATCGTTTTACACAATACATTAAGTCCCATAAAGCGATTATTTCTTCTGTGTTGTTGGATACCATACCCCCATTCCAATGAAAATGAAAGTCAATATCCACACTAGTTGTGATTCTTGCTCCACACCCACAGTCCTGGTTTTGCGTTGCTGCATCGAAGAAACCTAATATAAAATTTTGAGGAGGCCTTGCCTTGATAGAAGGAATGGTATTAGAGCTAGGGACTTGGCCATATTCACCATACATGTCAAAAATTTTGGAAGCAGTGATTCCAATGTATGGATCTAGGCGTTCAAAAATGAACGCATTGTGTGCTTCCCAAATACTCCAACAGACAAAAAATGGAAGGGTTATACACTCTACAGCCAACTATATCCAATGTTTGAATACTTATTCCACTGATGGGAGGTCCCAACATTCATTTAGTAATAGTTTTTTAGAAACATAAGTCCAAGTACCCACAACAAAAGGCAATTTTAGGAAAATATGTAGAGTGCTTTATTCTAATGTTTTGCACATGTAACATCTTCTAGGGCTAAAGAAAACTATTTTATATAAATTCTCCTAGGTTAGTATCTTATTGTTGCACACCATCCAGCCAAAAATAATCATTTTATGAGGAATATTACAGGACCAAAACTGATGATACCGGCTCATATCACTTCTAATTCCAAGGGAGTCTGAAATGTGTCTATATATGCTGCACATTGTTATGTTTCCCTTTTGTTTATCAATATACAAAAAAAATTTTCCTCCTTTTGATTTAATTGAATACCAACCATCTGAAGTTGTAATAAAATATCATTCCACCTGGACGTGAATTCATGTCTCATCCCTAAAGCCTCTGCAGTCATCCATACAATATATAAGAGCAACGGGTCTCGTCCTTTCTGGATATGATACAAATACAAAATTCCTTTCGCATGAAGGTGTTCAATGATATGAGTTGACAAATTATTCACTCCCATCATTCCGTAAACTAGATAAATATCGATCAAGGTGCTTGAGCATTCTCCAATGAACCATTTGAAGTTTTCAATAGTCCAATGCCTAGTCTTCATCATACTATTCCATATATATGATCCTTTTTTTTGAAATTTGTACCCTTTTTGATCCACTCCATAGGTCGCATTCCCTTCAAATATTTTTCAATGATAATATCATGCAAACTTCCTGTACCATAGATTTCCTTCCAGAAGTTATTTGACAACAAAGCCCATCCAAAGAATTCATTTCTCTTAATGCCTCATCCTCCCATAGAGGTGTTTTTTGTAATTTTTCTCACACTGACCAGGATCTTCCTACGACCCAATGAACCAACCCATATAAATTGGAGATGATTGATTCAATACATCAGATAGTAGCCTTTGGAATTCAGTAAATATGCATATAGTACACCAATAATTTTTGTTAAACAGATTGGACCAGTACCAACCTTCCACCAAGGGATAACCACCTGTGAGTCCACAAATTTAATCTAGACTTGAATTTATCAATAATCCACTGCCAATCTACCATAAGGTATCTATTTGGTTTCATTTTGAGTCCCAATAATTGAAACCCATCTCCAAAGGAAGTGTTTTGACTCCCAACAACTTCCCAATCTTTGAGACACATTCGAGATCTTCTAAAGAAAATATAAGTTCAGATTTGGAGGCATTCCTTTTTAGACTAGAGGCATCTCCAAAAGTCAAGATAATATTGAGAAAATGAGACCATTGTTGGAACGAAACCTATCCAAAGATAAAAAAATCATCTAGAAACATTAAATGTGTAACATATACCTTTCTTGTGATGTAAATTCCCTTGAAAAAACCACAAGGGAACATACTTGTCCGAGTCCACACTTGTCTGAGTCCTCTATGAGCACGAAAAAAATAGACAGTTTCCCATTTATTATAACAACAAATGTAACCGATTGAATGCATGCCATGATCCATTCCACAACCCATATCAAGAGCCCAATCTTATGTAAAATTAGACTCAAGAAGGACCAATCCACACTGTCGTATGCATTGTGAAGATCACGTTTAAAATGACAACATCTCTATTTCATGTCTTGATAAAGTGTAGAAATTCTTTAGTGATGGCTACCACTTCATGAATATATCTATTGTGGAGGAAGCCAAATTGAACATGACATATGTGGTTTGAGAGACACAACTTCATCCTATTAGATATAATGTTTGAGATCAGATTATACACCAAATTGTAGAGTGAGATGGGTCTAAAATCATTAAATGACTTAGGAGCTGCATTTTTCAGAATGAGTGCAATAAAGGTGGAATTTATGGCGTTAGAACCCTCTTTTGAATCCTAGTTTCCTCCATCATCCTCAATAGATCCAGTCCCATAATGTCTATAAAGTGTAAAAAAATATCCACTGTCCAACCATCTAGTCCCAGACATTTGTATTTTGAGAAGGATTTTAGAACCTGTACCAATTCCTCTATGGTGACCAGAATTCCCACTAGATTATTTTCCTGTTCATTAAACAATTTTGGATAATTTTCAATGAAGGACAATTGATTTTCAATCTTTTCCTCTTCATTTTATCTGCATAAATTTTCAAAAAAATCCATCACCATTTTCAGGATCTCTTCTTTCCTAACAACTTTGTGGCCATTCTCATCCTCCATTTCCAAAATAACATTTGTATGTTTCCTATTCTGGAAAAAATTAGTATTTTTGTCCACACAAGCAATCAAAATTTCCTTACCCTTGAGCCCCCATTCTCTTTTCTTGCATAAAAAAATGCATAACTACTTTTGAGAAAAAATATGACTTTCTCGTTATATTTTGTTATATAACATAGAATTATTTTTAGTTTATGCATTTTTATTATTAGATTAAAGATGTTTTTAATGTGTTTGTCTTTTTATATAATAAAATTTAATACTTATTTTTATAATTATTATTACTAGCACAACATATAAAGTAAATAGCATGTAAATGTCAATAGACATTAATCCATAATAAACATAAAACCACTTACTTCATGATAAATCTCAAGTCACTAAAATTAAAAAATATATATATAATTTTATTTAAATTATTATTAATTTAAAAATAATTAATATATGCTTTTAAAATAATATAAACATATATACATTAAAAAAATACTATGGAAAAATATTCTTAACTAAGGATATTTATCCTCACTTTACTATGGAGAATTTTAATTTGTAAATAAGCTTTGTTACTATTAGGGTCCTATAATAATAGGACTCATAATTTTTTAATTGACTTTGATTAGTCTTGTAATATGTACATACTTTGCTTTATGCAAATTGTTTTCCCATATTAGAAAATAAAAAATGTAAAGAGGGTAAAAGTCCTAAAAGAAAAATCAAAGGACTTGAAAATAAAAATATAAAAAAGAATAGAAAAAATGGACTCCAAACACAAAAAAGAGATAAGAATAAGACATGAAAGTGATGCAAATCAAAATGCCACTACTAGTTACTTTTTACTGCAAAATAAATGATTATGTGCAACTTGTTCAAAATGCCATAATCCATGATGAGTTAAATAGTTTAATCTTGACTTTTTCATGCTTTAAATTTCATGTTTATAGATAGAGAATAAAGATCTTGCCAAACAGTTTAATCTTGGAAGATCAGTAGTTAGGTAGAGAATAAATAAGGAGCTCAACAATTTAATCCGAGCCCTTGGATGAAATAAGGTTAGAATTATATATTTTCTTGTTTTAAAAGAAAAATGAATAAGGGTTTTGCAAGCTCAAATGAACCCATGAAAATAAAGGAAAAAAAGGTAGAATAAATGATGGGTAGGAAGAAAGAAGTTTCACAAGGCATGGATAAACATCATTTAGCACATTACTAATTTCCCTCTCCACAATGTGTTCTAGTACTAAATCCTTTAATCATAAAGACTCAGAGCATTTCTATGACTTTTGGTGGGACCGGACCCGCGTCTTAAATGACTGATTGGCATCAAGGCATTGAAATTCCCCTCATTGAAACTCTTCCCCTTCATAAAAAACCCTTTTCCCTTAAACATCACTCATTTTACTCTACTAAAACCCCTTTTCCTAAGTCAAAATGCTTATTCACCTTTGGAAAAGTAAAAAACCCCTAAAAATGCACTTATCCTAAGTTTTCAAGTGTAAAATGTTAATATTGGGCCCCCACTATGAAAATCTCGCCTAAAATCATGTTTTAACTCTATCCTAAGTGTATTTTACTTCCCGCATTCATTTCATTTTTTAACACTAACATAATGTATTAACTCCTTTAAATACCCTTCATCCCGTAGTATATTAATTCATCCTATATTAAATAATCCAACCCATATTTTACTTTTTAACCTATTTTTATTTTCCCCACGTCAATATTATCCCCACTCCCATAGGTTAAAAGTATTTTTATTATATATTAAACCCGCACAAGGTTTACATTACAGCTACATGCATTTCATTTGTTAAACAAACTATATCTGCCTATCACATTTCACATATAAACTTTATATTAAAACTATGTTTTAATATATAAGTTCAATCTCGTCGCATAAAGAACTCCCAGGCCCCACGCCCATTAACCTGCATCTTCACCATTAAATCCTAACCGTTCGCTTTCACCTGCCAGATCCAATGGCGCATATCTACTATCGCAGATTTGATAGTGCAATCGATAAACAAAATGAAATTTGTGATAAAAGTTGTTTTGGGGCGTTCTCTATCCTCCACACATCACCTTTCTGTTGGATCGCATCGATTCATACAATACCATTTACCGCCTTTGAACCATGCGAAAACCACGCAACGGTAAATCTTTCCCCCGCGCCCAAATCACTCCAGATTTGAAATGACTGGTAATTAATGCGATTACTGTTTAAATCAAATTCATTATAAAAAAAACTGGATGCATTCATTTCAAGCCCTCTGTTGCTCTTTTTTCTCGTAAAATCATTCCATACTGAGAGAAATATGTTTCCGCCCCTGTTTTTACTCATAAACCAACATAATTCAACCAAATTCATTGCTGCTGTTACTGAAAAGCTTCCAGAATTCATATAAAGGCCACAACAAGCTTTTGAAAGCTTTCAACACACAACAAACCCTTTTTCGCAGCAAAATTCCTAAAATTCACAGGCATTCTTCAGAAAAAGACCTATCCATCCATCTGAAAGAAATATACTGTTAGATTGAAGCCTTTTAGAGCCTATCTACCTAAGGAACAACCATATTGCCCCATAAATTTATCCTTACTGTAAACCTGAGCATTTCCTCAGTTTCTGAAGTTGTAATCTATCTTAAAAGAAAATTTGAAGTGAATTTAAGCATATGCAGACTTAAGAAGCCCTCTGAGTTATCCAAAGCCTTTCTGCAATACTTAGAAGCCCTTTTTGCATAAGGTTGGATGTTTTAGGACTGTTTTCATCAAAGAAATTTGCAGAAAAAACCTTGATATCTTTTCTTGAGTATGTAAAGATTAAGAAATTGGTTTTTAATGCAGAATTGACAGTTTCAGTTAGAGTAATCAAAATTATACCTTTTTCAATCCACGATAGAACCTATGTTATACTTAAAATCCTTTTGTAAACAATTTAATCTTATAGAAGTGTGTCTTAGACCTAAAAACAAAGTTTTTTAGAGATCAAGAGTGTTAAAATTGTTAAAACAAACCTATCATTAGCATCCAAAAGAAAAATTGTAATCAATCCACTACAACCTCCTATAGTAGATGTAGAACATACCCCATTGGCTGATGCTGTAACTGAATTTGACCTCCTTGAGCTCCACTACTGGAGCCAAGAGAAATCCTTGGACCAAGTAGACGATGTGCTTATTTGGGAATCTAATTTGCCTTAGTATGTTGTTCCTCACACCCATCAATTCCTAGAAGCCATCAGATTATGCCAATCTCATTATTCTCTAGATCAAAGAGCCATTTTCAATGTTGAAAAATAAGTATTGTTCACCATTACAGCTGAATCCAGAAACCAAATGCTTCAGTTGCAACCTGAGCCCAATGCAGTCCCTTTTTCCATTGAAGCTCTCACAAAGTTCTATTTGGAGTTGGATTTTCCCAAAAGATTAAAAATCTTTCAAACATTCATGCCCTCCTATGTAGAAATCCCCAAGCTCAACCCTCCATATTCCTCTTCCAAATTCCCAGAAGGAACCAGACGCGTTATCTCTATGCTGTGTTTTATCCTTGGTTACTTCATAGATGAACATACTGATGCATCTATACTTGGTTTTCTGTCCATTTTTTTTCCCGGTCATCCCCCTACAGTTATCTACAATTTTGATGAGTATATTGCTGACAGTATACATGAACAACTTGTTAAATTACCTACTGAAGGTGTCTTTAGGTATACCTCATTTTTTTTCCATATGTTCCTTTACTTTCAGTCAGAAAAGTTTCCAATAACTCTTCAAAAGATGGATGTAGAAGGAAATTCACAATCTATTATATTCTGGACATCCTTGATTAGAAAGGAGTCAAAAGATTTTACATATGCAAACTTTAAAGATTGTTTCATTCATCCATTGGTAAATCTGCTAAAAAACAGTGTGCAACGTAGAATCAGTGATGAAATCAAGAGGGTGTTACAGTTGTCAGTTCAGAGTAGGACAGGTGATTGGTATTTATACCAAAATCACACTGAGATCAGATTTGGAACAACCCTCATTCCTTACAAGTTGCCAAAGTATTTACCTATGAGGTTGTTTGCTTTAGAATATATAAGATAGATTTTGAATTCAAATTATGTAAATTTCTTGGCTGCTAAGAAGAAAACCTAGTTTAAATTGAAGAACCAAGTGGGTCCATTTATATGCAATAACAGAGAAGTAGGTATAGAGGCAGAAAAACAATTGTCAGAGTATAAATTCAACAAAAGTTTTCTTTGGCACTATGATCCTTATGGTATAATAAGGAAAATGAGAAAAATAGTTGTCAGAGTATAAATTCAACAAAATTTTTCTTTGGCACTATGATCCTTATGGTATAATAAGGAAAATGAGAGTGAATTTTAAATTAACTCCCTACATTCATGAGACAAAGCCTGACATTGAAAAATTTTCTAAACAATCTGAATGGTTAGAAAATACACTAGTAGAAGTAAATCAACAGAGTGATATTAGTCACATTTTGCAGAATCCATCTCAGGAAGATAGAGGTACAAAAATAAATAGGGAAGAAGGCTCTTACACTGCTGAAACTACCACAGAAACCAAGTTTAAACTCAGGTATAGCAAGAAACCAAAGATCAATCCTGCAGATAAAGAAAAAATATACAGTGGAGATTATAGATACAGAGATTCCAGAGAAAGACAAAGTACCTCCCACAGTGTTTGTAAATGAACAAAAACCTTCCACTTCCAATACACAATTGATCCAGAAACAACAGAGTGTGTCAATATCATCATCAAAATAGACATAAGACAAATATATGGATATTAAAGAAAAGTATAAAGATATTAAAGCCAAAAATGAGGAAATAAAGAATGAAATTTATTCTCAATACTTGAAGCAGACTCTTGGCATACAAAACAGACTGCTTTCAGCCTTTGATTATAAGAATAAGAAATTACTGATGGCAGTGCTTCAATCTACAGTGCCAACTCCCAAAACAACAACTGATTACAAAAAGGTTGATTTTGAAGTATCCGTCCAAGACATTCATCCCTTGGACCAAATTGAATTCCACAAATAGAGTTCAAAAATGATATATTCCACAATGAATACAAAAGAAATGAGTGCTCAAAAGCTCCAGAATACTTTGATAAATGTCAGGTATTAGCTGAAAGTTGAAAAATCTTCTTCATATGCTAAGGATACAAGAATCAAATCCTTGGAGGAGTTAGTAATTGAGATGGGTTATGATCCTGCTAATGTAAAAGTTGCAGAGGAGCTAATTAAAAAGAAAAATACTGATATTGCAGCACTTAGAAAACAGTTGAAATTCACTCCTACAGAGCATCCATAGGCCAAGGAAATTCTGCACGAATCAAATGAGAAGGATGAGATGATTAATCTCATATTGCAGATGACAGCATAAATAAAATAAATGGATATTGAGATGGATAAATTGGTCCAAGAAAAATAAGCTTCCAAAGCACAAAATGTCCCTGCTACTATAATTCCTATGGTGACAACCGCAGTGCCAGTAACTTCATCTACCACTTCTGCCACTGAGTCTTCTGCTACATCAGTCCAGAAATCAGATGAGGCCATCAAATTGATAAAGGAAATGGAGGACATGTCCATACAAAAAAATGAAATAAACAGGTTGAAGGAGAAAATTAAGAATCTGGAAGATGCCAAAAAACTTGCACAGATTAATGCCAAGACTGAAGAGCAAAAGGCTAAAAGGTTGAGTGAGCAAATCAAGAAATTAGAAACAGAGTTGACTTTGAAAGAACCCATGGCACATATTAAAAATCAATTATGGTCCAATATCATTGAATCAATCAATGATACTTGGCCATCAATACAGGTGATTTATGAACAAAAGGATTTACTGAAAGCAGCAAGAGAGGAAATACAAAGGACCAAAGATGAGCTAGGTACCAAACCTGAAGAAGCATTGGAAATTATTAAGTTTCTCAATTCCAAAAATAAGCAAGAACTAGATGAAATTGGAATAACAGACAGGATAGAAACCATACTTGCGTTAAGAAAAGTAATTTCCAAGAAGAACTTGATGAAACAATTGGAAGAAAAATACCAAAACATGGATATAGCCATCACAAGATTCATGGTGAAATTTGAAATTTTGAGGAAGAAAGGGCTTCCAAATATTCTAGTAATCAATGATAAATTGATGAAACAAGAATATTATAACAAAAAGATAAGAGAATTTTCCGAAGAACAGGTAAAAAAATCAGATTGGCAAGGGATACCAATAGGAAAAGTTTTGCATAAGAGTATTGAAAATCTGTTTTACTTACATCATGAAGTAAAACACCTTTTTGTGATCAAACCAACATTTGCAAGATACAATGAAGTTGATGAAAACTTCAGAAAACTAAAAAATATCAAAGTGCCAGAAGCTGAGTTCTAGGAGAAATTAACAGATTTTCTGTAAAATCCAATTGCAGTGAGGAAGATCAAAGAAAAGATAAAAACAAAGCTGTTGTTTTTACTACAATAGTAGACATATTTTAACAGTGAGATGGTTTTATCCATTAGGGGAATTTTGAGGTCTGAACTGGGCCTTCTAAGGAAATAATAAAATAATATCTAAACCAATAAAATAATATTTATGAATTTTCAATTAACTTTTTGCACCACAGTCCATGTAACCAAAGTTAAATTCAATTCAAAAGTTGTAGCAAAATAAAATTAATAATTTTTTTTTACTGATGTGACTATAAATAAGAATGAACTTTTAAAGAAAATGTCATTATCATTGAACAACTAATGCATTTGTCCATTGTACTTAAATAACATAAAATAAAATATAAATAGATATTTATAAATTCTTAATTATATTATATGCTATTAATTAAAATTTCTATTATTTAAATTGTATAATAACATGTAATTAATATACTATATAAAAATAATATAATATAATATAATAAATGTATAAGGATATGCATTGTTTCTTTCAAGAAATATGAAATGACAATAATTTTTTTTTATTCAAAAAGTGTGAAATGACATTTATTATGAGTACTTTACTTTGAATTTAAAAGTACTTAGAGCACTACTATGGTTAACCATGAGTTTTTATCCATCGTTGAGAATGTGATGAGTAAGTACCTTTAACTCAAACAATGCCACCTCAACCATTAGGGATTTTGTCATCCCCTAAAATGTGATTGGTTCTCATAAAGTGAATTTTGTTTGTACATTTTCCTTAGGAGGCCCATTTTAGACCTCAAAATTCCCCTAACGAGCAGTCAAACTGTATCAACAGTCAAAGAGTATCATTTCAGTTGAAAAAGTGTATCATATGAAAGGTAAATATCAAAACAGATTAAAGATCAAACTGCCAGCGTGAGGGACACCTCATTTTCCCAGTTGCAGCCCAAAACCAAACAGCAAGCTATTTAATTTCAATAAATAGGACAGCTAGCAATTTGTTATACAATTGTCACTATCTTCTTGCAAGAAGATATTTCATTTTATAAGATTGTTCGAGGATATTTTGTACTAATTTTTTGTATAAATACTTCATCATTTGAAATATTGAGTGTGGATTAATTGCTGATGATTTTTGTAGTCACATTTTCTGAACCTGAAGGGTTTTTTGTATCAAGTTCAAGTCAACAGACTGGATCAAAGGAAATAAAGCATCATGTTACATGATTCATGTGTTGGGCCAATTAAGTGAAGAATTTTCTCATATTGTTTGTTAATTTTATTATGTTTTCCATCCATTCATGAATGTGTTTTAAATTATAATGTGAAATCAGGAATTGTTATCTCAGAATTTGTTAAAAGAACTCTGTTATTGACTGATTTTCATTTAAATGTTTTCTACTGATATCCAGACCAGGGAACCCTTAATTTCTCCCTGTTTGCGATTTATCTCTACCTTTTCACCCCTTATTCGGATTAAAGAATCCTTAATTTCTCTTTATCCCAATTAAAACCATTTCACCATCAACATTTGAAGATCTGAAGTGACTTTGCTATCTTTCCCTGTGAAAATTTGCCTTTAGACCTTGATCTTGATCTGTCTGCTTGACACATTGACTCCATCTGCCCAATGGGTTACAGATCTATAGCTATCCATCTCAGTAATTTATTTTCTCACCAAACCAAATCAAAACGCCAAAACCAATTTTCCCTATATAACTAGCCTAAAATCAGATATAAAAACAAAGTTAAATCTTATAGAGAGAGCCCTCTCTGAGAATTAGGAAGGCTAGATCCTAAATCTTAAAATTAGGTTTGTGGTTACCTCTGATATTCTTTAAACTATAATAAAAAAAATCTCACAACTTTGAGAATTATTAGAGTGATAACAGTTACAATACCATTTTTTATCAGTACCACATGCCCAAAAACCATAATTCACTCCATATGACATTTTTTCCATTGATCATTTCAATTAAAAGAGTAAAAGGGTCATAACTACATTGGATAAATATCAACTATTTATTTGTGTATACTAATATGAATATTCTAGAATATCTTATGGAGGTCAAATCCCTACCATCCACCTAATAATTATTATTGATAATTAAATCAAAATTGTAAAAGCCCTATTCTAAAATAGACATGGGCGCAATTATTATTTTAATCATAGCTTGTAATATTTAATACTAGCAATTGCACCAGATGTTGCAAAGGAAACGTTGTAAGGCAGTAGCATAGGAACCAATATCTTAGAAGAAAGAAGATGTGACCAAAGCGTTGAGTATTTGATAGGGTGTAGTTTAATTCAATTATCTACTTGATAATTACTTGTGAACATATTTCTCTTACTTAGATATTCTCTTCATTAGCTTATTAGGTCTTTCATTAGGAAAATTATCAAAACACATAAGACACAAGATTTTGGCTCTTCAAGCCAGGGCCAAAATCTCTCCCTCTTGGAGAGGAAAACCCAAAACAATTCTTCTTGTATATCGCCCATTGACAAGTACCATGACTATGACACAGAATCTTGACACCAGCATGCCTCCAAGGCCTTGTCACTGCTCTTCTAGGCTCCTTATGATGATATTATCTTTTATGCACTGTTCTGCACCACCACTAGGAAAACTCGGTTCCTAGTATTTAGATGATATGCTTCCTTAATCAAGTTTGAGATGATGCTGCTCTTCAAACAATAGCCTTTTAGTCCTTACATTTTATTAGTACATCACCCTCCAGACTTTGTACATATATTATGGATTACATAGATCTCTTGACCGAAATTATCCTTCTTCAAACTGAGTACATATATTGGAGAATGTGAACTCAATTCAGAGGCTAGCACTGCCTCTCCTCTGAATTGATCACCGTCTTTTATCCTCGCATATTATGGTAGACTTATACTCCTTCTCGCATCCCATGCTAGCCTCTTTCCATTTCTATGTATCCTCTCACTACAATTCTGATTACTGTTGTATACCTTGACCGAGAGTTTTAGTCCAAAGATAGGGCCTCTCTTCCTTCTTGGGACAACTTCCTTTCTTTGATGTAATATCTTACTTATTTACATCAATAACACGAACATTATTCTCACTTTACATAATAAAACTTGTCAGAAACTCACAGTAGTATCCCAACTGTTCCAATATGCAATTGTAGTCCGAAACATTCAGAGATATGCGAGCTTGCTTCTATGTATTTTCTGCGTAGTCCAGTGGGCTATTTATAGTGGTTAGGCCTTGTAATAAGCTGACCAGACCATGAATGGATGTGACCATTCATGAGAAAACTTTCCAAGGGAACTCATCAGTATTTTCAAGCCAACTTCTTCTAGCATGATGACAAGATATTTGAGGCATACTTTTACATCAATATTTGCTCTTTCACAAGTGTAACATGATGAATCTATTTTTATACATTTATGAAAAGATGACAAATACCTAAAATAAATCAAGAAGAAGTCTTTAACCCATAATAAAACTTCTTGTTTATGAAACCCATGAAGCAAGTATATACAAAATACATTTTATTATCTTTGTCTTATAAATTATAATTACATAGTCATTATGAAGACTGATCCTAGTTACACTTTATAACACTCCCTCTTAACTTGGGAGGTATTCATAATGGTACATGGTCACTTTCAATTAGAATAATTTATCATAAGAATAATCGGATTGGTAACCCATCTGTATAGCATCATATTAACCATCAACATTGTCATAGTGCAAGGCCTTGAATAACAACTCCATTTCTCCACGATATCTTAGCTACAATGCTGGTGAGACCAATGATGAGTAGACACCCTCATCATTGTCTCTCTTGGATCATATCCCACCTGGGTTCTCTCAGGATATGTCCATTAGGACTATTATTAATGTTGGATTCCCAATCCACAAATAATAATTGTCCTTTCACGACTACTATTATTGGAACGTCTTATCACATTCTCAAAGAGTATCAAATTCCAAATAATTACCCAAACCTAAAAATAATTCATTCTTTCTTCCAATTGAAGACAAGAATGTGTGTCTATCTCTCCCTCTTAACTAGGGACGATCCATTTTTCTGGTGTGTACATTCTTCTTCATCGCCTTCACTAAGACTTATAGTTGTTAGTCCTGGTTTAGTGCACAACCCATGAGATAGAAAAAACACAATTGTCAATCCCTCTTAACCAGTGACCTACAACAAAAATGATGAAAAAATCCAGTTTGAAGTACTCCTTTCGTTGATGTCATGAATTGAGGAGCCTTCAAAGATCATCCATCACTTTCATCCAAGAGCCATATCTTCTATCAGAAAGTGACCAATTAATATTCTCATATGGTCTAGCTTCATGTTATGCTACTTTCTTTCGAACCATATATCTTCCAAGGATATTTAATATTTCCATATGGTTATCAATTTGTGGAAGTCCTCTACTTCCATTTGGCAACCCTGCATAATTTCATCGGATGTTATTCAATTATAAATATGAATATTTTAAATCAAAAGTTACCTTTGTGGTGATTTTTCACCATGGCATCTTCTTGTAGGCATAGACATCCTTCATATATGTTGACACATCTCAAAAAGATATGTATTTCCAAGGGGCTTCATCTTTTTCAGACTTCTTATCAGAGTCTACGTATCTTCCCAGGATATTTTCTAGTCAAGTCTTCTTGGCTTCCTTGGATGTTGATTGCTTCTTTCCATGATTGCACCTTTTCACGATCTCTTCCTTTCTCTTCCACAAAATTTTATTTCATTCCTAGGAACTTCCAAGGTGCAACTCATTGATAGTAAATAATAACCTCATATTTCATATTAGGACATATTATGTTGATTTCATCTGGTGTGGAACATGTCTATTGACAACCTATGCATCAGAAGAGTTCTCGCGTTCTTTGATCATACTTCTTCTACCTTAAGCCATATGATATGTCTACATAACATCTAGTGTCAACATAAATATAAATATATATATATATATATATATATACCTCATTTCTTTTCTTTGAGTCATCCTGCAACAGATTTCCTTGGAGTGAAGAGTTTTATTCCCTTGACCTTCTTCATCAATATGTCATCATTTATAATGCCATAATTCTGCAGGTTAGAATTTCTCAAGGAAAACTATTTCTTTCTTTCTAACCAGTGATTCAAAAGAGAACTCCATTAGAAAATTTCAGCATTTGTTTCCTTATTGATTATTGAATGATGAAATTTATCTTGATTATTGTTTTCTCAGTGAGGTTCCTAGGAGCCTCTTATAGCATATATGTAACATATGTGTTACAGAGATCCTCCTACAATGAGTGCTCCTACTTCAATGATTCCATCATGATGTCAATCCTAGAGTGATGCATTTATCTAATATATCATGCTTCCATTTTTCTGATGATATGGGCTTCTTCCCTTCCATAAATGCTTGAAGTGAAGTTTTCCCATCCCTTTGGCAGAGCATTCAACACCATTGTAGCTATTTCTCTATCAGAAAATTCTTCTCCCAATTCCTGCAATTGATCTTGTATTTCATAAATCTTCATGAAGTTATTTCCTTCTCTCTAGTCAACTCCAACGTGTATAGTTCTTGTCTTAGAGATACTACCTCCCATGTAATACTTACCAAGAACTGCTCCACCAATTTGTCATATATTTCTCGTGAATATTATATTTTGATACCTTGGGAATGAAAGAGTCCTTTATGGATTCTATAAGAATCCTTTGGACTCTTGTGTCTTCCTACATGTATTTTTCATGACTTCATTGTCCATTTTCTTCCATGTAAGAAAGTTTTGAAACCCTAACTAGTTTGTTGCTTTATTTGCAAAAAGACAATTTTGATAGATTCATATGAAGTAATAAAGTTACTTGCTTGAGTAGATGCTTTTCTTATTACTTGTTGATGATGATGTAGATAGAATATCCATCTTAGATTGACTCTTTCAAGAGTGGTGTAAAGAGGTAGATCACCTTGGATCCTTTATGATGATGATGATTAAGAATGACGAATTCAACAATGTGGCTTGATGATGTCTCCAGCAATGTTGATTTGGCTTCAAATGAGATAGCTTTAGATCATCTTATTGAACTTGCATTTCTTGATGAAGAAGCCCTTGGTCTTCTTGAGGTGGCTTGAGGATTTCACTAATTCTGCAAACTGCTCCTTCTTTAAATGAATAAATATCTTCTTAGATTTGAATATTGACTCTTCAATGTGAACTTTGAATTTTTCTTTGATTCTTTCTAGAGAAACTGATTCTTGATTTTGATCCTTGAGTGTCTTCTTGTCACATAGCCCTTTATCTTCAACACCTTAGCTCTGATACCATAGGGCGTATTTTAATTCAATTCTCTACTTGATAATTACTTTATCTTACCTAGATCTTCTCTTCATTGTCTTATTAGGTCTTTCATAAAGACAATTATCAAAACAAAAAAGAGACAAGATTTTGGCTCTTCAAGCCAAGGCCAAAACCTCTCCCTCTTGGAGAGGAAAACACAAAAATATTATTCTTATAGATCGTCCATTGACAAATACCATGGCCATGACGCAAAATCTTGACACCAACATGCCTCTAATACCTTGTCACTTCTCTTATAGGCTCCTTATGATGATATTCTTTTCTACATTGTTCTGCACCACCACTACGAAAGATTGGTTCGTAGTATTTAGATGATATGCTTCCTTGATCAAGTTTGAGATGATGATTCTCTTCAAAAAATAGAATTTTAGTCCTTCCCTTTTCTTAGTATATCGCCCTCCAGAATTCGTACATACATTATGGATGACAGAGTTCTCTTGACTGCAATTATCCTTCTTCAAATTGAGTACATATATCAGAGAATTTGAACTCAATTCATAGGCTAGCACTACCTCTCCTCTGAATTGATCACAGTATTTTATCCTCGCATATTGTGGCAGACTTATAATCCTTCTCGCATCTCATTATAGCATATTTCCCTTTTTGTGTATCCTCGCACTGCAATTATGATTACTGTTGTAGACCTTGACCAAGAGGTTTAGTCCCAAGACAAGGCCTCTCTTCCTTCTCGGGACAAATTCCTTTCTTTGTTGTACTATATTACTTCTTCGCATCAATAACATGAAAATTTTCCTCGCTTTACATCACATAAATTGTCCCAAACTCACAGTAGTATCTAAACTGTTCCAATATGCAATTGTAGTCTGAAACATTCAGAGATATGCGAGCTTGCTTCTATGTCTTTTCTGCGCAATCCAATGGGATATTTATAGTGGTTAGGCCTTGTAATAAGCTGACTTGACCATGAATGGATGTGACAGTTCATGCCAATTTTCCAAGGGAATTCATTGGTATTTTCAAGCCAAATTCTTCCAACATGATGACAAGGTCTTTGAGGCATAATTTTACATCAATATTTGTCCTTTCACAAGTGTAACATGATGAATCTATTTTTATACATTTATAACAAGATGAAAAATCCCTAAAATGCATCAAGAAGAAGTCTTTGACCAATTATAAAACTTCTTGCTCATGAAACCCATGAAGCAAGTATATATAAAATACATTTTATTATCTTTTTCTTATAAATTCATAATTACATAGTCACTATGAAGATCAATCCTAGTTACACTTTCTAACATAAATTACTCTATAGGGAGATGGGATATAGGGGCACCCTACCTACCTAAGTAACTTAGCAAGAAATTTTTCATTAATATAGGTAATAGTGTCCCACTTAACAAGATATGGACCAACCTGAACAATAGAAACATCATTGTAATGTAAAAAATAAATATTTGGAATACACAAAAACTTCTAAACTTATATCTAAACAAACAAGCTATCCAAAAAACAAACAAGCCAGATTACATAAGTAAAATTTTCTATAGGGTAAAACACAGTTACATTATTTGATAAGTTGAAGAAGAAAAATAATTTGTAAGCTAAATTGCAGTTTCATTTTTTATTAAGCTAAAGGTGGACGAATTGATCAAAACTCAATCTACAAGGGGTTCACATTTGGCCTCCAAAAAATGTAAGGGAAAATAAATAAAAATATAGTTCCAACAACTTTTAAGAGTTTAATTGTGAAATTTTATAAAAGTTGTGTAGCTATAAATTTTATTGGTTTTCATATGTTAAACTCTTTTCTTCTAAAACACTTAATTATTTTTGGGAGTCTTTTCCTCGATCAATAAAAAAGAAAAAATGTGTTGAATTATTATACTTGAGGTAATTATAATGAAAAAATGAGGCATTCTAAAAATTTAATTTCATTTCGAGGGCATAGATAATAAACAATATTGAAAAGCCTTGAAATATGGAAGATTTTTTACATCGCTGAACTGTTTTACTTGAAGTCATTAATCGATGGTTGCTTTTCCATGGCAGTGTTATGAAACCAAATCCAAAAATAGAATAAAAGAGAGATCAATGCCTTAGAAATAAGCCACTTCGAGGGGGAAACCTCCAATACATTACATAAATGATAATCTCTTGGATGATACAAATGAAAAAACCTCCCTTCTATATATAGGAGTCCATGGGGCCACAATGTAATCCTAGCCGACCTAACAATAATAATGTAAGGGCACAATAATAACAATATGGGGGTTACAAGGGTACAACAATAACAATAGGGGGGTTACAGTAACAACAATAAGGGACTATACTAGTAATATAGGGACCTAACATGCTCCTCTCCTTCAAAAAAGTGTTTTCCTCAACGCTTGAGTAGATTCGGGTGCTTTTGTATAAAATTCTCATCCTCCCATGTAGAATCTTCAGTGGGTAAGTTCTTCCATTTGATGAGATACTATGAAATTGATCGATTTCGTAGCTGTTGAGTTCTTGTTTTTGTGACTGCTTCAGGTTCCAATATGGTTTTTCCTTCCTCATCAAGTTCTAGAAATATTGTTTGAATTGGAAGTTTGTCCCCTATAACCTTCTTTAAGCATGAAACATGGAAAACTGGATGCACTCACGAAGAAGTAGGAAGCTCCAATTTGTATGCCATAGCCCAATATTTTGCAACACCTTGTAAGGACCATAATAATTTGGCAATAATTTATTATCCTTCTTAGCTTGCTTGAGGGACATTTGTTTTTATGGTTGCAGCTGTAAAAATACCCAGTCTCCTACATCGAAACTTCTCTCACTGCGATGTTGATCTTCCTGTTGTTTCATTTGATTTTGTGCCAAATTTAGGTTATCCTTTAAGAGTTGGAGAACTTTTTATTGATGCTCGATGTGATCTTCCACTGCTTGAACCTTATAATTTTCCCTTAAAGAAGATGTGATGGATGGTGTATCATATCCATAAAGTGCCATAAATGGGGTCATTTTTGCTACAGTATGGAAGGAAGTGTTATACCACCTTTAAGCAATAGGTAACCACTTGAACCATTGTGCTTTTTTATCAGATACAAAACAACGAAGATATCCTTCCAAATATTTATCTCTATTTGACCATTGGATTGAGGATGATAAGATGAGCTATGAGCTAGCTGAGTACCCAAACAAGAAAATAATTCCATCCAAAAATTTCCTGTAAAAATGGGATCTCTATCACTTACAATAATCTTCAGGTTTTCATGTAGCTTTTCAATTGTTTCCATAAATGCAGTAGCAACTGTACTTGCTTTAAATGGATGAGATAATGCACAAAAGTGTGCATGCTTGGTAATTCTATCAACAAACACCATGATGACACTTCTTCCTTTGGACTAAGGTAAACCTGTGATGAAATCCATTGAAATATCCTCCCAACGTTGACTTGGAATGGATAAAGGTTGTAAAAGGCTCGGGGTCTTAATTGTCTCAACTTTATTTTGCTGGAAAACCAAACATTCTGCCACAAAATTTTGAATATCAGATTTAAGGCTATCCCAAAAAAATTATTTCTTCACCCCGTGGTAAGTTTTTAAAAATCTCGAGTGTCCTCCCAAAGGAGAAGCGTGAAATTTCAAAAGAATCTTTTGTTTTAGTTGGGAATCCTTGCAAATATATAAGCGATCTTTGTACCATAAGGAATCATTTTTCCAACTAAATGTATCAGATGTACTAGGATCTTGCTCCAACTTTTGAATGAGAGTCCACACTTCTTCATACTTCTTCCATTCATCCCTTGCTTCGGTTATCCAATCTGGTTGGATAATAAAAATGGCACAAAACAATGCTTCCACATCTTCATCCTTTCTTGAGAGTGCATCTGCAACAACATTTAGCTTCCCTTTTTTGTAGATGATTTCAAAGTCATAACCCAACATCTTTGTGACCCATTTTTGCTGCTCTTTTGAAGATAGTCTTTGTTCCAAAAAGTGTTTAAGACTATCATGATCAGTTTTTACCTTGAAGTGTCTTCCCATTAGGTAAGGTCTCCATTTATTTAGTGCATGTAGTATTTCCAACATTTCCTTCTCATAAATAGCCTTTTGTAAATACTTTCCTTTGATTGGATGACTTTCAAAAGCAAAGGGTATTCCTTATTGCATTAAAACAACACCAATTCCATTTCCTGAGGCATCACATTCCACAATTAAGGTTTTTTTGAAGTTTGGCGTAGTTAAGACTGGTTCTAGGCACATTTCCTCTTTAAGATGTTCAAAGGCCTAAGTTGCTTCAGGAGTCCATGAAAATGCATCTTTCTTCAATAATGTTGTTAGAGGTGCTACTATTCTCCCATAATTCTTAAAAAAATTGTGATAATACCCTGTTAACCTGAGAAATCCGCACAACTTCTTTATGGTTGTGGGGAATTTCCATTCCTTCATGGATTTAATTTTGTTAGGGTCTACCTTAACACCCTCGTGAGATACAGTATGACCCATATATTCCACCTCTTGTACTCCAAAGAAAAATTTGGATGTTTTTGCATATAATTGTTTCTCCTCCAATAGTTTGAGCACCCTATCAACATGTTGAACATGATCCTTCCAAGACCTGCTGTAGATTAGCATATCATTAAAAAATACTAGCACAAATTTTCTAAGGAAGGGTTTGAAAATGGAATTCATCAACCCCTGAAATGTAGAAGGTCCATTGGTAAGGCCAAAAGGCATGACCAAAAATTCATAATGACCCTCATGAGTTTGAAACGCTGTTTTCAGAATATCTTCAGTCTTCATTCTAATTTGATGATATCCTGAATGAAGATCCAACTTGGTAAAATAAATTTCTCCATGTAATTCATCCAATAATTCATCAATCATAGGAATGGGAAATTTATCTTTAATAGTGAGCTTATTGAGTTCCCTATAATCCAGAAACATGGGCCATGATCCATCCTTCTTGTGCACCAATAGTACTGGAGCAGAGAAAGAAATTTAACTAGGTCAAATCATACCAGCCTCCAACATTTCTGCAATCATACGTTCAATTTCGCTCTTTTCGACATAAGGATATCTGTAAGGCCTGATGTTTGGAGGAACACTTCCTAGAATCAAATGAATATCATGATCATGATCACGAATAGGTGGGAGTCCTTTGGGAGTTTCAAACACCTTGGAATGATTGTCCAAGACTTTTTAGAGATCTGGAGAAATATATGGTTTTGATGTTGGAACTTCTAGTGAGCATAATTGTGCAATTATGCCTCGTTGTCCTTTCTTCAGAAGATTTGTCATGACATTAGAGCTTATTATCTTTCTTGGCTTCCCCGTAAGTGATACCCCAGCCATATTTACTTCCTTTCCTTCCAGAAAATTCACAGTATGATCTTGAAAATTAAATATATCATCTCAAAGATTGTAACTGATTGTACTGTCAATAACATCACACCTCCATTAGGATGGAAAGTTAATAACATTCAATACATATTCCCCCATGTCTAGCTTGATATTATGGAATTTTCTAGAGCAATTTATAGTTCCTCCATTTGCAACCATCACTTGACATTCTGGTGCTGGGTATAGGAAACAATTCAATTCCTTGGCTACCTTACAATGAATAAAATTATGGGTACTACCCGAATCAATCCACACTATTACCTTTTTCTTCTTGATATGTCCTTCTATCTTGAGAGTTTGAGGAGTGGTAATTCCTGCCAATGCATTACACGATATGGTTGGACTCATTTCTTCTTCTTCTAGGGTTGGTTCCTGGTGTATATCCTCTTCTTTTGAAGTTTCTTGTTCATTTTCTTCCTCCTCTTCACAATCTATGTAAAATAATTTCTTCTCAGCACACTTATGACCTTTAGTGTATTTTCTATCACAACTGTAGCAAAGCCCTTTTGCTCTTTTTCTTCCAATTGTTGTGGTGTCAACCTTGTAGGTTGTGGAAATCTAGGAGTAGCAACACTTCCCTCTTTATAGAAGTGAGTGGTAGGCTTCCTTGTCACCATAATTTTACATTCAATTTTTCTTGCTAACCTGAATGCCTTCTCCAATGAATCAGGTTCCAAAATGCGAACTTCATGTTGGATGTTATCCTTTAAAGTACCTATGAAGAGATCAATCCTGTGTTCCTCTGGAATATCAGTTACCCTTATATTCAATTTTTGGAAGTCCTCAATGTGCTCCCCCACTAAACCCTTTTGTTTGAGATTTGTCAATTGGCTAAAGAAGGTGTTGCTCTTTGTATCCTCATAATGTGCTATCATTTCCTCCGTAAAAATTGACCAAGTGACAATTTTTTTACTGGAGAAAAGCCATCGATACCATACAAATGTATTTTGTTCTAAATGTAAAGTTGCAATGCGTACCTTTTGTGTGTTTTGCACGTTATGGAGATCAAAATATGGTTCTATATGAGGATTCAATATTGACGGATCCTTGCCATCAACTTCAACATACATCTTGAATATATATATTTTTCAATCCAACATTAGAGTTTATGAAATCACGATTCTCATTTATTTCATTCTCATCATGAGTTTCCTCTACTATCTTTTCGCCATTAGGAATAATTTCTTGTATCAACTTTGACAAACCTTCCTTCAAACCTTCCATGTATTCCTTCAAAACTTCCATTTTTTATTCTATAACATTCTTAAAACCATCCATTTTTTCTTCCATACCATTCTTCAAACCATCCACCATAGCTTCCACACTTTTCTTCAAAACATCCATTTCATTTTTTGTTGCTCTTTGCGAGAGCAAAATTTTGTGCACTTTCTCTTGTAATTTTGATATGTCATGTTGCATTTCTTCATCTTCATGAGCCATAGTAGAGCCTTATGAAGGCTTAATGGGTGTTGAATTATTTTTAGGAGGCATTTTAGAACCCAATACTGATATCTATTCTACGATATGCCCTTGGAATCAATTCAAATTGATTCTTCAACAAGACTTATGCAATTTGAAAAAAAATACACACCTTTTTCTTGCTTTTGAGGAGCTCAATATTTTGAATTATCTCTATGATTTTGGATCTTCAATATCTGAAATTCAGCCCTGTAGTAGCACACTGAATCTTCTTTCAAATGCCACATGTCTGACCTAATTTGTATTCTTCAAGACAAAGTTATGCCCAATCTCCCACAATGACCCAATTATGGACCGGTTCAGTAGAGCGAAGTTTTATGACGTGCCACATGTCACTGTTTCCTCCTTTGACTCTAAAATTGATACACAATAAACTAAAGTTCATGTACTTGTGACTAATTTTTACAGAATTCCAATCCGATGCTTAGAGAGAGATTTATGATGATTTTCCCACGGTCACCTCTTTGAGATGAATTTCGGAAGCCTGAAATAGCGCTAACTTCCACAGATCATATATCCGAAATATTGAGAACCAAGATATACATTTTTTACACGATGTTCCTCAGGATTTCGGATTTTCTCTATAAAAATTTCAGCTTCTGAACCTTCATAGAATAAAATTTATAGCTAAAATTCCATTATGAACTATTTGGAGCAGCGAAACCTTAGAATCCAAAGCTCCGAAACCAAATGTTATGAAACCAACTCCAAAAATAGAAGAAAAGAGAGATCAACACCTTAGAAATAAGCCACTTCGAGGGGGAAACCTCCAATACATTACATAAATGAACAATTCTTGGATGATACAAATGAAAAAACCTCCCTTCTATATATAGGAGTCCATGGGGCCACAATGTAATCCTAGCCGACCTAACAATAATAATGTAAGGGCACAATAATAAAAATATGAGGGTTATAGGGGTACAACAATAACAATAAGGGGGTTACACTAACAACAATAAGGGACTGTACTAGTAATATAGGGAACTAATAGGTAGAGACCACATGATTTAATTGAATACACATTTCATTCATGGAATGCAAACATGTTTTTTCTTCTCATATGTATGCATGGACTTAACTAAATCCTTCAAGGCAGTATTGTCACCATGTTTACAATGGCCAAATGGAATAATAAAATTGGTATGATTCCATCATGAATACAAAAATTACATGCTCCACTGGGAATTACGAAAAAATAACATTATTGTGTCCATATTGAGAAAAAATTTATTAATAATTTCTATAGTGATTTGAATAAACGAAATTTATATCCTTCATGATGTAGTGCCTACACTATGTTAAACCCCAACAACCGAATCAAAACGAAATATTTTATAGATACTAATAAAAAAATGAATAAATTTCATTTCACACATTAAATTTTCAATAATTCCTCAAAATTCTCAAATTAACATTCTATTTTTCTCTTTCACTCAATCCACACAAACTAAAAACAACCCAGAATAGAAGTGTCTCAACAAACTGCCCTCTGAACATATTCCAGGAACTCAAAATGTATGGATGTTGAAGCATGTTCCTCCAAGAAGACAAATCAATGAAATTTATCATCTGAATCCCATTTATTTAAGCTATTTGAACTTGCAGGACACCGAAAACACCATTAAAACTTTGAAATTAATCATCCATTGTCATATCAAAGTATTTTCCTTGCCCTCCTATCTATATCATCCAAATTCTCAAAAATATTTTTAAATGTGCATTAAAATAAATATTTTTTTTCTTAATTCTGTTTTCCCCTCAGTAGAAATGTAAATCCTACAAAAAATAACTTAAGAATAGACTTTCACTTTGTGTTTCAATAGGAAAAAATATACATATTTGGGGTAAGTATCCTACTTAGTTGTTCCATATTGGAAGCGTCTTTAGATGGATTTCACTTGTGGCATTGATTTCTTTTGTTCTTAGAATTGGTTATCTTCAAAGCACCAGCGGAAGCAACAAACAATGAAGAATGTTCATGTCCATTGAATCGTGCATCATTTCCCATTTCTCTTCAATAGAAGTGTCTTATAAAATATATGCAATCTATGCACACCATTATAATGTTTCAAAATCATGTATTTACAAATCCCAATATCTTCAATCAACATTTATTACCACGAAAAAGAAAAATATAAAGACTTGGAAAATAGGATTTTGATCACCCTCTAAAGACACAAATGAGAATTTTCAAGGTATTTTGGTTGGACACACCTTTTGAAGTGCTTCCATGGTGATGGATAATATCTACAAAAAATATGTGACATGTGATCCCACATTTTTTATATTTCTAAATATCGTAACAGTTGCATTTTTTCAATGTTTCTGCATTTTTTCATCCCTATGAGTGTAAAGTTTTTTACATGTCTGTATTTTAAGTTTGGTTTTATTTTCTAAATTGTGATTTGATACATGGAAACACCAATATATCTCTTCTAAACATATCGACGCATTGTAAGGTGTGAGCTCTAAGGCCTTGCATAAACTAAATACCTGTTTTCAGAGCTCAGAAATCACGAGAAGGCCTCCAACCAAATTTCAACCACCAAATCTTTCACTATCCAAGTTTTTTAGTTGTGGCATGTTCATACTTAGCTTGGTCTGCAGTCACAAGTATTGTGGGGCGATATCCTGCAAGAAGGCAAAATTATTATACCGGATCAAGGAAAAGAAGCATATAGTTTCTTTCTGCAAACAATCCCTTGGATTCCAAATGCGAAAGGAATGCCTTACTGAAAAATATATAAGCTTGAAGCAACAAATAAATCCTTTCGGGGCTTCCTATAATAACCAAATATACAAACAAAAAATAATTGTCTCCAAGGCTCTTTATCCTCCAAGCAATGGTAAGTGTCATGATATTTTAAAGGTACGTAACTTCCCATGGTGTATATGTTTCAGTTCCTTTTAATAGATTGCAAAAAATTAGGCATCAAACCTATACCTAGCAGAGGTGAAAATTTCCTTACAACAAAGAGAAAACAATGGAGCACAACAAATGGTAAAATTGTCTCCAAGAATGTTTTTAAGAGTCAAGACATTGAGATAGGGAAAGAGTTGGGTGGTGTAGACTTTGCAAACCTCCATAAGAACAAATGTGGCTAACATGGGTGGTAGAGATATGTTTAACTTTTAAACACTAAACTTTTTCGAGCTCCCTCAAAAAGATACATAGGCAGGTAAGAGTTCAAATCTTGCGAGGACTCAGATTTAGGATAATGAGCTACCTAGTTGGAATGATTCCTGAAGTGTTCTAGTTGGATGGTGTAGACTCTGCAAACCGCCGTGAGAATAGGGGTGGCTAAAAATGGTGGTAGAGATATGTTTAAATTTTAAACACTAACCTTTTTCCATCTCCCCAAAAAATATACACATGTAGGAAAGAGTTCAAATCTTCCGAGGACCCAGATTAGGATAATGAGCTACATGGTGAGAATGGTTACCCAAGCGTTCTTTTTAAAGAGTGATTTGAATAGAAAATTTTTATATATTTCATGATGTAGTGCCTATAATATGTTAAACCCAAACCTACGGAATCAAAGTGAAATATTTTCTGGATACTAATACAGAAATGCATAAATTTCATTTCACACATTAAAGTTTCAAAAATGCCTCAGAATTCTCAAAATTAACATTCTATTTTACTCTTTCATGTAATCCATACAAACTAAAAAAAACCCACAGCATAAGTGTCTCACTAAACTACCCTATGACCACATTCCAAAAAATCAAAATGTATGGATGTTGAAGTACAGTCCTCGAAGAAGGAAAATCAATGACATGTATCATGTGAATCCCATCGATTTAAGTTATTTGAACTTGTAGGACACCGAAAATATCGTTAAAAATCTAGCATTCATCATCTATTTTCGTATCAAAGTATGTTCCTTTCCCTCCGATTTATATCATCCAACTTCTCATAATGATTTTGACATGTGCATCAACATAAATAAAATTTTTCTTAATTATGTTCTCCCCTTAGCAGAATTGTAAATCGTACAAAAAAGAACTTAAGAATAACCTTTCACTTTGTGTGTCAATAGGAGAAAATATGCGGATTTTGGGTAACTATCCTACTTAGTTGTTCCATATTGGAAGCGTCTTCAGATGGATTTCTCTTGTGGAATTGGCTTCTTTTGTTCTTAGAATTGGTTCTCTTCAAAGCACCAATGGAAGCAAAAGACACTGAAGAATGTTCATGTCCATTAAATCCATCATCATTCTCCATTTTCTCTTCAATACAAGTGTCTTGTATAATCAATGCAATCTTTGCAAACTATTAGAATGTTTCAAAATGATATATTTACAATTCCCAATTTTGTCAATCAACATCTATTACCATGACAAAGAACAATATAAAAACCTAGAAAATAGGCTTTTGATCACCCTCTAAGGACACAAATGAGAATGTTGAAGGTATTTTCATTGGACAGAGCTTTTGAAGTACTTCCATGGTGCTGGATAATACCTACAATAAACATATGACTTGTATTGTATAAAAACAAATATGTTCTTTTGTTGGAAACAAGTTACAATTATTCTAATTAAAATCATCATCACAATTACAGGACTAGAACAAATTTTCAAGCTAAGTCTAAGAAAAAAAATATATCTAGAGACTTATATTAAAAAATACTTGTTTGATACATGACACCATCAATATACCTCATCTAAATCTTCTCACGCATTGTAAGGTGTGAGCTGTAAGGCCTCTTGTAAATGGAATACCCATTTTTGGAGCCCAAAAACCATGAGAATGCCTCCAACCAACCGTAACCACCAACTCTTTCACTGTCCAAGCTCTATAGTTGTGACATTTTCATGCTTAGTCTTGTCTATAGTGACAAGTCTTGTACAATATACAAGCTTGAAGCAACAAATAACTCCTTTCAGGGATTCCCAAAACAGAAAAATTTACAAGTAACAAATAAATGTCTCCAAGGCTCTTTATCCTCCAAGTAATGGTAAGTGTCATGAGATTTTAAAGGTGCAAAACTTCCCACGGTGGATATATTTCACTTCCTTTTATTAGATTTCAAAAAATAATACATCAAACCTACAACTAGTAGAGGTGCAAAGATCCTTACAACAAATAGAAAATAATGGAGCACAATGAATTGGAAAGCTATCTCCAAGAATGTTCTTAAGATTCAAGACATTGATATAGACAAAGAGTTGGGTGGTGCAGAATCTTCAAACCTCTATGAGAATAGGGGTGGCTAATAGGGGTGGTAAAGATATGTTTAAAGTTTAAATGCTGATATTTTTCCAGTTCTGCAAAAAAGAGACACATGTAGACAAGGGTTCAAATATTATGATGACTCAAATTGAGCCTAGAGTTCCTTATGAAGTGGTTAGAGTGCCACCATAAAATTCAAATAGGTAATTTAAAGCTAAATTAAGAAAATGGATCAAGGGGATTTTTCTCCTTAAACAAATATTGTTATAACTAAGCATCATGGAAGTCTAAATTCCAATTTCACTATACATAGTTCATGATGGATAGGAAAAAATACACAAAAAATAAAAAGACAATTATACTTCTCCTAAATTGAACAGGGGCATGATTTATATCAGTTATAGAAACCCTAGACCTGAGTTAAACTGGGATATGTATCAAAACCTCATTTTAGAAACACTAAATTTTTAAAGTGTATATAGATTTAGCATAATGAGCTACCTAGTGAGCATGGCTTCCCAAGCATTCTTTCAGCTTATTTTCACTCTTGGTTATGCTCACTTGTAATGCCATCCTATTACGGTATCATTCTTCCATTTCATACTCGTCAAACTAAATTTAAATTTCATACCCAACAACAAAGACGATACAAAGTTTCTACATGTCAGAAAGTTGAATAAATCTGTATAATCTCTAGGAGTTGCTTCTTCGCGATCGTGAACCTTAGTGGGTATTTTTACTTGCGGATGTTGTAATGCTTGATATGTTGTGTTATAATATTAATTTTGTGAAGCTAAAATTTTTTTATTTTGAGTTTCATAATAGTCTATTTCTCAAGAATTTTAAATTGTCAAGAGATTGGTCTAGTTACAATTCTTTGTGAGGCCAAGAGAAAGAGTTGACTCGTGTTCAAGAAAAACCATGGAATTTTTAGGAAATTAGAATATAAAAACACTAAATATAAAAAAAAAAAAAAATATTCTTGAATATGAAATTTTGTAATGTCCACATGATGCATATTTGACATTCTTTTATTAAAGTACATAAATGACACTACCTGCTACAAAACGCCATGGATTTTAGACAACTGGAAATTCTGTTTAGTCGACTGGGAATTTAGGTCTATATAGATAGATGATCAAGTCTTATTGGATGAGTCAATATGATTCGTTTGAATTGCAAGTCCAGTACTTTGAGGCTCTGGCTCCATTCTATTTATTCATAGCAAAGTCACATTCAAGAGTTCACTTGGATTTGGAAGTTGATGAGTCTTGTAATATCAAGACTCCATTTGTGACTTCCATGGGAATTGAAAAGATACAATGAAATTGAATGGAAGTTTTTGATTCTATAGTTCAATGCATATACTAAATTATTTATTTGAATACAAACAATGTTTCTATAATTGTTCTTTTCAGATAAAAGGCCCCAACATTATGACAAGAAAACATAGAAATAAAATTGAATTACACTGAATTACATTGGCTTGCTCTTTTATACCTAATTTTATAACTGAACTGTAACTGGAAAATATATTATGAATAAAATATCAATTGATGATATATTTCCATTGTTATTAGCTACTGGAAATTACTAAGAGAACTAAAATATGAAAATTCTGAAATATGAAATCTAGAAATATAACTGAGAATATAGATACTGAAGAAACCCTAATTTAGGAAATTAAAAAGGAAACTAACTGCAACAAAATTCAATATTTTTTAAGAGTAATAACATCAAAGAGATGAAATATAGTAATAACATGGAAATACCAGAGAATTCAATTGTAACTGAACACACACTTTGAATAACAAAAGTAAATGTTAGTGGGAAATGGATTGTAGTTGAACATCATATAGCCCAGGAAGACACTGAATATAGATGGAATTGCAATGGATCGACACTGAATATAGATGGAATTGCAATGGATCTTATGAGTGAGAGGCACGTAATTGTGAGCATGGATTGATAAATTTTTATGCTAAGAAAAAAAAAATGCTCCCAACTATATTGATCACTAAAAGAGAAGACTATTTCTAAATATCATAACAATTGCATTTTTTCGATTATACGTAGCATAAAATGGCTATGGCAAGGAATTTTTATAGATCTTGTAAACTTCCTTTTATAGATAAAATTACATTAAAAGATGAGATATTATGCCATTGTCTTCTCATCAAACTAAATTTAAATTTCATACTCAACCACAAAGACCGTACAAAGTTTCTCCATGTCAGAAAGTTGACTAAATAAGTATAATTTCTAGGAGTTGCATGTAGAAAGTTGAATAAATCTATATAATTCCCGGGAGTTTCTTATTTTCCATCGTGAACCTCATGGGTGTTTTTACTTGCAAATGTTGCAATGCTTTATATTTTATGTTATAGTGTTAACTTTGTGAAGCTAAGACATTTTTATTTTGAGTTGCATAGCAATCGATTTCTCGAGAAGTTTTACTTGTCAAGAGATTGGTACAACTACAATTATTTTTGAGGCCAAAGAAAAAGAGTTGACTCGTGGTAAATAAAAACTTGGGATTTTTCAGGAAATTAGAAAATGAAAACACTAAATTAAAAAAAGAAGAAGCAAAATATTCTTGAATATGAAAGTTTATAATGTCCAAGTGATGCATATTTTCAATAATGTTTTTAAAATACATAAATGATACTACATACTACAAAAATCCATGGATTTTAGGCAATCTATAATTATGGTTAGTCAACTAGGAATTTAGGTTAGAAAAATAAGCAATTTGAGTGTTTTTTCTTATATTTTGTGTGTGTGTGTCTACATAGATAGTCAATCTGATTCATTTAACTTGCAAGTCTAGTAATTGGAGGTTCTGGCTCCACTTGATTTCTTCATAACAATGTCAAATTCAAGAGTCCACTTGGACTTGGAAGTTGATGAGTCTTGTAATATCAAAACTCCATTTGTGACTTCCATGGGAATTGAAAAGATACAATGAAACTGAGCGAAATTTTTGGATTTTGTACTTCAATGCATATGAGGTAGTATTAATTTGAATACAAGCAATGATTCTCTAATTGTTATTTTTAGATAAAAGGCCCCAATGTTACGACATGAAAACATAGAAATAACATTGAATACATTGAATTACACTGGCTTGCTCTTATGTACCTAATTTTATAATTTGAAATGTAACTGAAAAATATAGTATGAGTCAACTATCAATTGGGGATCTATTGCCATTGTTATTAGTTACTGAAACCTGCTAAGAGAAATGAAATCTGAAAATTGTGAAATTTTAAATCTGGAAATAGATATGAGAATTTGGATACTGAAGCAACCCTAAATACGGAAATTAACAAGGAAAATAACTACAAAAAAATTCAATAGTTTTTAAGAGAACTAACAATGAAGAGATGAAAAATAGTAGCTAGCAACAAGTAAATACCAGAGAATTCAATTAGAACTGAACAAACACTTTGAATAATAAAATTAAATGTTAGTGGGAAATGGTTTGTAGCTAAACATCATATATCCCAGTAAAAATTATGACAAATGGGTGTCAACTCGGGTCAAATCCAACAATAGAAAAATACCAGGGATTCAATCAGAACTAAACACATAATTTGAATAACATAAGTATATATTCACAGTAATAGTTTATTGATGAATATCATATTAACCTAGGAAAAATAATGTTGAATGGCCATAAACTTAGGTCAAATCCAAAGTATTATGAAGGTTGTTTTTGGCCCAAGTAACCCCTTCCAAACCATAGCACACTTCACAAAAAGCCCCACTTTAATGCCCAAGAGCCATATGTAGCTAGTGATGCCACAATTTTTATGTAGGTTTTAACCCTGTACAGAAATTGTAATGTCCCATAATAATTATAAAATAATAAATAATATATAAATAATATAATATAATTTAATAAATAAGTAAATAAATAAATAGTCAAGAGAATAATAAATAAATAATAAATAAAGCAATAACTGGAGTTCTAAATAAAATAGTAAATAATAAACTGGAGTCCTAAAACAATAAACAATAAGTAAAGTTAAAGAAAACACAATATAATTGGTAATTGGTAATTGGTATCATGAGGAAAACACGACACTAATAGTATTTGTAAGATAGCCTAGATCCTATAAGGATGTTGAAGAATCTCATTCCATAGTTAGTATTTTGAATTTGATTTTTTTGATGAATCATGATAAGAATGCATATAGTGTATTATGGTTATATATTTGATAAGTATTGAGATGATTGTCATATTGATTATGGTTCATGATATAATGGTAATGATGCACATGTGGTTTTTATTTATATAGTTGCTATGAAAATGATGTTGTATGCTCATAATGAATAGGATATGCATAGGGATTATGATGTTATGATGTAAGGTGATATTGACATGTTGTTGGTTTATTATATGATGTCATGATATGTCTTTAATACTGATATGTTGATGTTATAACTTATGAGGGTATTTTAGGTGGTAATCACATACATATTTTGTGACATACATGAGCATGCAGTTCTTTACTATTCAGAATGTGGTGATTAACAATGATGTTGTGTTATCATAATGACATGTAAGATTTGGCATGTGGATTATTTCTATGATGTTATGATTATAACTAATGCATTGGATGCATGTTGAGATGTGGTGATTGGTAGGAAATCCACAAATGGGCCAAGAGGGCCAGTTTATTTGATGATCTCGTGGGAGCCCATACCTATGAGGGAGAATATGTAACACCATATGGGCTGGGGACAAACTCAATCAACGCTACATATGACAGTGGTTCCTTTGTCTTGTATATCTCTTGATGGATAGCTCTTGAAGGGCGGTGGGACCATCTTGAGGAGGCCAAGGGTCTAATAATGTAGGTCAAGTGCCTGGTATTGGATGGGAACACCAAAGTATAGAAGTTGGCGTAAGACTTCGATGCCTGGGGCTGTGCACCTTAAGGAGCTATGGAGGGAGTGGGTCAGCCTTGCGAGATGCTCGGAGTCATTGAGTACTGGGACCGAATGCCTGCCTTGGGGCAGATGAGGTCTGAGTCAGGCGCGAGATTTGGGGCCAGCCTTGGCTAGGGACAGACTGGGGAGGCTTATGCCTGATTCCGAAAGTGGGAAAAAGGACATAGATTCCTTGAGATTTCCCAGGCGCTGTGAAGAACTTTCGATGCTTGCTGGTTATAATAGTTCAGCAAAGGGTGTTGGTCACACATGAAGTAATAAATAATAAATAATTTAATTTAATTTAATTAAATACTTAACTTTGGGACGAAGTTCCTTGAAGAGGGGGAGTATGTAATGTCCCATAATAATTATAAAATAATAAATAATATAATATAATTTAATAAATAAGTAAATAAATAAATAGTCAAGAGAATAATAAATAAATAATAAATAAAGCAATAACTGGAGTTCTAAATAAAATAGTAAATAATAAACTGGAGTCCTAAAACAATAAACAATAAGTAAAGTTAAAGAAAGAATTAATTAACAAAACTAAATAAATTAACAAAGAGTTAAACTAAGAAACTAATAGAAAGAAAGATTAACTCAGAGAACACTAAATTAAGTAAAGCTAACACAAAATAAGAGAACACTAAATTAAGTAAAACTTAAGTTGCATGTTGACACAGTGAATGTGTGCATGTGGTTCCCATTCCATTGTTTGGTCTATTTAATAGACATTGAGGAAGATTCAAGGATTGATTCTTTCTTCCATCTATTCTCTGGAGAGAAAGGTATTGTGAGGCAAAGAAAACCCTAGTAGTAGTACATTGATTGAGGGCTCGGGGGTGGCTACTTGTGGAAGGATTACATCCAGCTGAGCCTACGGTTGGGTGGAGAGTTGTCCCCAAAACTTTGTTGCGGTCAGCAGGATTCAACTAGCATTCAACCTTGGAGTCTCAAGTAAGGAAAATCACCATTATAGGTAAGTCATCTTGCTCATGTTTCTGAAAATTCCATGATGATTAGTTAAATAGTTTTTGGGTTGATTATTCATTGTTTATGTGATATGGGACATTACAGAAATTATCTGCAAACGAATCTTAAAGACAGAAAATAAACAATAGAAAGAGCATAAAACATAAAACAGATATACAGAGAGATCTTCCCTTGGATCCCAAATCAGGACTACTAGCTTGATTTTTCATTATATTATTTTTAGTGTTACAACACATATATATACATGCCGAAACATACATAAACCCCAATCCATTAACCCTAGATTAGAACATAACCATAGTTCCCTTGACCGGATCTACAAAATACCAGGGGCCAAAAACTATCGTCTCTCAAAACCATGTGAAAACCCATGCACAAAACCATGGGTGGTTTTGCCCATCGAAAAAAATTTCTCGGGGCACTGCCCTGTACCCCGACAGGGGGGGCTGCCACCCCCCTGCTACGCCCAATGCAACATACAGCTTGTAGGACTAACTGTGGAAAGAATATAACACATACCCAACATTTTAGAGAGGAGTTACAATCCTTGATGAGTGACATTATGAGTGGTATATACTAAAAACTGAATATAGGTGGAGTTGCAATGGATCTCATGAGTGAGAGCTACATAAATATGAGCATGCATTGGTATATTTTTTTTCTAAGAAAAAAGAATTCTCCCAAGTATAATGATCACTAAAAGAGAAAGTTGTTTCTAAATATCGTAACAATTTCATTTTTCAATTATACGTAGAATAGAATGTCAAGGAATTCTTATAGATCTTGCAAACTTCCTTTTATAGATAACCTTACATTAATAGATGAGCTATTATAAGGGGAAGTTTGTAGGATGGATATGATTTTTGTTAGGCTTGGTTGACTTTTCTAGTTTGAAATGTCTTTGATGGTTATAGCAGATATTTATGACATGCTTAATTTTCAGTATCCTAAGCATGGAAACCAAATTTGACATGTGGGAGGCTTATTCAGGATGCTGGGGTATGGATGGATGAAATTGGACTTGGCTATTATAGGAATATTTTCAAAAAGAATATCCAGACAACTTATCAAAATTTACCATTGAGCAGATTTTGCGGTTTATTAGGTGGTGTCACATGAAATGGGGGATTTTTTAACTTTGTGCAAATAACTTCAACATATCAAAGGTATGCACCACCTAATATTATTTTTACATGTTAAAATTGTTGATTGAGGACTGTTGGTCAGCCATTACTAGTTATTTTCCTTTGTTATTATCGCCAACTACAAAGTGCATCAATGAATGTAAAGTTTTTTAATGTCTATATTTTAAGTTTGGTTTGATTTTCTAACTCATGTTTTGATACAGGGCAACACCAACATACATCATCTAAATCTGCTGACACATTTTAAGGTGTGAGCTCTAAGGCCTCTCATAAATTAAATACCCGTTTTTAGAGCTCATAAATCATAAGAAGGCCTCCAACCCAACTGTAACCACCAACTCTTTCAATATCCAAGATCTATAGTTATGACATGTTCATGCTTTGTGTGGTCTACAGTGGCAAGTCCTGTGGGGTGATTTCCTACAAGAAGGAAAAATTACTATACCAGATCAGGGAAAAGAAGCATATAATTTCTTTCAGCAAACAATGCCTTGGATAGCAATGTGAAAGGAATGACTCAATGGACATTATAAAAGATTTAATCAACAAATAACTCCTTTCAGGGCTTCCTAGAATAGGAGAATATACAAACAACAAATAATTGTCTCTAGGGCTCTTTATCCTCCAATTAATGGTAAGTATCAGTGATATTTTAAAGGATCATATCTTCCCAAGGTGGATATGTTTCACTTCCTTTTAATAGATTGCAAAAAAATAGGAAACAAATATACACCGAACAAAGGTGCAAAGATCATTACAAAAAATATAAAATAATGGAGCACAACGAATGGGAAAACTATCTCCAAGAATGTTCTTAAGAGTCAAGACATTGAGATAGGTATAGGTAGCAAATGTTCTTAAGAGTCAAGACATTTAGGTAGGCATAGATAGAAAATTTGTGGATCCTTGCCAGAGCTTCTTGGAAAGATCCAAGTGTCTCAAAAACCCTAGGAGAAGAGTTTTCAAATGAAAATGCAATGCTAAGGTTGGTTATATGTATTTCTTTTCATTCAGTTGAAACTCCAAAGACACACAATACTTCAATCATCTAACACACACAATTCTTCAATTGTCTAACATTTGATCCGACGATGTAGACCGGTGCATTGTGGAAACCTAGGGAGTTTTTTCTCAAAGGGGAAAGCCTTCCATATTTAAGATACTTTTGTGTGAGGTAAAATTTATCCAAGTAGAAATTAATAAGTATTTCAAATATATAAAAGAAAAAACTAATAAGTATTTAATATATATAATTTTCATGCTTGTTTTATTTTTGAATTATATATATATATATATATATATATATATATATATATATATATATAGTACAAACAAATGTTAATGATAATAATATTTTAAATCGAAAATAATACTACAATATATCATAGTCAAAATGTGTACCTTAAAGTATTCAAATTTACAAATGGTAATATATTATAAAAAAAAGGAAAAAATAAGAATAATTTTGGATTGTAATATATTATAAGAAAAAGAGGAAAAAATAAGAATAATTTAGATAATTTAAAACAACTTCAATATATCTTAAACCTTGATTTTTCAAGCACCTAGAGGATGGGATCTCTTAAGGTGTAAATCTCTTTTTAAGTGCAAAATTTGATAACAAATTTACAGCTAGATAAATTTGATATCTATAAATTAGTTGATAAAACCAGATTTAAAATAAATCTAAACTGATGTATAAAATAGAAATTGAAAAAATATAATTATCATATTACAAAGCTCCCATTACATTGCTCACAAAATCACTGAATTTTATTCTAATTATAATGTTACATAGCACCCATTACTTTCCCATGAAAATCCTTAATGTTACATAGCACCCATTACTTCCCATGAAAATCCACTTCAATTATGTGAGATATAGTCCTTTATTTATTTATTTTTATTTTATTATTATTATTATTATTATTAATTTTTAATTTAAATTAAATTAAATTTATTTTTTTAGAAGAGAAAAATAAACTGCTTCATTATATTGTGGTAAAAAATAGTTTACATGTATGCCTAACATAGTTCCACATAATTTTGCATCAAACAAGGTGGATGAAATATATGTCCTCCATATTGCCAACATATAAAGGAGATGAAAACACATCTATGTAGAAAGGAAACATAGAAACTGACAGCGTATGGTTTCCACATGAGATATTCCACATCACAACGTATCCAAAACAGAAAAATAGTGAAGCCAATAGAAACATAGCATCTAAACAAAAACATAGTCTAACAAAAATTGAAAACTGAAAAGAAGTGAAGCAGAGGATTGCTCTTCTCACTATTACAAATTACTTAAATAAGATTAAATTGGAAACATCATCAATAAATGACTGGAGTGTAACTCGGCTAAACTGGACTAACTCAAACTGAACTAGGACACTTGGAATGGTGGTTTCAACACCTAGCAATTCGTTGGAATTAGATTCTCTAACACTCCCCTTTAATTACAACCACATAAAAATTTAATTAAGATACCTGCTGGTCTATGTCTCAGCGAGGTTTATAATTTTAAAAAAATTGACTTCAACTAGATTTAGTTTTCTTCTTGATCCATGTGGATATCGGTGGCCACCCACCTATTCCATTTGGACCCGAACCATCAATTCTTGCAGCTTTTCACTTTCAGCACAGCTTACTATTTTTAGCAGGTTTTCAAGTCCTGCACTCCCAGAGCCATTTTGGGGCCTTAATGATCCAGGTGGACATTGGTGGCCACCCACCTATTCCATTTGAACCCCCACCATCAGTTCTTTCAGTTTTTAAGTTGCAACACAACTTACTATTTTTAGCAGTTTTTTGGGTCCTGAACTTCCGGAGCCGTTTTGAGGCCCTAAACGACGTTTTTGGGAAAACCGGGAGCAACATGGCTCCATGGACCAATTTTTCTCACATTGAAAGTTGTACTCCATAGATATATCTTTCTAATGAGCTATTCAGCGTGTTAAACGAAGATCGGATGCCAAAGTTACGTCCCTAGTGTTATCACCCTAGTAATTATTAGGTCATGAGATTTTGGTTTATAGTTAAAGAAAACCAGGGGTAACCAAGAATCTCTTTTGAAATTCAGGATCTCACCTTCCTAAATTCCAGAGAGGGATCTCTCCTCAAGATTTAGCTTGATTTTTGTTATAAGATTTTAGGCTAGTTATGATTGGACAATTGGTTTGTTTTGAAAGTTTGGTGGGAATAAAAGGTACTTCAAGGTAAACCATAGAGGGATCTACCATACCATTGGGCTATGGAGTCAAATTCTTGGCAAGCAGAGCTAGGAAATAAGGTCTAAAGAGAAAATGTACTAAGGGCAGGGTAGATGACCTTCAAAGGGTTTGAAATAGGCTTTTTGATGAAATGGGTGAAATTTGAACAAAAGAGCAATTAAGAATCCTTAAGTTATAGAAATGAAGATGAAAGGAAGGGTTCAAACAGGGACTAAGAGAATTTAAGAATTCTTAAGTCTGGTTATCAGCACAAAACATAGTAATGAATAACTAGTAAAAAACAGGGAGCTTTTTAACACTAATCCTATTTAAGTTTTCCTAGTTAATCATTAAAGACAGAAAACATTAAAATGTATGTATGGAAACTTTTGAAAGATAAACAGTGAAAACAGGAAAATAATTGAATTATCTGGTCAACACAAGAATCCTGAGTTATGATGTCTTTAATCTTAATTGCAGTCTGCTGCTTTACTAATCGACTCACACAAACTTCAATATATCCAGCGAAATGTCTATAGTAGTCTTGACAAATTTTATTCCACACTTAATACTTCAAAAAGAGAAGTATTTATACAAAAATTATTACAAAATATCTTAGATACATATAGGAATATCTCTAGGAAAAAATAAAGTTTATTACATAGAAAGAGGGACAGCTGCAAAACAAACTGGCAAGCTGTCCTCTTATCAATAAAAAATAGGACTAATTATCTTAACTTGTTGCTGGGTTGTAGCTGTTGGAAATGCTTGCTGGCATTTTTGGAAAAATATCTTTTGAATTTAACTTGAAAGACACTCTTTCCATTTCACATCCTTTCACCCGTGCTTTATCACTGATACTCTTTACGTTGTTCCTTTTACTGCTTCACTGTTGTAAAATAAATAATAATCTGCAGTAAAAATGCGTTTTGACTAATACTCTTTGACTCTGTTTCTTACCCTGATACACTTTGACTGCAAACCTTTATATCAAATCAATAAATTCTTGCCATTGTTCTGCACTGGAAATTCTCATACTCTTCAATTTCCTGTAACTTTCATTTGCCTTTGTATACTTAGAAAAATTGGGCTTAACAATGAAAATATGTTTGATCTCATTTTGTAGAAAGAACAAGTTCTCAAAATATTCCAAAATAACTTTACCAGTTGGAGACCCTTGTGGTAAAGATTTGCTAACTTGCTCTTTAGCATAAGCCCTGATTTTATTGTCATAGTATTTTTGTGCCATTAACTTTTCATTCAAAGCATGAATGTCTGGAAGACCTGCTTGTTTTAGTACTGTGTATTTGGCCCAAAATCTTGTGATTTCCAAGTTCATGTCCTTGCATCTATCCTCCAAATTATTCATCATATTTCTCTTATTCAGGAATTTCTTGATTTGTAGTATGTTTTCAGTTCTATCCTGAATTTTTAACTCTTCAAGCTCTTCTCTGTGTTTGCTATTCATAAATGTAATAAGCTTCAAGGCTTGAGCAGGTTTTTCAGCCAGTTCTTCTTTTGTCTTCTGAAGTTCTATTTGTGCTGCTTTGAGTAACTCTTTTTATTCATAAATAATTTGGATTGAGGGCCATTGTAAATGTATGCCCTGAATGATGTTGTTCCAAAGATAATTCTTGATATAAGATACCTGTTCAGTGAGATTAACCTGTTGTTGAAGAATCTTTACCCGTTCCTGCAATCTGTTGGCTCTCTGCTCATGTCCTTTGGATGTAATTAATGCATCTCTGTTAGATGTTTCAAGATTTCTGATGGTGCCTTTCAAGTTAATTATCTCTTCATCTTTTAAGGACATGTCTTCCATAGCCTTGAATATGGCAGTTGTTTCCCCTGTTTGATTTACTTGTGTTGTAGATGAAGAAGTGGCAGAGATATCTCTAGAAGTAATTGACACTGCAGTTGCCAATACTCCTTTCGGTGCCAAATGTTCTGCCAATGTAGAGGGAACAGTTGTACTTACAGTTGGAATAACTGTGGGAATGGAGATTTCATGAGCTTTATTCAATGTTTAATTTTCTTGCATTAGAGATTCTATTTTATTTTCCATATCTTTAATCTGAGCTGTCATTTTCAAAACCAGTTGCATAGTTTCCTCCTTTTCTGTCTTTTCCTGAAGAACTTCTTTTTCCTAAGGGTGCTCACTCTGTGGCAGTTTGAGTTGCTTTCTCAAAGCAGCAATATCCTCATTCTTCTGCCTTATCAATTTCTTAGCAACTTCAGTATTGGAGGGATCTACTCCAGTTTCTATCACCAAATATTCTAAGGATTTGCTCCTCAAATCCTTAGCATGTAGAGATGCTTTATCTAATTTCATTTGAGTTTTCAAATTAGATACAGTCTTTTGAAGCATGGTAGCACTCATGGTTTTGCTTACTACCTTTGAATACATCATCTCTGAAGCACTCCTATGGGACTCTATCTGATCTAGTTCATGTATAGTATCAGCATTCACTTCAAACTCTGTTTTCCTATAGTCTGGGGCTGACTTTGGATCTGTTACTACTGGTTGGAGAAAAGACATGATCATTTTATTTGTTGAGTAATCAAATGTTGTCAAAATTCTGTCTTTATCTCCTGATTTTTCTTTCATAAGCTTAGAATAAACCTCATTCTTGATTTCTTCATTCTTTTCCCTGATCTGCTTGAACCTTTTTTGAATATCAGAATCAGTTTATTCTGCTGTTTTAGAGGAAGAGGGAGTTTCTGTATTTATTTATGCTTCAACCAATTCTTTTCCCTTTCCCTATGCTTGTACCTGTTCATTCTGAATTTCCCTGAGTGTTTCATTAACAATCATGGTGGCCTCATCATCTGTTTGCTGATCATTATTATCACCTACATCTATGACTCCTTTTTCTAGAGTAGTCATTTTGGCCTTCTTGCTGTAGATTGTTTTAAATTTATTTTCAATAATTGTCCCTGCCAAATAGCCTTCTTCTTTTCTAGAACTTTTATTAGATACCTTTGCTTGTTGGTGAACTGTAACCACCTGTGTATTTTCCATCTGATTTTCCTGTAGGCTATCTATTTTCATCTCCTGAATATCATCAATTAAAGTGTTTGCAACCCATTCCATTTGATTAGCGTACTTTTCAATTAATGGCTTTGATTCATGGAGGAATGGAGTTAACTTACACTTGACCCTGAGGTTGCTTATAATACCTTGAGGGTCATAGTTCCAGTAAAAGCTTTCTTGGAACTTGAATGTTGATAATTTGATGCTTACCTCTTTCAAAGCATCTCTGCTGTTGACTATGAAAGAGCCAATTTGACTTTTCATTAGGGGAATTTTGAGGTCTAAAATGGGCCTCCTAAGAAAAATGTACAACAAAAATAAACTTTATAACAACCAATAGGATTCAAGATGATGATGTCAACCATGGGGGATGATTCACCATTTTTTAAATAAAAGGGTAAAAATATTAAAAAATAATAAATAATAAAACTACTTTTTCAACTCGTATTTTCAACTTATCTCCCAAAATTTTTTTACTTGGGCCTCGAAAGTGATTGCTTGATGCTGCAAATTTAATTCTCTATTCAAATTTATGGCTACTGATGAACTTACTACACTTTAAAAATGATAAATACATAAAAAAACGTGATTGTAATCACGCTTGTTTTATGTATTTCTCATTTTTCGTGTAGTAGGACCCATCAAAAGTATGCAACATGGGTACTCCTTGGATGGGGAATTAAATTTTTCATCCAACGAGTACTCCCGCTCGAAATTTGAGTAAAAAATTTGGGAGATAAGTTGAAAATATGAGTTGAAAAAGTAGTTTTTCCATTTTTCCCTCTAAAATTTGATGATGTCATCAAATCTTATTTGATTTTTTCCACTATTATTTGATAATTTCCTTAGGAGGCCCATTTTAGACCTCAAAATTCCCCTAATGTAACTTGAATTGTGATTTCTTTTTGGATGCTATGAATTTCACTGCATCTACATTAAAATCTGTCTCAAGTATTCCAAAGAAAAAATCCTGGTAGTTAGAAACTTTGGTAATTTGTAAGGGGCCAGGATTGCATCATAAACTCTGATTTCTGTGTGATTTTTATACAAATACCAATCTCCAACTTTACAGTTTTTAGACAACTGTAAAATTCTTTTGATTTCTTCATTGATCCTTAGTGGCTTTGCTTTGTCCAACAAACTCGTGGCAGGTCTGATAAACAAATCATTGAAATCATTGTAGCTGTACTCATTGTTTTTTTTCCTGAGAAGAGAAGTCCAGAATATCACTGAAAGAGGTTTGCCCTCCATATCCATCTTCTGTAATGCAATTGGAAAATTATCTGCCTGAGAAAATAGGAAGAGATGTAACAGATATGATGTATATCTGAACACTCCTTCATCAGGTAATTTTATTAGCTGATAATGTATATTATCAGAAATGAATTTGGCAAAGTCAAAGACCAATTCTGGCTATTTTCCAGGAGATTAAGTAGAGAGGAACCCTAAAATGGAGGCATCTGTAAATTCATCATTAACATAGCCTAGAATTAATGACAACATGGAAATTATTTGTCTAGAGCCCTAAGGGAAATAAAAATTATCATAAAGTGGATTTACCTTAGGAAGGTTGACATGATTGGGCATGAAGTTTTGAAGGGTCTCAAACTTCCTAGGGAAATCTAGGTCTAAATACATCTGAGTCAAATCTTCAATTGACAATGATACTGCTCGTGGATCATGGCATAGTTGGAGCATATCATTGATTGCTTTAGCAGTTATGTAAAACAGGACCTCACTATCTTTGTTCACCATGCATTTTTGGTCAGGGATATAGTGCATCTGACACAACCTAATGAAATATTGAGCTGGATGGGTGATGGGAACCACATATTTAGGCAAGTTGGAGTCTCATACAGGTATATCATTTGCCACTTTTTTCTAAAATTTTTCCTGACACCAGCTATGTACTTCAAGTAGATCAAATTCTAAGGTAGCATCAGCAATTCTGTAGTCTAAGTCAATCAAGGGATTTTTCTCTTCAGAGGTGACAGGAGGCTGCAATGGTCTAACTACCTCAGTAGAATCTACAATTAGGACAGGAGTAGGTTTATCAATTTTGGAAGGTTTGGGGTTTGGAAGCTTGCTGGAGGCAGGCTTCAGTGGTTTGGGACCTCCAGTTCTAGGGGTGACCTAATTTTTAGTCATTTTTGAAGTAACTGAGCAAGATTAGACTGTTTTCTCAGCTCTTTATGGAAACATAAGGTTAATTAATCATCTTTTGGGGAAGAATTCAGAATCTGGGTGAGGGTTTTATGATGAAAACGTAGATTTTGAGTATGCAGAGGACTGGAAGGGATTTCAATGGTTTCTTTGGTAATTCAAATGGATTTTCATAGTGGAAAAGCTTTTGGATGGTCAAAATTCTTCAGGCGGAAGTGGAAAATTCTAGGAAAATTTTGATAGGGTTTCCCCTGTTTCTTCAAGGTTTGAGTACTCTCATATGAGTACTTTTGGCTTTTAAATTTCAAATTGGTTTAATTTTTCTTGAAAATTACGAATTTGCAGGTTTGGATTACTGAAGAATACCTTTGACCAGGTATGGTTGCGGTCGAAGAGGGTTGCAGATGGTACCAGTCTTCAAACTGGTTGCAGTTGTTTAGTAGGAGGAACTGGGAGTCTTTGGAGGCGAAATTAAGAGGGGAAATGGCTTCTGGGATTAAAAAACAGCTTCGAAATGATGTCTGTGAGTGTTTTCTGAGAGGGTGTAGGCACAAAATGCATGTAAACAATAAGAGCTAAGTCTGAAACCTTAAGTCTTATCAATAAACATGACATTAATTACAGGTTGGAATTAATGGCGGGAGTGGTTTTTGCGTTTGAAGGCGAAACCACTAGTGGTTAGCGCATTGCTTCTGGGCAGTAAATGGTTTTTCGCTTTTGCAATGTGACCCAGTAAAATTAAGACACGTAGCGGGTGGTGGTTTCATAAAACAACTTTTATCGCAAAATTTTTGGCCAACTTCGCCCGATTACTTTTATAATGCGATATGGGATCCGCGCCGTCAGATTTGGTTGAGTGATGCGAATGGATGAGATGCATCGGGAAGTTGCGGGGAAATAAGGTGGGACCGGGTACTTTGACATGCGCCATTGATTCGGTAAGAGGAGATCGACGACTTAAAATCAATGCGATAGGGAATGGTGAGGGTGGGGGAAGGATTTATCGGGTTTATTTTACATTGTAGGATTAATGGGATTAGGATGATCGGAGGGTCAGGAACGAATGTGAGGATGCTTCATTTTTATTAATGAAATTTTTGTATAAAAGGATTTTACACATAGAATGGGGTAGGTTTAAATATTTAACCAAAGTTTAATATTATGGTAAGGGGATATATATCGAGGGGAAGGGGTGAGGTTAAAATGTTAACCTTAGGTAAAGTTTGTCCGAGAGAAATGATAAAAGTCTTTTTTCTTCGTTGTTTTATATACACAATGGTAAATAAATTCGCATTTTCAATATTATTTATATTATATAGTTTCAGATTTATCAAAGATCTAAAACTATAGGGGAGAGGGGATATTTTACTATGGATAAGTTTCATGTCAAAGGGGTAATTTCGGGATGTTTTTCAACATGTGTTTAATATCTTTGACATACAAAGTATATAATAAGAGGGTTTTGGGGATATTAAATAAAAGGAAGCTATATTAATAGGACTAGGATAATTGATAGGGAGTTAATAAAATATGTTAAGTGTTAATATGAAAAGGGACAATGAATACTCAAAATTCATAAATAAAACTAAGGAAATTGAAAATTAAAGCAAAGCTTCATTATCATAACTTAATCACTTTTACTTAGAATATCATGTTTTTGAGGGTTTTATGTCTTGTAAAATGGAGGAAGTTAATAAAATGGGCCTTTATGTAACATTAAAGTAAGAAAAGAGTTCCCACTTATGAAGTTGAATGGTGATGAGTGCATGAAGGGGTAAATGATGAATTTTTTTGGGATTAATATAGAAACTTAACATTTTCAACTAATCATTCATTGAGCCTTGGGTCTGGTCCCAACAAAAGTCAAGGAAATGCCTTGAGCCTCTTTTACTGATAGTCTAGAATATCAAATTGCTATGGGGAGGGGAAGTTAGTTATTTGTAGTCTGGTGAAAGATATTTACAATGATGTTTCCCACCTTTCTCTACCTACCCAGTCATTATCTTCTAACATTTTTTCCTTCTATTTTAATCAGGTGCATTTGAACTAGCAACCTTACAAAATTTTTCTTTTTTTTTTAAAGCAATAAACTATCTAATTCTACACTTATTGCATCCAAGAATCTAGATTAAACTGTTGGATTCTTTTATTCTCTACCTAACTAATGTATTGTCATGATTAAACTGTATGACAATTGTTTATTCTCTATCTACAACATTTGAAATTGAAAAATGACGAGTCAAGATTAAATTGTTCAACTCATCACGGATTATGGCATTTATTGACACTCTGCCATAATTAGCTGCAAAAGGTAAAAGTAATGGCATTTAGACTTGCACACTTTCATGTTTTAATCATCTTTTTTCTTTTGGGGTATATTAGTTTTTCTAAGTCCTTTGATTTTTCTTTTAGGACCTTTTACTCTCTTTTTGATTTTTTTTTTTTTTACAAAATATGGGAATATAACTTGTAGAAGGCAAAGTATGTACATATTTACAAGATTACCATCAGTCAAGTCAAAATCGTGAATCTTATATTTATAGGTCACTAACACCTGGGAAGTTGAAACACCAATTTACCCAAACGAGACCCACAATTTTGGCGCTTCATCTCTTAGGGTTAGGTTTTTGGACGTTTCAGTTTTTCCATTGTTTCTCGATAATAAATAGGTCCTCGAGCCTCATTGTAACACATTTTAGAGGTCTGTAGCTGCCACATCTCTTCTTAGAGATTTGCTACCAGCACCCTAGCTATTTTATTTCCATTATGTCTGTAAGCATATTTCTGTTATTTGGTATTAATGAAATGAAGCATTATTTCCATTGCATCTCTATGTTTATGGTTATTTTTTTATTCTATTGCATTCCTGCATAAAATCCGTATCACTTCTTCTCTTCTTCCAAATCTTATAGCATCTAAATTGTTTCAGATATTTCTTCTTATTGTATTCTTCAAACCTCAGATTCTTCATTTGCTGGTGTAGGTCTTCTATTGTTCCAGACTGTCTAAGCATGTCGTGGACTTCTTCAAAAATTGACTTGTATGTGGGTTAGTGCCACATATTGTCTTCTGTAGTGCGCTTTTCATCATCAATCTGCTGCAACATAAGATTAGAATAATATCTTATCTCTTCATAACTCCAATGCCTAAAAATTTCATTGACGTGATCATCATGCATGCTATCTTCAACATTCATATCTACAACTTCTGTGTAGACCTCATCTAGACATGGTGTTGCAAGCCATGTTTCAAGAAAATTTAATTCTTCTTCATAATGAGTTTGTGTACCTGGACATTGGAAATCAATGTTAGAATTAAAAATGTTTTCAAAACGACATAGGTTCTAGCTCTTCTGCCCTGCAATGGAAACTTTATCCTGTTGCATTTATTTCTCTACTTCTGTCTCTATCATTGTCTCTATCTCTGTCTCTGTCTATGTCTCTTCTCCACTAACATGTGCTAATGAAAGCAGGTTGTCTTCCATTGAATCAATTGGGATTATCTCACCAAATAGTATCATATCAATATCATGTTTTTGTTACATCATCTGCAACCAATCATCATTAGCCAAAAATTCTCTATCAAATTTTACATCAGAAATATTAATTATTGGATTTAAGATATCGTTAGCAAGCTCAGTTTCTGGATTCACCAAATCATCATCAGCAAGCTTTGTTGCTGGAATCACCATATCTTCGTCAACAAGCTCTGTTTCTAGATTCATCAAAGTTTTGTCAGCAAGATTTGTTGCTAGATTCATCAAATATTCATCCACTTATGGTTGTGCACAGTGGCGTTCATGAGCATCTTCGTGCTCCTTCTTTGCTTCTTCTGCAATTTCTTCACAGACATCATCCACTTGTGGCTGTGCACAGTGGGATTCAACAAATGTTTCGTCTCGTTTTATATATGTTGCTACAGAGCCACCTTCATCTTCAACTTCAGTGCTCCCCCTTCCACCAAAGCACCTTTTAAGGGCATCCCATGCCTCCTTGGTTGTCTTGGCATCTGAAATCAGAGGGAGAATGTTGTCATTGACAGATTCTTCTATGCATTTTAATGCATAGGCATATTTTTCCTCTTTATTTCTAGATCTAAAAAGATCTCGAACATCTTCTGTTTTTGCTTTAGCCTTTTGGATTTTCCCATTGTTAAGTGTTGACTACAGCTCAATAAAAAAACTGATTTGCAGACATTTTTGTGTTAGCTTCTCCACTGCTTTTCTACAAAAAAAAAATTCTTGCAAACTCTTTCTTCTAAAATATTACAATGCCCACAATCAATTTAAGTTTTTTTTTCTTTTTTTCTTTTTTAATATAAAAAAAACTTTGAAAAAAAAAACTTTTCATCCACGTTCTTTAAAAAAAAAAAAAATCAAAAACATCCCTTTTGTAAATAGTGTGGAGCAGCCTATTTAAAATATTACATGGTTCTTTTAAAACCCCTCATAAAAAAAAAAAAAAATTCTCCACTTTTCAATATGAAGGCACCTTTCCTTTTTTTATATTAATGTGTGAGCCCTCTTATAATCCATTGAATTCCTTTTAAGGGATCATACTAATACCTTCATGCATTTTTGTAAATCACATGCTTTTTAAGGGATCATAATAATAATACCTTGAAATCATTTTACGCTGAAATCACCTTAACGCAGGTGCTTGAAGTCGGACCCGCATGGGTTTGAAATCATTTTAAGTAAATCAAACTAACGCACCTCTTTGCCCTTGACTGGTGTGTTATTAACACGCTGGTTGCATTTCTTGGAGTGTGTTATTCCGAAATATTTGTGTACCTACACACTGGAAATTAATGTTAAATTGAAAAACAAATTTTCAGCTAACCTTTCTTCAATTCGTTTCATTGATGCCTTTACAGGCTTCACCTGACTTTTTCTCTCTTGTGCTGCTTCTTCTTAGCAGGAGGCATCTTTCAATTTCTTCAAACTTATGTTACTCTCTCGATGAGTCTTATGCAGACTAGCCTCTCCCCTCTACTGCTCCAACTTGGCTTTGTTGCTGCTCTCTCCAGAGTCTTATGCAAACTAGCTCTGATACCATGACAAGAATTGAAAAATCAAAAGAAGTGGAGCAGAGGATTGCTCTTCTCACTATTACGAATTACTTAAATAAGATTACATTGAAAACATCATCAATAAATGACTGGAGTGTAACTCGACTAAACTGGACTAACTCAAACTGAATTGGGGTACTTGGAATGACGATTTCAACACCTAGCAATTGGTTGGAATTAGATTCTCTAACATAGTCCAACCAAGAACCTGTACATAGTGCAGAAGATTTGTCAAAATAATTGTTTTGGAAAATGAAACTATGGAAAAGGATGCGGCCATGGTCCATCAAATGACCATATATTATGTGGGAAAAGTGCAAGTATTCATCCTCGAGGAGCAGGCCCTTCTTCAAAAAAAGAGCAGCTTCAGAGTTTTGTTCCTAGAAAATGTGATGCATAGGTGCAGAGTGGAATGTATGGAGGAGATCCTCAATCCTTTTGCACTAGTATCTGAGGTTTGGAGGGTCTAAGAAAGTTTGTCCCTTGAAAGCCTGCATAATGGTATGAGAGTCCCCACAAATGTACAGAGGATCAGGTTTCGGTCTCCTCAAAAACCATAGTGCCACTAGTTCTGTTTGTGTATTTTTCCCATCCCCTCCTCACCAAGTTAATATGTATTTTTCATCCCAAGAATTGTAGATGACAACACCACATCCACATATATCATCTTTTGTTGCATCATCAAAGAAACCAATAGGCATCATAATATCAGTTCTTCGTGTGGGACATGTCTCGAATCAAACAAGGGCATGGAGGAATATCAGAAATCCAAGATAGAATCATAATCATAGTGGGAGAAGGGTAAGCAGAATAACTATGAAATATGACCTGATTCTTAGTTTTCTAGAGCTCCCATATAATAAAAAAAGAAAGTCGTGAATCCATGCCCCGATCATTGATGGCCCATTCCAAGAAGAGGTGTATAGAAAGAAAATGTTGCATTGGTATGTGGAAATGACAGAAAGTAAGATCCCATACCTGAACACCAAAATGGAAGTTGAGAAATAAATGATCAACAATCTCCACATCAAAGCCATAAAGTGAACATATACCCGATCCATAGAAACCTCTTCAACATAAGTTATCCCATGTGAGAATCTTGTTCTTCCAAACAAGCCATGCAAAAAAATCTTCAACAGGATTCGCATTCTCCAAATGGGCATGAACCAGGATCGATCGTGCCCCCAGTAGGGAGAAAGAATACTGTGGTATAAATATTTGGCGATGAGAACACCTCCCCGAGTAGTGCCATCCCAAATAATCCTATCTGGAGTCCCATTGCTAGTCAAGCCGGCTTTACGCAATGCATATATATATATATATGTGTGTGTGTGTGTGTGTTCCATTCATTTGTATAGTTTCCAAAAATGCGAAAATTTTCAACATCTTTCCATCTCATAATATTTCCCTCCCAATTATAAATAGCATGCTCTAGTATAAAGATACCTTTATGATGTAGTGTTGCAATAATATCCATAGAAATATGTTCCATTCATTTGTTTAGTTTCCAAAAATGCAAAAAATTTCAGCATCTTTCCATCTCATAATATTTTCCTCCCAACCATAAATAGCATGCTCTAGTATAAAGATACCTCTATGATGTAGTGTTGCAATAGTATCCATAGAGATATGGGCCTATTCTGGGATACCAAAAATATGATCAAAGCCAATCAAGATCTCATTTCCTCTGCCAAAAGCCCATTTGGTTTGGTCGAGAAGGAGACTCCTAACCTTAAGAAATCTTCTCTAGATGTATGAACCTTGACCTTGGTCGTGTGCAATGTGAAGACCATGTAGATATTTAGCAACATTTACCCCACTCCAAATACCATTATGAAATAGGGCCCTCCATAGGGATTTAATGAGTAGAGAATATCCAAAGCATTGGGTATCTAGTATACCCCAACCCCAACATGTTTGGGCATAGAAAAAATCTGCCAAGCTGCAAGCTTATACTTATGACCCGATTGTCCATCTGCCCATAAGAAGCGAGACATTTTGGACCTGATTTTAGCAACAATATGAGAAGGAATGACAAATAATGCATCCAATATGTAGACATCTGTTGTACTGAGGTGATGAGGGTAAGTCTTCCTCCAAGTGATAAAAATATGTTTACCCACAAACATAGTTTTTGGTCAAAATGTGAAAGGGGCCATTTCCAATCCTTGCCCTTGTATGAGTTCATCTTCAACCTATATCCAAGATATGAAAAACCGTCCTTGATGTGCCTGTCTTGTATCTAAAATAAATCTGCAATATCTGAGAAGATATTCAGATCTCCATTAGTGTGGTAGAGAAAATTCTTGTGGCAATTGATAAGGAGACCCGAAGCCTCCCCATATATGTTGAAAATATAATGAATAACCTCTCATTGCTCCCCATCGCCCTCCCCAAAATTAATAATGTCATCAACGAATAGGTGTGTAACAATTATCATAGGAGTAACTTGAAAGCCCCTAAAAAGATCAAGGCCCCTTGCCTCAATAATCTTCATGCTAATGCCATCCATAACTAAAATAAAGAGCAAAGGGGATAGAAAGCATCCTTGGCGGAGCCCTTTGTGACCATAGAAGAAATCACTGGGAAGGCCATTTACAAAGAACAACATACCAGATGTCTATGACATATGCCATGATCCAATCCATATTTCGGTGATCAATGCCAATCTTGACAAGGATAAGTCGGAGAATCCACCAATCAATGTAGTCATATGCTTTCTTCAAATCACCGATCAATGTAGTCATATGCTTTCTTCAAATCAATTTTCTGCTGTGTTGCATTGTGTTTGTATTTGATTTACCTATAGCAGATTGGTCGTGTTCAGTGCAAATCTTGGAAAGTCTCTGAGGTAAGATTTTAATGAAATTGAAATAAATATTGCAGAAGGTTTGAAACATCAATCTACAATTTCACTAGCTATGTTTTATAATAAAATGGTGAATGTTTACAATGTGTTGGCTAATAAAGGTATAATTTTGATCCAATCACCAAATCTAATGCATCAACAATAAAATCTCATTTGGTTTTTTTGGTAAGACGTTTTCATGGTGTTATTTAATTTATGAAAGACTTATTTAGTTCTGCCACGAAGCCATTTTTAAGCTTGTTTGCGCCAATCGCTCGAGTCATACAATAACACCTCAGATTAACAACCGTAAAAACATATAGTAAAATCACTTCTTTCTATGCATGATAATGAAAATTAATATATAAGACTTCCCTTGGTTGAGATGCAGATTGTAGATATTTTAAATCGAAAAATATCATTGATATCACTGGATAGTGTGTGATAAGATAGAAGAAAATGTATTAAAGAAAATTGTTTTAATAATGTTGGTCTGGTGTTGGTGTTGTTTTGTAAATTGTGTGCAACACTTTCTCCAAAAGTGAACGAGATGTAAGCAAACTCTATATGGAGAAAGTTTGAATAGCCCACAGGCCAGGAAATTAGGTGCAACACTTTCTCCACAAACGCAGAGGTAAGCAAACTCTTCTGTGTATATTAAGAAGATTAAATAGAAAATACAACGAATGTATCATTGAAGATATGATTTCCATATCTGAGTCTCGAAGTGCAAAATGTATTTTTGAAACTATTTTAAATTCATCTCAAAACCATCAATTAAAAAAATCCGTGGACCTTTATTGCGAACATCTCAAAATGTTACACAACTGCCCTGCAAAATGTCACATTATATGGTGTTTGGCAGCCATAACAATCTATTTTGTGAAAGAATAACAACTACTTTTCCATCCACTCACATAATTGGGTGAACATAGATGTAGCTTCGTCCAGTAAGCATTAGTATTGCATCTGACAGGCGGCATGGTACCTTAATGATTCACTCTGCATGGATTGTGGGGCTTATCTTTTCATTATAATTGTTGTAATGGTCAAGTTTCAAAATTTTGGTAACATCAGATTTTTTTTTAGGTGGATAGAATGGTTTTTTTTCAAGATTATTTTTTTGGTTGATTTTAATCAAAATTTAGTTAGGCATTCAAAAATGTATTTTAAACAATAAAAAAGCTTTAAATTGTATTGCTGGTTTTTGATAAATTCTTATAAAAAAAAGTTATTTCATCTATAAGTTAGACTAAATTTTGATAAATTTCTATAAAAAAAAGTTATTTCATCTATAAGTTAGACTATATTTTTTTATATTGCTGAATTCATTTCCACAATAAAAAATGTGATTAGTCAATCTTACTATTAATTTTTTAGAAAAGAAAAACCAACCATAATTCACACCAAAAAAAAACTCTAACATAAAAACATGTAATCTAAAATAACAAATATAAGAAGATCATTAAAATAAACTAGCACTTAAATAGTTAAGATAACTGAATCAGATAATCAAATCAAGATACCAACAGACAATCATCCATATAAATTAACACATATTTTAAAATATGTTTTAACAATCACATGCGTTACATTACATTTTTCTAAAAGTATCTTTACGTTTTATTAACATTCACATGCTTTACATTACATTTTCTAAAAGTATTTTAGGTTTAATTAATTTAGAAAATATAAATAGTTAATTGAATATGAAAGATCTATTTGACTAAACTATCAGAACAACTATAAATATTGTTCTCGATATACACTCATTATCTCTACTACACTACAGAAAGCAATAATAACTTCTTAAAACAAAACAAAAAATATAGCAGTTCTACATCATATACCCTGATATTCTGCTGAATATTCTGCGGCTGAATATTTCAGAATACCGCGCCTGAACCCACCCTGCTGCAGATCCAAAGGCAAGGCAAACTATATCATCCGTTCCTTGTTGTAGGTCTAGGAATGAATTAATTGCCAGTAGATGATATGCAGAATCTCCTGCAAAGTGAAACGTAATAGTTGGAAGTCGGAGATGAGGCGTAGATTTGTAACAGAGATCAAAGCCTGTATCTGCTGTTGCATTATTTGGCATGCTTGATCGAACGACGACCACGACCATTATTTGGCATGCTTGTACGCTGGGTACTCCAAATATGTGAATGTCGTTCCAGAATCAATAAGAAGGCTTCCACTTCCATCAGGTAGAATATTGAAAGCACCCACGGGAATGTGCATTGGTTTTCCCACCACGGTGATTCCAGTGAGGTTGACATAGTAGAAGGTTGGGTTATAACAATTATAAATCATAGGGAAGGGAGGCCAGCGTTTCCAAAGAATGAAGGGGTTGTCTGTGAAAAAATATATATGGATCCTAAGCAGAAGGTGTGGTTTATGGACCTTGAGATTTCTTGGCAAACCGGTGGACGCTGCACTAAACAAAAAAATAATAAACATTAGTAGCAAGCCGTGGTTGAATGAGTATATATTTAACTAGTACAAGGCTTATTTAGAATAGAAAATGAAGTTAACCTGGATTACGTTGAAGCTCGAGCACAAAGAATTTAAACCTTGCTACTGATAGAAAGAAACACCAATCCAACCGAGATCCAACCGAGAGCCGAAGAGAGAAAAAAAGGTTATAAAGTGTACTTGCATAAACAAAATTAAATTTGAAAGTCAACACATAAAATTTACTGTAGAAGTTGTGGGTGTGAACGAAGAAGGCACGACACACATGGCTCAAGAGCTAACTTCACTAATTAGGGTTTGCAACACCCATTGCAGAGCTCACACCCCCAAGAGAACATGTTGCAATTGAGCCAACATCATCGCTGAGGGAACGGGGTGGTTCCCCTTAACTGTATTTCCTGCATTTGAAGAGTAATGTAAGGGGGTTAGGGTTTAATAACTCTTTTTTCTAACTACTTTATGATCGAATGGCTAAGCATTTTTGGATCATCTAACTTATAATCCAAAGGTGTAGAGTGATAGACAAGTTGGCTAGAGGGAAGTTTTATTTAAAGGTGAACATCTTAAGGTGTAATTAAAAATCTTCATAGGGCATGTTAGATTACATCAACAATACATCATAGGAAAAAATAATCTCGCTGGGTATCTGGCCGTGATATAGACCATTGCAACCAACCAAAATTTTAAATGTTGTCCTTTATATACTTCAAAATTATCTACAGTTATGTAAGTTTAAATCCTCTAATATCTATTCAAAAAAAAGCAAAATTTTATTTTATTGGGTACTAGACTATTCATTGAGAGTTGCTGTTGTGGGATCTTTCTTGTCCTTTTATCCATTCTCATCCTATGCTTTCCTTTTGTGGTCTAGGAGCACTAGGTTTTCCTTTTTCATTGAGATCATTAATAGGGAAGGGTCCATGTCTTTCCTAACAAGATTGAGAGTTCAATCCTCCAACTTTTCTTTGATATAACTAGGCTCATTTTTATTCTTTCTATTCGTGATTTCTGATCAATGAGCTGCTCCATAACTAATGTGAGGGAGTAGGATAGTTGATTATGGTGAATTTTGAACCTCAAAATCACAAAATTCACATATTCATCATCACCCTGCATCTTTGCAACAACTTGTAATAATTTAACACAAATATGGAGAATTGTCATTAGGGAAGTCCTTAAGGTTTCATTGGCATGGAATGATAAACAAATAACCCAAACTTTACCTATATGTAGGGGAATAAATGTTAGAAACCAAGAAAATATTGAGAGGGGGGGTGAATCAGTGTTGTGAGAATTTTAAAACTCTCTTTCACAAGTAAAGAATCCTAGGACACTAATAAACACTTTAGCAATCATTCATATAGCCATCAAAAGAATCAACACAAGAATCACATATTTCACACATAGCTTATACAAACATTTATTCAATTACTTTCACAAATGCAAGCTTCTACTTGTTGTTACAAATTTCTCTAGATACAACCAAAAGGAAGCTTCTACTCCCTAATTTATCAAATACTACTGAAAGGAGCAACTAACCTTAGTCGAATATGATAATTCCAAATGCCTTATTTGGATGCGTCCACGTGGTTAACATGTACAACAAAAGAGAGGTGTCGGGCCTTGGTTTTTTGTTGAATTTCTTAACAAATAGTTTTGGCTTGACGAGAATTTTCACTGCATCCAGTGGGAATATCTTTGTTACATAAGGTTCGTCTCCCTGAAACTTTCTTATGGAGCACCCTTTGAATATTTCAAGGAAGAACCTCTGGGGTGACGTGTCTCGTAGAGTCCTCCCAACACTGACGTGCACCGACCAATTCTTGCCGCTAAGCCATCTACCTGTTACAAGTCACCTCACTTCACTTGTCCCTAGAACTTTAAACTTGCACTCCCTCTAGATCTTCCGGGGTTAGATTTCTGGGGTGACATGTATAGTGGGATCCTTTGCTGGTCAATCACTCATAGTTCTTCCTACAAACGTCTTCTGCCATGTCCCCCTAGTGCCATGCCATCTCAAAGCTTCACCTTATGCATTCCTTCAAAAATTCTTGGGAAAATATGTCGATGTTATGTGTCTTGGGTGGGGACCTCTGTCGTTGACTTGTAATTGACTTGAAAAACGTCAGGTGATGTGTCGAGCACACATTCCTCTTGGGTTTTTTATTAGTCCTATGCATTCCATATGCATGTCTATGTGGCCACCACATTTATGATGACTGTGTATATTGACTTTTGCCTTCATAACTTTGACCAAACATATATTTCGATCCAGGAGGTATTTTCAAACTTCAATATACCATTGGAAAGTTAGTTTTAAGCTCTATCCATCTGAGCAGTCTCCAAGAACACTTGAGCTGATCTTTTGAACTAGAAATGTATCCAAAGTCACTACTTCTTGACTAATATGCTTGTAGCCACCTATGCCTTTGCCACCAATGACAACTTATATCTAACGATAATTCCAACAAGATATAACAAGTGCATAGAATAAGCTAATGACAATCATGAAAATGTGGCGACGAAGGGTTTTGTGTGATGCATCTCTTTATCATCTGCCACCCTAACCATGAAATCAACCTCTGATATAATGAGCATGATCCAAAAAACACTTCATTCAAAACCATTTGTTGGGAGTTGAACTAGTTGAATTCATTGACGAATTGTGTTGGGAGAATATCATACCTCCTATATGCATGAAACTCCATGCCTTTGTGTAACACTGAACCTCATGACATCTTCTACATGGGAAATGACCTTTCCAGTTCTAGCTAGCTACTCCTTTGATCATCATCCTTACTCTTCATACAAGGCTTGCATCTTCCACCTTCAAATATATTAAATTAACCATCATGCTATACTTCGAGAGTCTTCTCACAGGCTAGATGAGGGATGTGAGAGTACATGGGGGAATAAATATGGATCACTATTGATTCCTCCCCAAGTGCACGTAGGCATGTGCCCACCATCATCCACATTGCAAACATTTTCTTCCACCTATTGTCACGATTCTTAATATCCCTTACGGGTTCGAATATCAAAATGTTAAGTGTCTTTATGAAATCAAACATATGTGTTTGTGATTGTTGACCTCTCTCTTAATTTTATTCCATTACTCACCAACAAGTCAATGTCTTAAAATATGAAAGGCTTCATAATGCTCAAACTTACAAGGAAAATATTTTATCCTTAACAAAAGAGCCTCCAATTTAAAAATAAACAAGCCTTCAATTTCAATTTGTTAAGAGGGGATTTTTTTGTGCCAATGTGAAATGAGGAAAACGGAATCCCTTAATATAATTAACTTGATGTTTTCTAGAGATACAACTTGACGACGTCCTTGATATGGACTATAAAAAATTTCTTAATTATTTGAAAGTAAACACACTTTTCTTTTCTTAATATTTAGGGTAATACATTACCCTCCCACTTACAACCCCTAATTTATCACAACTATTATTATTACATAAAATTATTATAATTTTTATTTTTGATTTTATAATTTTTCCTTTATTTAATATTAATATTAGTAAATCTTACGTTTTATATATATTTTTTAAAATATTTATTATATAACTTTTTTACAAATTTATTCATTCTAAATATATAATAATTTGTTTACAAAATTATTCAATTCTAAATATATAATAATTATTATTTATGGCTATGCTATTCGTTTAAAATATTTATTATATAACTTTTTTATAAATTTATTCATTCTAAATATATAATAATTTGTTTACAAAATTATTCAATTCTAAATATATAATAATAATTATTTATGGCTAGGCTATTTTATTTCTGAAATAAAAATGATAATGTTTGTAATGCATGAGAATCCACGAAGCAACAATTTAATGAAGATGAACAACCAATTGTTAAAAGTTTTTCTCAAAAACTTAAGAACTATATGCCCAAGACAATGGGTTTTTAATGCAGATAAAATAATTGGGCTTTAATGTAAGATCTATTAAAAATGATTTGGTTTGTGTTTTAGGAGAGTATAAAGAAAGATAATAAGGTTATAAAGTCACAAATTATAGAAGAGACTATAGAAATTAAGAAAATAAATATAAATAAATATTTATTTATTAATATTATAAAAAATATTAAAAAAAAAAAATTAGATATAAAGCAAGCTATAACTAGGTTAAGAGTTATTTTGTTATTTTTGAAATTAAAAAAAATTATTATTATATCTGCCGCTTGTAGGTATAATGCATCAAGTTTTGCTTGATAGTGACATTAATTCACTTGTCAGTGAAAATTTTTTATGCTCTTTACATAGTTTAACTTTAATTATGTTTATTATTTATTTATTTTTATTATTTAAATTATTTATCTAATTTTTTATTGGCTAATACTTTCAGCATGTTATTGGAAAATGCTTTGCAATTCATGCCCGACGGTTGTACGAGGCGGACGAGTGCAACATTCTTGAGTTTTACAATAATACATATGTATTTTGGTTGTACCATCAAATTTTTTGGTGTACATGATGTACTGTCCCACCACTGACTATTTCTATACAGCTAAGCTCTGCACCCATGGGAATATGCACTGGCCATTTAATAATCTAATTAAGTCATGGATTGCAGTTAAGTACAACTAAGGCGCGAGTATTCATCATATCTACAACATTACCAATGGATTTCAGTTAAATAAAATACGACGTGTCATGAAATTATGCTGTCGGAGCAAACAATGTGAAAGAAACAAGAATATTTTTCTTAAAAGTATTAGAAAATAATTTAAAAATAGTACATTGAGCTGAACACTAACTCTATGCAAGAATGACAATGATTAAGATCACATATAAATCACGCCAAACCTATAGTTTATTATTATTATTATCGATAGTTGTGTAATCCTTAAACCCCAATGTTTTTATGGCCACAAATTTTTATTTTAAATCTTTTCAATTTGGGTATATCGTGATAAAACATTTCCACAAATATAATTCTATAAATTCTCAATGACATTTTAACGAATATAATGTATTCTAAATATTCTATGTTTAAAAAAGTATTTCTATAATGTATCAAAAATATTAAAACTAGGTTTATATGGTTCAATGTTTTGTTTCATGTATAATTATATGTCTCGTATGATTTAAAATTGGGGCCATGCTTCTTCCTTGGGCCAAGCCTTAGGATACTCTCTCTTAAATTTCGTTGTGTAATAGTAACAATGGAGATTCAAAGCACTTGCTCAAACATTGAAAAAAACAAATATCAACTTACACGGTGGCTCATTTGAGGTAATTAATATAAATAGATTTATTGGGTATATAACTCTAAATATGAGAGTACTATTATTTATGTTACTCTAGTTCCAATTTAAAAGCATTTTGACCAAATCATCACACTTCCATTATAAATATTTTTGATGATTTATAACTATAATATATATAAATTTTAATTTTAATTTATAATATGTATTTATTATTAAAATTGTATATTGCAAATTGTAAAGTTTTTCTAGTATCACTAATAACTTTACACTTGGCTCGCTTCGAATACATGTTTGCTAGCTTCTCTCGAGCTTGCTTATGAGTTTTTTTGTTAAGGTTTTCTCATCCAATTTGACAAGACTTAATTGATGTGAAGGTACTTAATGATATTGATGTTTACAACATCGCTTAGAAATTTCCTATAATTTAATCGATGAAATTATGAATCAATACAGACATTAAATAAATAAAATACAGGCATTAAATAAATATGGTACAGGTTTTTAATAGATTTTTAGCGGCTTTGATCACACAGATTAACCAGGGCATAATAGACATTGAAACCTGTGGTTTTACATTGTTATATTATAATTCGACTGTGAGGTCCAGATCCATTATTTCACAAAATCAAGTCATGCGTACCACAGGTTGCTACTCAGATCTGCAACGACAGTTTTCTGCACCTGTGCCCTGCTAAAGTGATAGTGCATCTTAATGCACTCAATCCTCTGTGTATTTTCGTATGCGGAGTTCTTTATGTACTACCTATTTTTAGTGGCGATATGCAAAAAAACGTTGGTTGATTTTCTTATAAAAATATTATCAAATGTAAATTCATATGTTGTGCAGTTGACTGCTGCTATCATCTACTTTCAGGTATTTTCCTCTTATTTTTTTAAAAAAAATTATTTTTCAAATCACCATTTAAGTGTTTTGTTGGTCTTTCTCATTACTGTTATAAGCCTTGATAAAAGAAATATGGACTCTTCCCTATGTGTAGCAAGCAGTTGAAGGTATCGTGAGGAAGTTGTGCATTTAGCTTACCTGTGGATTGTGTGGCTAGAGTGAAAAAATTGTTGCTTGCTGCGTGGAAGTCCTGAGATCAAGTATGTATTTCAATTGTTCTATGGTCCTAAGTTGAATTTTCATTTGTGTGTGTATTTGTCGTTGAGGGTCTGCAATAAATAGGTTAGAAAATGAAGTTTTTAGATATAGCTATTCAGATATAAATAAATAATGAAGACAAAAAAAAATTGATCTTTTGCAACTATTCACTAAAACATCGAGGACAATGTGTATTTTATTTACGTAATTTTCCAGGTTGGGATTTCAATATCTTGGTCATTTTTTCTGTTTCGACATGCTAATGCGTTGTTTGAAGACCAGAATGTCTACATGACTTAGCTTCTAGACTATAAGTTTAGATATTTTTCTTCTAGACTATAAGTTTAGATATTTTGTTTAACGTCTATGCTATCCTTCTCCAGAAATGAGGAAGTAGGTTTTTGAGGTTGAATTTCATTCCCTTTTTCTAAATCGGCTCTCATGGCTATGGACTAGGCCTATTCGACCCAAATTCGATGGATTCCAGGTAGCTTAGTGAAAATTGCAGCTCCTCGGTCATCCTAAGCGAGAAAATGCTTGCTCAAATGCCATCGAAGGCACTCTTGCTCCGCCTGCGGTCACATGGGATGAGAATTTATATCGGGTTGGGAGCATAATAAAATATTGAATCACTTTACAGAATTTGAAGTCTGAGCTCGGTCTTTTGTAATTATTTCGACAGCCTACTTTTTAGGGCCATTTCCACCTCTAAATCGAATAGAGTAAATCAAAGAAGGAAACAACACCCTGCTTGTAAATTTGTTGTTGCAAGTCCCCTGTTTGTGAGAATACAGGGAGATAGGATCAGGCATCTTCCTCTTTAATGTAGAATTATAGGTGGTCATTCTTGTAGCCAGAATTATAGGTTGCGAGTTGCACTTCCTTATAGCCTAGATTTCTAGACTTGTGCTTCCAGCATGTATGATGCCATAGTTGATAAATACTAAGTAATCACACACACAAACACACACACACACATATATATCTTAGCTTCTAGACTATAAGTTTAGATATTTTGTTTAGCGTCTATGCTATCCTTCTCCAGAAACGAGGAAGTAGGTTTTTGAGGTTGAATTTCATTCCCTTTTTCTAAATCGGCTCTCATGGCTATGGACTAGGCCTATTCGACCCAAATTCGATGGATTCCAGGTAGCTTAGCGAAAATTGCAGCTCCTCGGTCATCCTGAGCGAGAAAATGCTTGCTCAAATGCCATCGAAGGCACTCCTGCTCCGCCTGCAGTCACATGGGATGAGAATTTATATTGGGCTGGGAGCGTAATAAAAGATTGAATCAACTTCACAGAATTTGAATTCTGAGCTCAGTCTTTTGTAATTATTTCGACAGCCTACTTTTTAGGGCCATTTCCACCTCTAAATCGAATAGAGTAAATCAAAGAAGGAAACAACACCCTGCTTGGAAATTTGTTGTTGCAAGTCCCTTGGTTGTGAGAATACAGGGAGATAGGATCAGGCATCTTCCTCTTTAATGTATAATTATAGGTGGTCATTCTTGTAGCCAGAATTATAGGTTGCGAGTTGCACTTCCTTATAGCCTAGATTTCTAGACCTGTGCTTCCAGCATGTATGATGCCATAGTTGATAAATGTTAAGTAATCTCACATATACATACATACATACATACATACATACATACATACATACATACATATATATATATATATATATATATATATATATATAGGTAACAATATGGCAAACAATAAAAACCAAAATGTTTGTAGAGACCCTAGTTGCAGATAAAAACTAAGAAATTCCATTTAAAAATTAAATTCTAAATAGAAGCACATACCTGCAAACTCAATTTCTAAAAGCCATCATCGTTTCCAATATAAGATTATAAATTCATATGGGTGACGAATTATTTCCATATGAGCAAGTTCAACAATTGGGTGCCCCGTTTTTCTTCTTATACATGTACACAAATGCATCTGCAATTTATCAAGGACGGTCACCAGGGTAAAAAAAATCTCAAAATCAAATGAAAATGCCAAAACCCGCGAATAAAGAGGGCAAAAGGGTGAGAATTCCCAAACAACTCACCAAGCATACAATTGGACTCCTGGTGCCTCGAACCGTGGTCCACTATGAACACTGCATCATGCTCTCTGAAACCCAATTGCTCATTTCTACTTGTAGCAGAAATTTTCACTGTTCTCTAATGGGCATTCACAGACCTAAATTTAAGCTCTATTGATCTTGACCTTAAGTTTTTAGATGGAAAAGACCTTGGTGCATCCAATAGGAGGTTGGCCTTAGATCGAATTTGTGTTGTCCTCGAGTTACTGTGAATTATGTAGTGTCAATGCTTCCGCCTATTTACAGAAAAACATAATTATTTCATCATTAAAACCGAGAAAACCCAGACTTAGTACTTACCAAATTGGAGCAGAAACATAACTTAATAACATAATCTTGTGATTAAGCAAGCTCAGACAATGGCTTATCCGTGCAACCCGTTAAAAATATGGATTGTTTTGCATTGCAAGACTAGTAGAGGTTATTGTTGCATCAACCTAATTTTCTAACACCCAGCGAATTATTTTGTTTAACTGAACGATGCACAAACAAGTTAATAACATCATATATGGCTCTTCCTACTACCAGGTAATCTATTAAATGACACATTGCAACACGTTAATCCCGATGGCTCCTTCCTTCTTTCTTTCTTGCCTCTCGCTCCCTGGACAAAATTCACATCGAATTCGATTTAGGTTGAAAATTCACATTGAATTCGATTCAGGTTGATTAAGTTGCAGATGTATCCGAAAAAATGGAATGAGATGGATTGACACGTTGCTTACCACGTGTGCCATAGCCAGGCGACTTCTTGCAGCGCCATGTACAACAGTTCCACATAGAAAATAAATCCTGAATAAAGGCTACGTGTACATTAAAAATTTTGGACGTCGATCGCTGCTGAAAATCAAAGTTATTGTGAGATCATGAGTGTTCCACTCGAATGTTATTGTTTTGTGACAGCAACATTCTGTTCTCCATAGTAAAATGTCAATAAGTTTGAAAGTTGTCAGGAAAACAACGTGTCAGCTTACCAGCAAACAGGATGTAGTGTGCAACAGTTGGTGAACGAAGGCTTCCCTGCACATTAAAAAATAAACTGATATTTAATTTTCTTTATGTAATGTTAAATGCCTAGAATTTCTTAATTAGAACCATGACATTCCCTCTCCCTTAATTTGGAGAATGAGGTATGCTACTTTATTAAGAATGATAAATGAATAGGCAATAACATAGTAGTATTAATTTTTTTTTAAGTATAATTAATTTTATTGAGGAATCTCAAGCAATTGCACTAATCTTATATTAAATGGAAACTAGTTTCTTCCCCAAATTCTACAACGTGAAGTGACCAATTAACCAATATCTACTTCAATGCCACTGCAGGGATAACGCATTGGGTTTTTGGTCAAACCCATATTACTTTGGCTTTGACTAAAAAAAATTGCAAATTTTTTAAAGTTTAACATTAGAAATTAGAAATTATTATTATTTTTAAATAATTTATTTTTTTATTTTTTAAATTTGATTGGCTACTCAGTTTGAAATTTTATTGCAAATTACCTCGTGGTTCACGACTGCTTAGTACTTTTCTCATCATGGTATCGTGCTAATGGATTGCGTTTCATGTAATGCACTATGCGCATTGAATAAACCAGTTCGTCGAAAAGGATTGGCAAATAGCTTGTCACTTCCGTCCTTTGGTGAATGTTTTCCGCGATTGGAAGCCTTTACTTTGACAAAGCAAAGGGCCCAAAGATAATATTTAAATGTAAAACCCCCCGCCACAAGTCTTGGTGCTTCATTTTCCTAATTCTTCCACTCAAGACTGTCTTTTCATTCTATAAACACGTGCATGGAAATTTGTCAAGCACTCATAAATTAAATTATAATAATACTAATTATTGTAATAATTATATTTATATTTATTATCAAGTCAATTATAATTTTTTTTAGTTAAATGTTGTTTTTTAACGTAAGTGATGTAACTATAAAATTTTTACATTTTTTAATTAAATATTGATTTTTTTTAATGTAGATTGATTTTTTTTTAATGTAGATGAAGTAAATATAAAATGCAAATATAATTTTTTAACATTTTTTCCTATTTATATTTAGGTAGCTAATGTGAATATAATTTTTTTTATTTTTTAATTATATATTGATTTTTTTTAATGTAAGTGATGTAAATATAAATTTTAAATATCCCTACCCTTATTAGTTTTTGAACAATTTATTTCTTAAAGAAAATTAAATATGTTATATGGTATATAAATATATTATAATGTTATTGATTAGGTTGCCCAATTAATATATCTTCACATGTTCATAGTATGGTACTTCCAAGGAGGTATAGCACATTGGTATGGTATATGGCATAGTTTATTTCTTAAAGTATCTATCTTACTACTACATATTTTTCACTAAAGAAATATGGCTTGTGATGTGTAATTCATTTTGGTTGGTAATAAAATTATATAATTTTTTTCACAAATAAAAAACCATTTTCTATTATAATTTTTTTCACAAAATAAAAACCATTTTCTATTATATTTGAGTGAATTAGCTAATTTTCATCTTTCCCCAATTCATACTTCATGACAACATATTTTCTTATACTCTTAAAAGAATAATAATTAATAATATTTATATAATTCAAATTATTAATGTTTATATAAATTATTAAAAAAGAAATTTCTATATAATCGATTTTTTTTATATCTATGATTAATATTATAAATTAAATTCTTTATATTGGTAATAAATAAATTTATGTGATTCGATAAATATAAATATATCAAAATCTATAACAAATAATTAAATGCAGAAGATGTTATTTTATAAAATTTAATAATACAATCAATTATAACTTAGAATTAATCTAATTATATAATATTTTAAATTTTAAAATCTTTATATTTCATTGTTTTTATTTCCATTTAACTACCTTAAAATTTTAAGAAGTTTAATAATACAATATCAATATCAATAACAAATAACTAAATGCAAAAAATATTATTTTACAAGATTTAACTGAATTAGCTAATTTTCACCTCTCCTCATTTCATACTTCATCACATCATATTTTCTTACTCTTTTGAAAGAATAATAATTAATAATATTTATATCATTCAAATTATTAATATTTATACAAATTATATTCTATCATTTATTTATACAAATTTCTATATAATTGAATTTTTTTATATCTATGATTAATATTATAAATTATATTCTTTATATTCATAATAAATAAATTTATGTAATTAGATAAATATAAATATATCAAAATCTATAACAAATAATTAAATGCAAAAGATGTTATTTTACAAAATTTAATAATACAATCAATTATAATTTAGAATTAATCTAGTTACATAATATTTTTAAATTTAATATATATATATATATATATATATATATATATATATATATATATATATATATATATATATATATATATATATATATATATATATTATTTCCATTTAGCTATCTTAAAATCAAAAGTTTAATAATACAATATCAAAACCAATAACAAATAATTAAATGCAGAAAATATTATTTTACAAGATTTAATAATGGAATCCATTATGATTTAAAATTAATCTAATTGTATAATATTTTAAAATTTAAAATCTTTATATTTTACTGTTTTTTTATTTCAATTTAACTATGTTAAAATTAATTAATTCAAATTTGACATGCTTGTCTAACAAATTTCAATGAAAACGAAATGCAATTTTGAAGTCAAAAGCGTGTTATACAAGATCTGAAAATTTTGGACCTCATAAATCCCTTATGTTTTCCAATGACTTTGACTTAGGTTATAACATTGATCCCCTCTTCCTCTCTAAGCTCCATTTCCTTCGTTGCCAACACTTTTCAAATTTGATGTTTAGACTTTCTCGAATAATGAGGGACAAATTTTAATAAATAATTCACTTTTCCAACTCAAAAAAGCAAATTTTGGCAAAGTAACCCCTCTTCAAGTAATTCTAAATTGTAATTAAAAAGAACAAATGACAAATAATACAATAGGAAATACAATGTCTTGTTTTTCAAAATTTTAGTTATTTTAACTAGAGCGATTGGTTTCTATAATTCAACTTCTTGTATTGCTTTTACCATTCAGCTAGTTGATTTCTTTGGATAGTTGAATTGTTGTTTTTTTCTTGATGTTCTAGCAAACCTAGGTGCCACTTGCTGCATTGAGTGAAATCTATCAATTTGGAATTATGGAATGTGTTGTCATTCAACTTTCAAAGTCGCTACAACAACTCATAGAAGAAGAAGAAGCTGCTAATAACAAACTAGGTTCTAGAGACAAAGCTATGGAGAAAACAACTGGTGGATACTTTGCATGTAGACCTCATATCAAGTGGTTTAGATGCAGCTTCAAATGGTGCAAATGTTGTTGTTGTATGCAGCACATTTGTTAATATGCAAAGAACAATAATTCATTGTAAAAGACCAACATTATTTGTGTTGTTCAAATGAAAAAATTATCTCATCACGAAGGGTCATCCGAGCGAAGCAAAGAAGAAAACAAGCAATGAATACTTCAAATGTAGACATCATAGCAAATCGTATAGATACGAATTCAGACGGTACAAATGTTGCTGTTGTATACAACATATTTATTAATGTACATAGAAAAATCAGTTGTTGTCAAGGATCTTCATAGAACACATTTATTTTTCATTCAAATGAATATTTTGTCTTATCGTGAAAAGTGGTGTAAGCAGCAAGTTTTCAAAATATAGTGCTAAAATTAGTACCTATTATATTCAGCTATCTTGCACATTGCTTAGCATAATGATTTGCAATTACATGCTTTGCTACAGTGAACTTGCAACTTGCATAAGGCATTAACTCTTTGTTATAATGAAGTTGATGCTCATATTTATGTTCAATACTACATTCGATTAGTGGCTTAAAGTTATTGTCATCTTACACATGAAACAATAGATATTTCATGTTCTAAAAAACAAAACAATTCCCTAAATCGAAATTTTTGTGTGAAACATGTTGCTGCCTTGCAGATGCTATTATGCCATGGTTCATATGTGAGTGTAGATACATATTCAAGGAACTCGTATTCTAAGGTGTTTAGAGATGCATTCTTAATAAGTTAAGCTGAAGTAATTACAAGTGTGTTATTCAGAACTAGCAGGATCAATTTTATTATATAATAGATTATAGAGGCACAATTTACATAGCCAGATTGTAAAATCACATATGTATAGAAAATTTCCATATTTTATGCTACTTAATAGCACGTAGTACATTTTACTAATCAAAACACATTCAATGTAAATTTCAATGTGGCGTGTTCTTTGTTTTGCAGTGATACTTCTAAAATACAGAGAGGTCCAAGATAGGATCTAGTTACTTGCAACTTTGCTTCCCTTATTTTACTGTTTCAAATGAAACATACAATATCAACCTGTAATTAGTATTCTATGCTAGTAAACATTGTCATAGACATATCTTCAATAAATAAAAAAAATTAGTTGAACACTCTCTCATCTTTGAGAAAAAATAATCTAACATACATAGCGCTTACTAAACAAATCACAATACGAATCTGAACAATAAATACATACAAAAAATGGTTGAAACCTTAGATGTTGAAAAGTACGATTCAACAAAAAAAAAATGCATAGCTGCTAACATTGATATCATCTTAATGCACCATAGTCTCTTTAGACTACAACGATTTGCATATACTGCTGGAGATTGTTTGTTCAATGCATTTGAAGTGCTTCTGCACTTTTGTTACTTGTCCATCGAACTGCGAAATGGAATAATAGACCATTTTCTCAATTGTCTACAGTGCAATGACACAGAAGAATCATACCAATATGAAGTAGATCCTCTCATGTTATGTCAGCTTCATGGAATTCATGATGTTGACACATACCTTCATAAAATGCGATTTTTTGCTAGTAATAGAAATTCCCAATCTGAAAGAGGCCTATGGGGAGAGACATTTTGCATACGATGGCTTTCAAAGTGGTTGAACATACCGATTGCAGTCTAGTCATTAAAAATGGAAACAAGGTATTTGTTCTTCAATCATCATGTAGATACAATTCCACTGAACATTTTGTTTCATGATACAGATCCTATCACTGGACATTTTGAACCTCTATTACACAAAAGATTTCCTAAATGCAACTTTGTCCAAAATTATTACTTATCGCCTCTTTGCAAATATCTTGAAAACCATTGTGAATCCATTGTTGATGAAATGCAAATTCATGGATTGTACATAACAAAAACAACTATGTCAAAATGTCCCAATAGCATGTTCAGTGCAATTTGTCATTTGATAGCACCTGAATTTGATGAACAGTCTTTGAGACTCTATGTTTTCCAATCTTTCTACAATTCACTGATGGGTAGGGATGAAGACACATTACATTGTCTAGAAAAACACTTAACAAATGAAACTATACAAAGTCAAACAATGGTTGCAGGCTGGCAACAATACCTAATTAATATGGAAATGCCATATGAAAAAGAAGCAGTTGAGGGAACATCATTTTGCTTCCAATGGACATAAATCATATTCAATGTAAACATACAAATATGGTCATTTACCAATAAAACCATTGTCAATTACTACCTATCGAAAACAAACTGCAATGGAACATATAACATATTATCATTCGAAACAAGTACATCACACATTCATTATGAGCCACTACTATTAAACCAAAATACAAATCAATCCAATCCACAACATAGAATAGTAAAAATGCATGAAAACACCAAAAATAGAATAAGCTTCCGCAAATTGAAACAAATGATACGTACAACTAGCATAGACAAAATTGGAGAAAATAGAAATAGAAAAAAGAATATAAATTGTTTGTTGCGAAAGAGTACACCCATATAAATTTACAAAAAAAAAATTGAAGACACGCCCAAAACCAAATGTCCAATATGTAGCAAGTTGCAATTTCGAAAGAACATCTCAAGCATTGGACCTGAATTAGAAGAAATGTACATAAACATTTATGGAAAAGAGAGCACATTGCGTCTAAATATCATCTGTAGATCTTGCAAACAACATAATGATACAAGTTACCGCTTTCTGACACCAATACAACGAAAATTGTCACCTTGAGATTCTGCTCTCTGTATGAGCTCATTATCACTCATACTTTCCTCCTCTGCAAGTCTTAAAACATCAGTTCCTCATGTCAAGCCTAAAAAATAAGAGAAAATCTCTCAAAAGTCTCTAAAACTCTGGTATCACACTTTCTCTTTGTCTTACCTGCGGTCCCGCACCTAATGGTCATGTCTCCTGCATACCTGACTGCAATTTCTCTGTGTTAAGGGTGCGTACCCCTATAAAATATTAAAAGGGCACAAGTAAACTCAAAAAACTCACTTTTAGTCATTTCCATAGGCTTCTGGAAGGAATCTTCATGTATCCCATGCCTTAAGGAGCTAACCCCTTGATGTGAGGAGTTTATGCCTTTGAAGGAGGATTATATCCCTTCATAGGTGGAACTGTAACCTCCTATTTTGCACTATAAAAAGAGGCATAGGGCAGCCTCAAAGGGTTACTAAGGGACTAGACAATTGGAGAGTTCAAGCTTTAGTGTTATTTGAGGTAAAGTGTTGTTGGAACTTAGACTCCTTTAGCTGAGATTTTATGAGGAAAGATTACATACATGTATGTATCTCGGTTGGAAGAGTGCAAGGCTTGTCAGAGTAAAGGAAATTCTTGCTTTGGACCCCGAGAAGACGTGTTCAACATCAAGGTTGAAAAGGTTGTAAGTTTCTTCTACTATTTCAACGTTAATACAAATAAGTTTGTTTTTATCAATAAGTTGTCAATTGATTGTTTATTTTATGGATTCCTTGATCACCATAATAGATATGATTTATGAATATATGTTATGCAGGTGCTATTTTATGTTTTTATTTTTGTGATTGCAGATCTTCGAAGATAACTCTTTCTGGCGACTGAAGGATGACTACTACAAACAAGCGTTGGATCAAGGTAGGATCGTAACACCTTTGTAGCATTTACTTATAAATTGTGATATATCTAGAGAAAAATAGATTTAATTGTCTATTTGTTGCTAAAATATCTTCTGATACTAGGGAGATCGGTCTTGTCTGCAAGATCGATTTCACTAAGCCAACAAATTGGCGACTCCACTTTGGGTATATTCTTTTCTGTTGGTAACCTTAGAGGCCATAATCTTTAGGATTCTTTCCCAAGGTGATGGTGGAGGGAAGATCCCACTGTACCTGGAGCAGACGTCGGCTAGACTCACTTGGACTCTCCAGAGGGTTATCTTCACTCGAGATGGCATAGTGGAGAAACTTGCACCAGTCTGTTTCATTAAGCAGGTTGTCGGGGTAATTGTTCCAACTGCCATTTCTGCATTAAAATTCTAAGATGTTGAATTTCATCACCAACTAGTGTTTTTAGTGCGGGAATCTACTGTTTGTGTGTGGTTTTACTCCTAGATTTGATAGCGCGTGTTCATTTGTTTGCTTTTACTTTTAGAGACCATAGGTGTGAATTGCGAATTTTAATTGTTAGGTGTGAATTGTGAATTGTTAATTTTAGTTTTAAATTGTTAATAAAATTCACTGAAGTTGAATATAATGGCAACTGTTCTGGAATTTACCAACCAAGGAACCCCTCTTAACAAGAATCCTAATACTTTTCCTTGCTTTGGAAATGTTGGTCCTCCTTATATGGCTACATTGTCATTACTTTGATTTACAATAGGTTTACCGATATGGTTATTTTCAACTTTGTTGGCCCCGAATACTCCAATTGTTCCACACTCAATGGATGCTTCACATACTTCGAGTTCACCATCTCAACATCACCAACCTTCTGTTGACCCTTTACCTTCTTCGCCTAATATGTCTTCCTCCCTTTCTTCCTCTTCGCTTGGTAAAAGCCTTGACGCTAGTAACCAGGTGACTAAGAAGAAGAAGCAAGATAAGAAAGAAGTCAACCAGTCAACCATGGCTGTAAGTGTTAGTAATGTTGAGGAAACCTCTAACATGCATCGTAAACCCAAATACCCTTGCAGGCTTTGTAAGAGTGACCACTTCCTTATCAATTGTCCCGGTATTCCAAAGGTCTTGGAAGTATGGTCAGAAAAATCTCATCAACTTTTCGTTGATCCATCAACCAATGATAGTCAGGTTCCTGGGGAAAAGGGTAAAGTTAGGTTTCCTTGTAAGTTATGCAAAGGGAGTGATCAAACTCACATTTTCCCTCACATGGATGAAGCCTCAAAATTATTGGAAAACCTTACTGTTCCATAGCAGGAATTTCCAACTGGTTATCGTACCTTTCTCGCAACCTACCGTCAATTGACGGAGTGATTGATCTAATTCCAAGTACAGTCAATCCCACTCTTCCATTGGAGAGTGAAACTAATATCACTCAGGTTGATAATCCATTAGTTGATCAAGTGGTCGACTCTATTTCACATTCGATCGATCCCACTCTCACTGAAGAGAGTGAACTTCATACTGCTTAGGTTCTTCTTGTTACATCAGATTCTTCTACGCCGGGGAGAATTTCAACTATTTCTACAAAACCCCCTCCAAGTATAGACGTCTTTTAATTTGATTGGATTAGACTGACAGAACCTCGTCTTCCTTCCTCCATCCCTTTCAAAATCACTGTGAAGGTTAGTGGTACGAATATATACTGCACACATGTAGATGAAGGTGCTTCTATTAGTATTTTATCCTCAACTTCTTGGACAGCTTTGGGTTCCCCTCAACTTGTGCTTGTTATGCAAAATATAAAATATTTTAACAGAACCATTAGTGAACCTTTAGGGATCCTTCCTAAGTTTTCTATTACTTTGGAAGGTAAAGATGTTTTTATTGATCTTATGGTAGTTATAGGCCCCTTGTATTTCAATTTAATCCTTGGGCGAGACTATGTATATGAAATGAAAGATGTCGTATCGACACTCTTTCACGTGATGTCTTTCCCTCACAATGGAAACATTGTGACTATTGACCAACTTTCATTCCCTAGTCTTGATTCGACTACCAATAATCCAACACCCCTAAATGTTCCTTATACTAATTTGGTATCTACCCCACCACGGGTTAATTATGTGGCAACCAGTCCCATGTTTTCAGTTACCGATGAAAGCAAGCCTCTCACTATTTTCTCGACTTCATTTGACTTAGATCCAGTAATTGACATGGAAAACTCTATGGGATTATTTGAACGCGATGTTCTTATCCCTTTTGAATCCCTTGATATGTGTTCCTTTCATAGAATTGTTCTTCCATCTAATGAAGACCTCCTAGAAGCCATGAGCGAGGTGTGTCCCTTGACATGTGTTTCTTCTATTTGGAAGCCATAATCAAGTAGTTTGTGAGGATAGTTCCTTTTACTGTGTCAAACTCGTTAAAAAATGGATCAGTCGGTTAGAGGATAGTTCCTGTTACTGAGTCAACCTCGTTCAAAAATGAATCGGTTAGTGAGAGCATAGTTCCTTTTCTTTTGTCCAAGCTTGTTAAAAAAAAATGAAACAAATTCTTACGAGGATAGTTCCTTTTACTGTGTCAACCTCGTTAAAAAATGAATCAGTTGGTCAGAGGATAGTTCATGTTACTGACTCAACCTCGTTAAAGAATGAATTAGGTATGAGGAAATTTCCTTTTACTGTGTCAAACTTGTTAAAAAATTAATCAGTCGGCGATGAGGACAGTTCTTTTCCTGTGTCAACCTCATTAAAAAATGAATCAGTAGGTAGATTGTAGATAGTAGATTAATAGATTAGAAATAAATAGTTTCTGAGGATGGTTCTTGTTACTGAGTCAACCTCGTAAAAAATGAATCAGGTAAGAGGAAAGTTCTTTTCCTGTGTTAACCTCGTTAAAAAATGAATCAGTTGGTTAGAGGATAGTTCCTGTTACTGAGTCAACCTCGTTAAAAAATGAATCAGGTATGAGGAAAGTTCCTTTTATTGTGTCAACCTCGTTAAAAAAATGAATCGATGAGTTATATAGGGATATTGTAGAAGTATATTTGAGGACAATTCTTTTCTGTGTCAACCTCGTTAAAAAATGAAACATTTAGGTGAGGATAGTTCCTATTCACTGTGTCAACCTTGTTAAAAAATGAAACACTACTTATGAACATAGTTCTTTTCCTGTGTCAAGCTCGTTAAAAAATGAGACAAATCCTCCCCTCATTGCGTCGAGTCTTTAACTAGATCTCGTAAATATTAAGTCATATATTTAGGTTAGTTATTTCAGTTTTTGCATAATTTTCTTACAGTTTTAGGTCGAGTCTTTCATATGATCTCATAAATGAACCTTCATTCCATCCAGCTATTAATTACCAGTAGTCTATTTAGTTGAATTAAATGAAGCTGGGGGGGCATGTGCTCTAACATATTACGCTTAGGGGGCATTAAAACCTATCTGAAGCATAGTTTTTCTCTATTTCAATCTTTTGTAAAAATGAAACCTATCTCGAGTCGATTTTGGTTATTTTCAAGACTCGTTAAACTCATGAAAATCCTGAGATTATTTTGCTATCTTTCATTCTCGTAAAACACATGAAAATGCCGAGTTCTTTCCATCTTTTCCTGCTCGTAAATTAAATTGAAAGTCGGACACAGGAGTATATTTTTATCCCTTTTTCAAACTTGTTAAAACTTACGAAAAAGTGAAAACCATGAGTACATTTTTATCCCTTTTTCGAACTCGTTCAAACTTACGAAAAAGCGAAACCCTGGAGTTCTCTTTTAAGCTCTTTTCAGACTCTCTAAAAATGAAAATATTTCTGAGTACTTGACTATTCGAACTCGTTAAACTAAATGAATGATCATCCCTTCAGTATAAGTTTATCCCTTTTACGGGTTGAAATGGACTATTTACCAAAAAGGTATACGTTGACTAATTACGATCAATAGAGTTCTCTCCTGCATTATTTTATCCTTTTTCAGGCTCGAGAGACTAAATTTACGAAAATTACACCCATGGAGTTTTCTTAATTTTTTTATTCTGACTCCCTAAAATTGAAAAACACCGAGTTTCTCCTATACTGGACTCGTTAAAATTTAACAGTAAAGGACCTGTTCAATTTTAAGTAGGAACGAACCACTCCTTCTTAGGGTTCGAATTTTAAACTAAGTTGGACTTATCCAAAGGATGAGCTTATAAATAAGCAAATGTTATCCTCCTCAAGCTTGTCAAAAATAAAGAGGTACTTGCCAGAAATGGTGGGGGAAAAGAGAGAAAAACGAACCTGTTTGTTACATTTTGATTATTCGAAAAGCCATTAACCACTCTTGAACACGACACTTTTGTTCACCTGGGTTGGGAAAATCCTTTGCCTAACAGTTAATCAAACCATATTGAAAGTCTTCAGCCGGTTTTTGGGTATTAGCTTTGGGTCAATTTTCACCAAGCCATTTGCAGTGTCATTATGTGTTCAAGAAGACAGTTCAAACAAACCATTCATCTACAAAATATTTGTCTTCCATTTTGACCATCTCGGAGTCAATCCTTGCCAATATATTTCTTCAAAACTTGATCTATGATTTCTTGTTGTGGCCTTGCCTACAACGGATCACTTTCTATCGACGAAAACTCATTATCTAGGAAGTTGATCTAGAAATTGTCAGTACCTTGAAATCTACATGCCTCAATGGCAGGTTTCTCGCATTCGACGAAAGGTTGCATCATTGACCTTCGATAGAATGATTCCATGACATGTTCGACTTCAGCTCATTCATTCACATTTCATGGATTGTACTGAGTACTTTGAGGGCCATTACCATTACTGGTGGTTACTCTCACACTTGTTAACAGTTCACATTATTGACTAGTAATCAATTGGTTTCTACCATGTTTGACTTCGACACATTCATTCACATGGATAGAATCGTACTAGTTCGAGAAGTGGAAATGAAGACCCTAGATCTAGTTTCCACCATCCGGGCTGCGAGGAATTTTGTTATTCATTTATACATTGAACTATTCATAAACAGATGGCTGCATCCATACTGTGTCTACACATTTCTATACTGTTGATGTATTGAAAAATAATTCCTATATCAGAACAGTTTAAGTCAGTTTTCTAGTTAGCTTTGATATGAGTATGGGAATTCCTACCTCAGCGATGATATGTCTACATATATATATTTTGCATTGAATGTTTTTACAGGTTCCAACTGGGGTGTCCACAGGATGATCCTTGAAATGATAAAGTACTTCACTCTTCATACATGACAGACTCTATCTTCATCTATTACAGACTTCGCACTTTAGGGGGCAATCTGTTGCACTGAAAATTGTCACCTTGACATTTCGTTGTCCGTATGAGCTCATTATCACTCATAATTTCCTCCTTTGCAAGTCTAAAAACATTAGTTCCTTATATCAAGCCTTGAAAATAAGAGAAAGGCTCTCAAAAATCTCTAAAACTCTGGTATTGCACTTTCTCTTTGTCTTACCTGCGGTCCTGCACCTAATGTTTAGGTATTTTGCATACTTGACATCACTTTATCTGTGTTAAGGGTGCAAACCCCTGTAAAAGATTAAAAAGGCGCAAGTAAACTCTAAAAAGCTCACTTCCAGTCATTTCTAGAAGCTTCTAGAAGGAATCTTGCAGTGGCAAGTCCGCTCTTTTCAGGTTCATGTATCCCATGCCTTAAGGAGCTAACCCCTTGATGTGAGGAGCTTATCCCTTTGAAGGAGGATTCTATCCCTTCATAGGTGGAACTTTAACCTCCTCTTTTTCACTATAAAAAGAGGCATAGGGCAGCCTCAAAGGGTTACAACTAGACAATTGAGGAGTTAAATCTTTAGTGTTATTTGAGGTAAAGTGTTGTTGGAACTTAGAATCCTTTAGCTGAGATCTTCGTTGGAAGAGTGCAAGGCTTGTCAGAGTAAAGGAAATTCCTGCTTCGGACCCCAGGAAGACCTGTTCAACATCAAGGTTGAAAAGGTTGTAAGGTTCTTCTACTATTTCAAATTTAATACAAATAAGTTTGTTTTTCTCAATAAGTTGTCAACTGATTGTTTATTTTATGGATTCCTTGATCAATATAATAGATACAATTTATGAATATATGCTATGCAGGTGCTATTTGATGTTTGTTTGTTTGTGATTGCAGATCTTCGAAGATAACTCTTTCAGGCGATTGAAGGACGACTATTACAAACAAGCGTTGGATCAAGGTAGGATTGTAACACCTTTGTAGTAGTTACTTATAAATCGTGATATATCTTGAGAAAGATAGATTTAATTGTATGTTTGTTGCTAGACTATCTTCTGATACTAGGGAGATTGGTCTTGTTCGCAAGATCGATTTATTCGGCCAACACACTTGAAAAAATAAGACGTAATAAGCCATTGAAAATTGTAACAACACTTTCAAAGCTTGAAGAAAGACTTGTCGCATTAAGAATTCCTTTTGCACAAATAAGACAATGTGGCGACAAGCGATCACAAATGGGCTTAACTGGTTCAATAATCAATGTACCTGTCCACATAGGCAATGTCCAAAAAGCATTACCACAATTCATGAACAATATGATGACAATTGATATTGCATTAAAATGACGATTAGAATACAAGAATGCATATCAAACAGGAAAAGTCCATGTGCATACTGTCATGACAGCACTTAAAGAACTATGTTCTCATAATTTATATAAAACTGAAAACATTTCCATTAATAGCAATTGGAATCATATGCTCAAATTGAATAGTGAAGATAATACATCTGACGATAAGAACATCGATAGTGAAAGTGAAACAAATATCAGTTCGACAAGCGAAGGACCAACTGAAACCTTGGTACATGGATTGAAAGGTTCACAACGCATTCATGATTTGCAAGACAAGATCATTGAAATAGCACCAGCTGAGGGGCAACGACCACTTGGAATATTCAAAGACAAACATGCCGAAGAAATGAGTTTCCCAACACTATTCTTTGGAGATGCACGTGACAATGATATAGTAAAAATATTTCATTACCAAGAAATAGTAAAGTGGGAATTAATGCATTACAGTGGTGACTTTTCCTATCACATCAAAAAAATTTTCTTCAAGACAATGCGAAAAATCATTGAAAAAGTCATGTCATGCATTTCAATACGAATAAGGAAAGGGAAAATACAAGGAAGAAAGTTGTTAGCAAAATATGTTAAGTACAAGCCAAACTTAGAAAAATTATTGAAAAGTCACATTGGATACATAGAATTCAAACACATAAGAATTTCTCCTGACTACTTACAACAAATGCAAAAACATATGTTTACAATGATACGACAATTAGGTCCTCCAACTTTCTTTGTTACATTTACAGGTGTAGAGCATTGTTGGACTCCACTAGTAGAAACTCTTACTGAATTACATAGCAATAGAAACAAAAAAAAAACATATTGAAACAATTGAGGAATATAGAATTGATTATCTTGTCAGAAAGGACCCGATAACATGTACACGTTACTATAGACATAAAATAGATGCAATGAAACAATTGACCTGTCAAGATAATACATTTTTTGGAAAAATATTAGACTACTACTTTGTAACTGAGTTCCAAAATAGAGGTAGCACACATGAACATGGTCTTTTATGGATAGAAAATGCTCCAGTATATGGAATCAATAGTAACTTAGAAATTGAAAACTTCTTGGACAACTATATGACTTGTAACACAGATCATCTTGATCCAGAATTTGCAAAGATACATCAACATCATCATACCAAAAGCTGTAAAAAAAAGAAAAGCATCACAATGTAGATACAAATTCCCAATTCCACCAATGAAAAGAACAAGGATTATTGAACCAATTACTTTTCTAGATGAATCCATAAATGAAAATTTTTTCCTATTGCAAAGCACCTTAGAACAAAAACACTATGACAAATCAACTAGCCACGAAAAGTTCTTAGATGAATTGCACTTAACAGAAACTGATTACATCAAATTAATAAAAAGTACATTGACACAGCCAATGGTGTTCTTGCAACGAAAACCATCAGAAATATGGAATAATAGCTTTGCATTCAATATGCCATACCTATGGAATGCAAATACAGATGCTCAATATGTTCTAAATGCATATGTTGCAGCTTCATACTGCAATTCATATATGACCAAAGTTGACAGATCTATGACAAATGCATTCAAAAGGATATGACAAGAACATGAAAAGACAAAAATTGATGCTATACAAATTATACGATCCCTAGGGAATGATTTGCTTAATCTTCAAAAAAATTCAGCTCAACAAGAAATCCACATAGCTCTCTCCCTGCCATTGCATCATAGTTCAAGAGAATGTAGCTTCATAAACACAGCACCAACAGATGAACGGACATTTATACTTAAACCAACCATTCTTCTAAAACAAATTCCAGACAACTCCGAAGACAGTATGTGCAGTTCTATAATTTATTACTATATCAATAGGCCTAATGCTATTAAGCACATATGTTTAGCTGAATTTGTATCAAAGTATAGAAAATATGGAATGCCAATATCAAAAAGGAAAAAAGAAAAAGAAATTCAATTCATCAAATACAAAAAACATATTGACTATGAAAACTATTACAGACAGAAACTTTTTCTATATGTTCCATTCGAAAACACTGAAGATACACTAAAGCAAGAGTTGCCGACATGGAAAAGTGCATATAGATTGCACAAGAAAACAATAAAAAACAATGAAAACAAGTTCACATACAACGTGAACAAGAAATGGGGTGATTTGGAAGAAGAAATCCAAGAAATTGATAACACCACTGCAACTTCTAATAACACATTAAAAAAAACTCAAATTTCCAATGATCCTACTGAGAAATATGACTTGGCTAACGATTTTCAATTTCCCCAGTGCCATCGCAAAAAATACATCTTAATATTAGTTTTCAATTCAAAGAACATCCATTTATGCTTAGCAATGAAGAATACTACAAGATTAGGAGAATGCTTAATAGAGAACAACAAGCAATTCTCAAAGGCATTGCAATAAAAAAAATGAAAGAACATAGACAAACCACTCTACTTATTTTTTACTAGAGGAGACGGCACTGGAAAAACATTCACAGCAAAAGAAATATTTCAAATGCTCATACACATTTACAATGAACATTATAATACATATCCTTTGAAACCAAAGGGATTGATATTAGCATACACAGGTAAAGCTGCATATAATGCAGGTGGACTAACAATTCATTCTGCATTGCTAATGCCATTCAAAAAATCTAGTTTTACTCCACTTAGCAATGATGTATTGGACAACTTAACAAAACTTTAAGAAGAATTAAAAATAGTTCTCATTGATGAAGTATCTTTGATTGGAAGTTGCTTTCTATATCAGATTGATGATCGACTAAGAAACATTAAGCATATCCAAACAAAATTCTTTGGAAACATTGACATCATATTTTGTGGCGACCTATACCAAGCACAACCTTAGATACAAGATTCACTAATATTTGAACAACCTACAATAAGAAAGAAACGAATAACATGTGACCTTTGGTGAGAACATGTAAAGTACTATGAATTTCACATTGCAATGCGTCAAACAAATAAAATATTCATTTCCATTTTGAATAGGATATGTACAAATAATCAAACAAAAGATGATTTGAATTACCTCAATCAAAATTGTATTCGAAATTCTCCTAATGATCCTACTTTCCCCTATCTATTTTTCCGGAATAGAGATGTAGCATTGCACAACAAGAAAATGTTGTCTGTCATTCCTGGTGATGAAATTGTAATTGATGAAATTGACTACGAAGAAGAAAACCATGGAAACATACCATCTCATGCACACATAGCAACGTTTCCTTCACAAATTGTCCTAAAATTTAACATGCTAGTTGAAATATATGCAGGAAACTATGACTCACAAGATGGTCTTGTCAACAGTGCAAATGGTATCATTAAAGCATATGTAAAATTAGACAACTTCGATGTAATATGGATCAAATTCTATGATGAACGGTATTTGGCGTCGACAAGCACATAGATTTGCTTTTCTATATAGCCAACAAATCTATAAAGATTGGACGCCCATATTGTGGACAACAAAGCCAATTTTTGTATTAGCAAAAACAGGAAAATTGAAAATTAGAAAACAATTCCCAGTCCAACTAGCATGTGCATGTACAATACACAGATCGCAAGGCTTAACACTAGACAATCTCGCATTTGATCCTTTAGGAATATGGCGCCATGGATTATTATATACAACTCTCTCTCATGTAAGAAACATAGAATCGCTATATTTGCTTAGTCCACTTAAGAATGAAAACTTCTGAATTAAACACAAAATTTCTCTTGAAATCGGATGTTTACAGAAAAACACAAAATGGAAACTAGACTACAATTATTCATTATTAGAAACAAAAGCATACATTTCAATTCTTTCTCTAAACACCCGCAGTATACAAATACATATTGATGATTTGTTAAATGACTATGATCTAATGCAATCTGACATCCTATGTCTACAAGAAATGCATTTGACACAACCAGTGCTACTAAAAAGACTTGAAGAATTCAGTTGCATACCATATTATAGTAAACATGGTTTGCTAAATTGTATTAAAAAACATATAAAGATTTTGAAACATATTCACTTTGAAGAGAAAAACGTTGAAGCTACACTAGAAAATATGATTATTCATGGCATGGATATTATAGTTCTCAATGTCTATGTTGCACCATATGCAACATTGAACAATACATTGCATCTTCTTTCAAAAGCATTATGCAATACACATTCAAATCAAGCAATAGCCATCGTCGGGGATTTCAACATCAATATGCTTGAAAACAACAAGAAAACAAGCAAACTAAGATCTTATATGTACAATTACAACCTTAATTTTCTTTTAGACACATAACAATCAACAAATATAAATCATTGATCACATATGGTCAAACATAACTTCTAGCTATAAAACTTTCAGATTAGATGCATATTGGACTGACCATGATACTATTTGTCTCATCATCGAAGACAGAAATGCAACAGAAACATAGTGCAAATTGGAAATCAACTGTACAAAATATTAGCTACTAATCCACTACCTGTCAAAATCTGTGAATTGTTTTATACCAAAATGGCTCTAATGGCCATCCAAAATTTCTTTGGTAGCTTTAAGCTCAATCCTCGTCTCCATTGATTTTTACTATCTAGACATCACCTAATGTGTCACCAAGGCAAAAAATATGGTTACAAACAAAAAGTCAATCAAACTGATAGAAGCCATAATGAAGAGGTATATCAGTAACATGTGCTACACCATCACCATATTGTATCATAGATACATGATTAGCACAAGAGTATCTGAAGCTGGCACTCTCCATTCGAGAAATATGAGTGGTAATTGCAGAAGTTGCTACATTACAAGTAGTTTCCATATCTCAACTACTAAATATAAAATAATATCTTTTAAGATATTTGGCAGCTGCCTCCTTTCTGGATCTCTCCTGTCAACTCTCTGCCCAGTATAACGGTGAAGCACGGCTTGGCTATAATGTTGGAGCAATATAGGGAAATTGCATTGCTCTCGTCCCAGAGTTTCTTTACTATCTTGAGATTTATGTCAAGAGAAAGAGACACAAAGGCAACATTTCTGTTGACTTTACCGATCAGCATTCCAAGATTAACAGACAATCCGGGTGAGATGCTCTGGCTTGTATTTCTCATTCGCATTTCTTCTGCCATTCTCGATTATTGTATATAAAAACCTTATTGTATTTTCATCTCACTTTTGAATTTGAATTTTCATCTGATTTATATGTTACGAGAAATCGTAGAACAATGTATCCTCGTTATTCAGTATTGGATTTTACTGATATATTAGTTTCATTGCTCATAAGAGTGATGAAGTTGAAAAACTGCTAAGCCATAAAGCATGATGGATTTGACAAGCTTGAAACATAGCTTTTGGACTCATCCGTAAAACCTGGCTCAGTGAACAAAGCACCAATTGAACTAATTTAATTTCCAGCTAGTCAAATCTCCCAACTTGGGTTTAACTCATCAAGTTTCTGGTCCAAGTTCAACTCTTGCATCTTTTCCGCACTCAGTTTTTCACAGACCTGAGTTCAGTGACTATGGTCTGCTAGATGCATTTCATGTTTTCGAAAATCAATTATTGTAAGAATTTAGGATATGATCTCTGCTTGTTAGCCTTTAAAAGTGAATGGATATTAGTAAAAAATATTTACTTCTTTTTAGTAAAAAAAATTTGCTTATTTTAACACATAGAATTTCTTCTTTTTATATAACAATTCTATCATTTTGCCTTCAAATCATATGTCTTGCAGAGTTTTATTGCTTTATACAATGAGTCAAAAATGCAAAGACATTTCACAAAAACAGGCAAAGACATCCATGTTTGTTTATTACGTCTGACTCACTTACTCTTCAATGCATATGCATATACATATCTCTATGTTTAACTATTTGATTCTTTCTATGAATCTATTGCAACAACTATTGGTGTTTGGTTTACACAAAAGTGTCATGTCATGAAGCTGAAATGGATTGTAAGTCCTTCAAACAAGAAATGGAGTATTTGATATGTTGCTTTTTGAACTTTTTTTTGAGATTCAACAAGATGATGAGCTTAGTGAAAAGAGTCACCTTCCGCTAAGTGGTAGTTCGAGCTATTTTTGTATGTGGATGTCTATTTTTAGACTATGTCTATTTTTAGACATGTCGATCATATTATATGAGTTGCAGGATGCTATTTGTGGATGGTTGGTCAAGTTGGAAAAATAGATGGACTTCTATTTTTAGAAATTTTGGGCGAAGTCTATTTTTAGACTGCCAGTCTAAAAGTAGTCATGTCAGATATTATTAGCTCTTAATAATATTTGGACTCTAAACATTATCTTATTCTCTTGGAGCATTGACATTTAGTTAACAGATTGTTCAGATCAACTAGATGAAGTAATTACGCAGTTCCTAGAGCTACTGGTAGTTCATGCATGGAGGACTTCAGTTAGAACTCAAGTGGCAGAGTTTGGTGGAGTTGGAGAAGTAGTTGGTGGAATTTGTTTCTAGTTTAACTACACTTGTGGAGTTAAACACAGTTGAACTGATTGTGCCTATTTCTAAATAATTGATACTTTCAGTGGAGTTGAGTGAATTAATTAGTTAAATTAATTCACTAAATAATAACTCATTATTTAACTAGACAGAGACAACAATTAACTACAGTGAGGAACAGATCAGTGGAGACTCAGTGGAGAGATTGGTGAAAGAGAAAGTGTGACTATCAGTTGTGACTCTAGTGTTGCATTGTTTGCACCACACATTCATTGGAGATGCCAATGAGGATTGCGTGAGCAAGTTTGGAGAAATTCAAACTCATTCAGAGCCATTCTTCAGTAGGGATTGCGCAGTAGAGGCAGGCTATCAGGAGGGCAAAAATCAATGTAGATTTTTGCTAATTGTTCTTGATTAGTGTGTAGCGATTGTATTGTACTGAGAGCTTGATATGATAAAATTTGTATGAGGATTGTTACATGATCTCTATGACATATATTATATACAGATATTTGGGGTTTTCAGCTTCAGGATTTCTCGTTAAACAATTGTGTTAATGTGTGTGAATTTTTATTGTTTCATGTGTGCATTGCAATCTTGATTTAATTTCTGGAAATGATCAATGGTGGACTAGATTCTGTATTTTTCATGAATTTAAAATAGTGTGAGATCAGGAGAATCTTGGACATATAACACATGGGTTATATAATTTCTACATGGTATCAAAGCAGTGTTGATCATTGGAGGAGATTGCAATTATTGAAGCGGTTGAGTTTTGTGCTGGTGGAATTCGAATTTGCTGCAGTGTTTTCTTGGTGTCAAAGTTGAGCATTCATTGGAATATGCCCTTCATGGGAGCTCTAATTACATAGCATGGAAGGATACGATGGAGGTGGTGTTGGATGATAATGGGTTGAAGGATTTCATAGATGTTGATATTCCGAAGCCTGCTTCTAGCGATGCAGCCGCACTTGATGCATGGCAAAAGAAGGTAGCAAAGTGTCGAAGGATTCTATTGGAAGGTGTGAAGTACCACATTTTTTCTAGCCTTCATGGGAAAGCCACTCCATTCTTAATGTGGAAGGCTTTGACAGATTTTTTCCAAATCAGAAGTGACCAGAGGAAGTTGGCGCTTAAAGACAAGTTCAAAAAAACAAAAATGGAGAGAGGCGACAGTATTCCAAAATACCTCACGAAGTTTGTCCACTGCAAGGATGAGCTGGGAAGTGTGGGGGTTACTGTTGATGAAAAAGACTTGGTGAGCTTGGCTCTCCTTGGGCTTCCGAAGAGTTGGCATAGCTACGAAGACTTTGTCAATGGATGGGAGAAACTGACAGGATGGGAGCGACTTTGGTCAGATCTTGTGCAGGAGGGGATAAGGCGGGGTACCAGGGATGGATCTTCATCGAAGAATGAAGATGAAGAAAATTTCGCTTTGGCTGCCAAATCTCGGAAAGGAAAAGGGAATAAATCTTCCAAATCCGAAGCTAAAGGCAAGAAGCATGATTTTTCCAAGGTGAAGTGTTTTCACTATCACCAGCATCAGCATTTCGCCACTAATTGCCCACAGAAGAAGAAGAATAAGAGCGTTGTTGGTTCTACAACAGGAGTGGCCTTAGCCTCACAATTTGAGCTCGAATTTTCTTTGATCGTATGCTTGGTTTCAAGTGTGATGGGATCAGTGTGGTTTCTTGACAGTGGTGCATCTTTCCATATGACCGGAGACAAAGATCTGTTTAGTGATCTGGAGGAAAAGGATATTGGAGTGCACATCAAGATGGGCGATGATGGTAGATACAGTGCGACTAGTATTGGGACCATTTCCTTTGAGAGGGAGTCTAGTAAACCTTTCATCTTGAAGGATGTCATGCATGTTTCAGGATTGAAGAAGAATTTGATCTCCGTGGAGATGTTGGAAGACAAGGGTTATGATGTTGTTTTTAGCGAGGGAAAAGATTTCCTACGCCATAAAACAACTGTTCAAACCAGGAGGATAGGGATTCGAGTTCAGAATCTTTATCAATTTCAGGTAGATGGCTGCGCTGCAATAGCAGGCAAAGCAGAAGGAGTGGTGAGCCGAGATGAGGGCGAATTGTGGCACAGGATATTAGGCCATCTTCACCCTGGCACTTTGAAAATTTTGTAGCATATTTCTACTAGGCTTCCCAAAGGTACACTTGCGCAGTCAGATCAGTGTAAGGGATGTACTTTGGGAAAATTTGTGAAGACCACTTTTCATGAGAAGGATATTCGTGCTTTGACAATCCTTGAGAGAATTCACACAGACGTGTGTGGACCTTTCTCGGTTGCTTCAACAGCAAAGCACAGGTATTATGTGATATTTGTTGATGACTTTTCTTGTAAGTGCTGGATCTTCTTCATGCATAAGAAGAGTGAGAAATACTCAAAGTTCTGTGATTTCAAGGCGTTGGTTGAGAAAGAGTCGGGGAAGCAAGTGAAAGCTCTCCGGAGCGATAATGGTGGTGAATACATCTCTGGAAAATTCAAATACTTCTGTAGCAAAGAAGGAATTTGAAGAGAACTCATAGTGCCTCATAACCCACAACAAAATGGGGTCGCTGAGAGGAATAATAGAACGATCGTGTGTGATGCACGGGTGATTTTGCATGATCAGGACCTTTCCATACACTTGTGGGATGAGGCATGAAACACTGTGCTTTATGTGCAAAACCGTTATCCTCATAGAGTACTTGGCATGAGTACACCCGAAGAGGCGTTTTTTGGTAAGAAGCCTGATATTTCTCATTTGAAGATTTTTGGCTCATTTGTTTACATTCATGTGACGAAGGATGCCAGGAAGAAGCTGGAGCTGACCGCAGAGGTTGGGATATTTGTGGGGTACACAGAAACAACCCCACAATTATCGTGTGCATTTTCCAGACAGTTGGATGACTGTTGTGCAACAGGATATCAAATTTCATGAGGATAAAGCCATGAAGTTGTCGCTTGAGAGGGAGTTACACTTGCATGCAGAGGAGGAGCTACTTGTTCCTAAAGATGAGCCTCAAGATGTGGATCAGCCACAAGAGGAGTTTCATGGAGTGGAAGAAACCACTCATGCAGCGCCAAACATCAGAGGGTGGAAGCGCACTACAGAAGCTGAGCGACTGAATCTTGATGCAATGTAGAATGTAGGAGTTCCTATATCACAGTGCAGATAGAGATAGTCACCTGACCGATTTACTGGATACATGGCTCTGATGAGCAAGTGTATCGTGATGGAGCCATCCTCTTTCGCGAAAGCTGTGGAGGATCCCGCATGGGTAGATGCCATGGTGGAAGAGTATGATTTGATTGTCAGAAACAGTGCATGGGAGATTTTCCCAAGGCCGGAAGGGAAATCAATGGTAGGTTAGAGATGGATCTACAAAGTGAAGAAAGCTGCTGATGGGAGCGTTGAGAAGTATAAGGCAAGATTTGTTGCCCGAGGCTTCTCACAGATCGAGGGGATCGACTATGAAGAAACCTTTGCACCTGTCCCAAGGTATTCTTCCATATAGACCATCCTTGCTCTCTCACCGCATATGGGTTGGCACATTCATCAGATGGATGTGAAGACTGTATTCCTCAATGGAATCATTGAGGAGGAGGTGTACATTGAGCATCCTGAAGGATTGGAAATATTCAGCAGCGATTTGCATGTGTGCAGGCTCAAAAGAGCGTTGTATGGGCTGAAACAAGCACCTTGCGCTTGGTACACACAGATAGACAGTTATTTCACCGAACTTGGTTTCGTCAAGAGTGGGGCAGATCCAAACCTATACCAGATTGTGGTGGAGGGTAAGATTTTGATCATTGTGCTTTATGTAGATGATTTAATACTAACAGGTGATGAAATGTTGATACACTCATGCAAGGCAGATCTTGCAAAGGAGTTCAAGATGAATGACTTGGGCCTCCTTCATTATTTCTTGGGATTGGAAATTTGGCAGCGGAAAGGTGAACTGTTTATGTCTCAAGGAAAGTATGCCTGGAAGATACTAGAGAAGTTTCACATGCAAGGCTGCAAGCCTATCGACACTCCTCTTCCTGGTGGTTGGAGGAAGGAGGATGCCACATCGACAGAGGTAGTGGATGCCACTTTTTATCGACAGTTGGTTGGTTCGCTCATATATTTAGTCAATACACGACCGGACATATGCTATGTTGTGAACCAGCTTTCACAAGCGATGGTGAGGCCTACCAAGCTCTTTTGGAAGGAAGGCAAGCATGTCCTGAGGTATCTCAGGGGCACATTTGAGTATGGATTGTGGTACAGACAGTCGGATGAGGTGAAGCTACATGGCTTCACGGATGCAGATTGGGCAGGAAGCCCAACGGATAGAAAGAGCACATCTGGAGGGATTTTCAATATCATATCTACAAAAGTTTCTTAGTACAGCAAGAAATAAAGATCCGTGACACTCAGTTCAGCGGAGGCCGAGTACATGGCAACAAGTTTGGCTGCATGCGAGGCTATATGGATGAGGAAGATCCTGGTCGGTTTGTTCGGTTCTCATTTAGATCCTACTATGATATATTGTGATAATCAGAGTTGCATTAAACTCTCATTTAATCCAGTATTTCATGATAAATCTAAACATATTAACATCTGGTACCATCATATCAGAGATTGTGTGCAGCAGAGGATCATGTTTCTTTCTTATATTCTTACGGAAGATCAGGATGTAGATATTATGACGAAGGCGCTCACCAGGAGCAAATTCGAATACCATAGAGACAAGATTGGGGTGGTAGATAATCCCTATCTTGTTGAGAGGGAGTGTTGAGATTCAACAAGATTATGAGCTTAGTGAAAAGAGTCACCTTCACTAAGTGGGCCCGCAGGCTATTTTTGGTGCAAAGTCTATTTTTAGACTATGTCTATTTTTAGACATGTCGATCATATTCTATGAGTTGCAGGATGTTATTTGTGGATGGTTGCTCAAGTTGGAAAAATAGATGGAATTCTATTTTTAGACATTTTGGGCGAAGTCTATTTTTAGACAGCCAGTCTAAAAATAGACATGTCCGATATTATTAGCTCTTAATAATATTTGAACTCTAAACATTATCTTATTCTCTTGGAGCACTGACATTCAGTTAACAGATTGTTTAGATCAGCTAGCTGAAGGAATTATGCAATTCCTAGATCTATTGGTGGTTCATGCATGAAGGACTTCAGTTAGAACTCAAGTGGCAGAGTTTGGTGGAGTTGGAGAAGTAGTTGGTGGAGTTGGTTTCTAGTTTAACTACACTTGTGGAGTTAAACAAGTTGAATTGATTGTGTCTATTTCTAACTGATTGATACTTTAAATGGAGTTGATTGAATTAATTAGTTAAATTAATTCACTAAATAATAAATCATTATTTAACTAGACAGAGAAAAAAGTTAACTACAGTGCAGAACAGATCAATGGAGACTCAGTGGAGAGATTGGTGAAAGAGCAAGTGTGACTATCAGTTGTGACTATAGTGTTGCATTGTTTGCACCACACATTCATTGGATATGCCAATGAGTATTGCATGAGCAAGGTTGGAGCAATTTGAACTCATTCAGAGCCATTCTTCAGCAGGGATTGCACAGTAGAGGCAGACTATCAGGAGGGAAAAAATCAGTGCAGATTTTTGCTGATTGTTCTTGATTAGTGTGTAGCGATTGTATTGTACTGAGAGCTTGATATGATCCACTTTGTATGAGGATTGTTACATGATCTATATGAAATATATTATATACAGATAGTTGGGGTTTTTAGCTTCAGGATTTCCCGTTAAACAACTGTGTTAATGTGTGTGAATTTTTATTGTTTCATGTGTGCATTGCAATCTTGATTTAATTTCCGCAAATGATCAATGGTGGAATAAATTCTGTATTTTGCATGAAGTTAAAATAGTGTGAGATCGAGAGAATCTTGGACATATAACACATAAGTTATATAATTTCTACACTTTTCTAGTCAATTAGAAAGATTTAACAACCTTGACAACATCAATATATTTTTGAAACTTGCTTAAGGGTGCCTTTGGTTTCTTCATGGTACCTATATCCATTCACCTGAATATTGGCTTTGTCTTTGCTTTTCTTCATGGCTGCCATTTTCTTGCACCTGAATATTGGGAAGTTGTACCTGATTCAGTGTACACCTTGGGCAAATCAAAGATGGTTGTTGAACTGAGAATGATGAAATTTTATTAAGAAATTGGAGAAATGCCTTGGATGAATTGAATTTTTTTATTGATCATGTCTTTCTTGTATTTTCACCTTTAATGTAACATTATTTCATATAGCAAAGTTTGAACCCATGCTTAAAAAAATTGCTCCATTTTATTCTTGCCCATCCCATTTTTGCAGTAGTGCCCATTACCCTTTAAATACTGTTAACTAGGATTTTCTGTGATCCATGTCAGAGACTATTTATTTTAAACTCACATAATTTCAAATACTATTCAGAATTCTATAGGACTATCTTGTCTTTTCAGCAACTACTATTGATTTTTTTTTAGACACAGGTAGGTTGTGTCAATTTTCCTGTCCTATGCTTATTTTAATTAAATAAATAAAATTTGGATTTTTTTTTCCCATAAGAAAAAATATTTATATTAAAAAATATTTGTATTCAAAAAGTAAAATATAAATATGAAAAAACAATGCATTGGAAAATAAAAGCTCAACGGGAAGGAATGGTATGTGCGGTGCTGATTCCATTGACAACATGCTCGGATCACTGGATAGCGAATCTTTCTTGGCCTAGTATCTATGACCATCTTTTGCTTCTATTTAGGAAAGAAACATCCCGGTTCACTGGCTAGCTTATGGGATGGGATCCACTTGACGCTAGGGATGCATGTAAGTAAAGGGTAATTAAGCCAAAGTAAATAGTCTTGGTCCAAAGCGCCTACCTACAACCTTGTTTTTCGCCCGAGAATTAACGGATCCGACAACTGGTTTGCAACAGTGAATGCCAAATTCTCTTCCAAGCCCTGTTTGACAATAAACCTTGACACCCTTAAACCCTAAAACCCTCGTCCACTGCAAACAATGGATCTGCACTGCCTTTGAAGGGCTCCTTCCCAAATACAAAGGCGAAGCCTGAGACATTGAGACATTTTGCACACCAACATCGCCTCTTGAACTGCAAGACAACACCATCTGTTCCATACCTAGCACAGACAGTGTTGATAGTATTGGCTGCAAATTACAAAAAACTAAAATAGAGGGGTTGAATTTGAATCCACAAGAATTGTCACTACGACCAATAATTCCTAGTTTGAAGTTTTATATTTTTATAGCATCCTCTAAATTTCTGAAATTTCTGCATCTATATCACATGGATTTACACATTTCTATAGTGCTAGACTTTCTTAGTAATTCAAATTTCTTCGAGCTCACCATTCAATCATGTTGCATCTTCAAATTCTTGCAGCTCTGAAGATCAAGCTACACTAGAGAAACAACAACAAACATCGCCTCCAACTGAATCAAACAAGTAAGTAAATTGGAAAGGAATTTTTACAGCTCCCATTGACATGAAATTTATATTAATCAGCGTCGTATTTTACTTCTAACTGTCTCTTTTTCCATATCAACATCTCTATACACAGATCAAATGCATCATCTTAACTCCCAATTACAATTGACGAACTAAACATCCGCAAGACTGGAAAAATGCTCAATGAAGATGTTATGGTCATTTATAGCACATATCTTGATAAATTCCACAAAGCACGACAAATACTACGTGCAGATTTGATAGATGATGAAGGAATCATGACAATCACATTGTCCATACCAACTGAGCTCATTCAAGAACATGAAGAAAAAATATCACCAGGAAAAGCAATATCAATTAAAAATTTTAAAATCCTTCCCAAAACAAATTATGACCGTGGTGATTGTGACTATATTCTGCTATTAATTGCTGCAATTGTCACAGTTGCACGAAAAATTGGTTTGCAATATACATTTCAAATTAAATATGGAAATTTCGATGACAATAGAGCAATGGTAACATAAATTCCTTTGCATTTATTTTATATTGCTAGTTCCATCCTACATTTCAATTCTCTTTGAAAAAAAAAATTAGCTTTTTGTCTTCTATTGCAGTTGCAGCTATTTGAAACATATGCACCGCTCTACAATGAACTTGAACAAGAATTGCAAAACGGGCATTTTCCATTTATGTTATTCAAAAACATAACAAACAGGAAAGAAGTAAAGGAGACAACACTTCGAACAACGCAGTCTACATTCATCAAAAAATTGAATACAGAAGCAGCAGAAGAGCTTGGAAAATTGAGCCCTCCAATATTCTCTATAAGTACACATGAAACAATACCCCTACTTTTCCATATGCAATTGTTTTTCCGTTTCTTTCCATTTAAACATATACTACTTGTTTTAATCAGTGCTTGTGGATAGAGATAAGGAAAAAGCTATTTGAATAAAAAATATTTTACCATTTGTCATTAAATATGATGCATGTTTGTCACCAATTAAGTTATATATATTAAAAAAAAATTCCATTTTTAAATTGTTTTTTTGTTTTTTATAATTGATTTCTTTAAAATTTGATTTTATAATGTTTTATTAAATTATTATTGTAAAATTGTTTAAATTTTATATTTAAAAAAATGATTTAATAATATTTTTTTATCCTCCTCTATGAACAGATAAAAGGAACATTGACAACTGCAAGCATTTACTCTACACCATTTGAACCTGTTTGTCTTGGATGCAATTCGAAAATACTAGCGTGTACAGTGTTAGACGAGACAACAATTAACTACCTTAAGTGCAATAGAAATTGTTCCTTCTTCTATTCACAGTGTCTTAATTGCATAATCAGGTCTAACAACACCAGCTTCCAGTGTTGCATTAGAAAAAAATTTCTCTTGAAACAGTTACTTCCCGGCTTGGCACAAATGTCTTTTCAAGATTATGTTCAAAAGAAACAAGCAACCATGTATATGCTACGAGATTTCAAAATATATGGTACATTTACAATCAATGAAGACAACGAGATCCAATCTGTTGATAGTAATGCAAGCCCTACCAAATCCAGGTATTCTTCTAATTACCCTTCATCTTTCAAGTAAACATCGGATATATGCATTTTAAAATATGTTATCCAAAATACCAAGATTTGTACTAATTTTTTCTTGTTCTTTGTAGCCCCAACACTCCTACACGCATTAGCTACAACAAGAACACATCGTAGTCCAGTAATCACTCCAATGTTATTCTTAATTTTTGTACCAGATTTTGCTAATTAGATCCTCCTCACTCAAAGTCCAGCATATCTGCAAAATTTTGTCGGAACAAGAAAGCATACAAATGCACATATGACACCCAAGTTTTTTCCAAAGCAATAGTAGAAACAAAAATTACTCGTTATATTTATTATCTTTCCTCTAGCTATTTACAAAGACTTTCAGACTTATTATATGTATTTTGAAACTTAGTCCATATATCTTTAACAAACAGAATCTATCTTTACAATTTGACATTAAATATATAAATATTATAGACCTATTTACAGATCTCTTGAATGGATTTATAATGTCAATAGCAAGAATTTATATTTTCCAAAATCTGATTTAATTGATATGCAAAAAATCTTGTGCCATAATAATATGTTTATTTTTTACCCCAAAATTTGCTTGAAACCAAATGCTACCATGTGTTCAAAATAGAAAATGTTTAATTCATTTAGAACTGTTTTAATAATTTTGACATAATTGTTAGCATCAGAATACTTCTAATTTATTTATAATAATTATAAATAGTTTTGACATAGTTATTTGCTTTTCAGCTTTTTCAATACCCCTAATATTTGTCTTAGTTTAACTGTGACATCCATGAGATTATTAGCCATGTCTCGTATTAAATTATCTTAATTTGAACTCTCCTTGAGTTTGTAATTCAATTTCAGAGTTGTTTAAATCTGTTGAGATGACATATGGTGCAATAATGTTTTTTAGTTTTTAACTATATTCTTTTCTAATAATCTAGTTCTTTGTACAAACTCAACATATTTTAGCTCAGGTGATCCCTTCTTGCACATAAATTTCTTTCTTTACAATTTATTTTTTTTAATTATTTATTTACCCCACATAATTATTAAGAACAGTTTTCTAATGGAATTCATTTAGGGTTTATTGTAAGATCTACAATGAGATAAACTCTTTGATTTTCAACTTATTTACCTCAACTTTCAGCTTTGGATTTCAATCTCTTGGTCATTTTTCCTGTTTCAACATGTTAATGCTTTTTTTAAGACCAGAATCTCTACATGACTTAGGTTCTAGACTTTAACATTAGATATTTTGTTTAACGCCTTTCATAGCGTACACTGTTCCTTGTCAGTTTCATTTACGACATTGTTCCTTATCAGTTTTATTTTGGACTTTAATATTATATATACTGCTTTCCATCATTTTTGTTTTAAACTTATAAGTACTGGACAATATAAACTACTTGTACTAATACATATAATTTTATTATTTTTAGTGTTTCTAATTTATTTAATAAATTATTTTACACTTATTTAATAAATAGTATTATGTGAGAATTGTGTTCAATGATTTTTATAATTTTTATCTTTTAAGTACTTTTATATTCTAATTATGGTTAATAATTTTACCATTATTATATTCTAATCAATTGTCATATTGTTATTATGTTTTAATTAATTAATATTACAATTAATATTAAATAAATTTATTTTTTAGAATTTATACTCATCACTATTATTGTAACTTAGAAATATTAAAAATGTCTTTTTAAAGTTAAATTTAATTTTAAAAACCGAAATATAAAAAACCAACAATAAATTATATTTTTTTAATTAATAGATTTTTTTTTTTTTTTATATAAATTAGTACAATTATATAAATTCACATTGCAACATCTCTAAGATTTCTATGTCTACATTAAGCGACAGGTAGTAGCTACTTTGTAGCAGCCTTATTATTTATGTTTTATATAAATAAATAAATTATATATATATATAAATTTAAATTTCAAAATTAATATGAAATCAATATATATAAATTATATATATTTATAAAATCAATATATATGAAATTATATATATTTATGTTTTATATAAATATATAAATTATATATATATAATTTAAATTTCAAAATTAATATGAAATCAATAATTTTATAATAAATTTAACTTTAATGATCTTTATTGTATCTTTATCTCTTTCGTTTTCATATTTATCATCCAAATCTCTTCAACATTCCACTTTTCTATTTCAAGAATATGATAATGCCAAGAAAGTGCAGTTAGAATGCATGGAGTTATCCATTTTAACTTCATTTTCTATATTTCTTATAAAAACTCTTTTTTTTAAGTGAATGGTAATGAGAAAGTGAAAATTGAAAAGTATGTTGCTGTTATTTTAAAAAATAAGAAGAGGATAAAAACAAACATCATTTGCAATGAATAGCCAGAAATCAATAGAATTGCATCTAAAAAGTGGAGACACAACTCGCAATACCTTTATTATGGCAACACAATCATCATTATGGGCTTCGTAGTGGACCGAGGAGAGTAATACATCATGAGAGCATCCCATATAGAGCGTCATGGGCTGACTTTAAACTTTATTATATCCCATATGGTGATGGTAGGAGTCTTTTATTATAAGGCGTTTCTTTGATGCCAACTTATGTTATGGGACCAGTTGTTATTGTGGGCGATATTGATTGACGACCATCCAGTCTACCTGCACCATCGGTTTCACAACATAGCGCTTTTATGATTTTATTTTAAGTAAAGATACTAAAATTTGAAAGTTTTTATTTGTAAATTAAAATTATATTCATTTAGTTTTATTTTTACTTGAAATCTATCAAATGTTAAGAAATATTTTTTTTTTCATTTTAAAGAGGTTTGCATTGCAAGAGATTTGATCTTTCTTGGTATTTGATAGATCCGAAGTGAAGATGGATCTAGATTAGTTTAATCCCCCTTAAATAGGTTATATTCCACTTGAATACCATGGGTTCTCATAAATCTGGAGCCAAAAAACCATCGATAATCATTATTTAAATTAATAAAAATAATAAATTATTTTAATTTTAATTTTTTATTTATTTTGACCCAGTTATAATGTTTACATTACATTACAACATCTTTACCATATTGAGTTGAAGAGTGCCTCTCCATGCAAGTATAATTTTGGTTATTTATAATTGTAAAATGTTTATTTTTTATTTTTATTTTTAAGTTAATTTGTATTACCTCAAAATAACAAATTACAATATTTCATCTATCATTTAATCATGGATTTCACGGAATTATTAGGAACAAATGTAGATGGGACAATGACATCATTTCTTTAAGACAGTTCCATTGTTGAAGGTTCTCCGATATTTGTCATTTAGTTATCTGATTCTTGGGTAAGTTTTTCCCACTCATTACTTTACCCACAATTATGGTTGAGTATCTTTCATTTTCATTTGAAAGAGGTGTCTCCTTTTACTCAAGGATGAGATGCTTCCTTATGAGGTTGAGTTGAATCTGAAGGAGTTGATTTGACGATAACTGACTTTGGCTGTTGTGAATTGTCTGCGTTTGACTCAAAGTATTTTTGGACCCTTTTGATTGATCCGGATTTATGCAGGAACACAATAGAATACACATATAACCATAAATACAAATATGCAGCGGAAATAACACTTCATTTCATTAATATCAAAGAACTGAAATTTGCTTATAGACAAAATGGAAATAAACTAGTTAGGGTGCTAGTAGCTTATCTATGAGAAGAGATGTGGTGGCTATAGGCCTCTAAACTTGTGTTACAATGAGGCTCAAGGGCCTATTTATTATTTAGAAACAATAGAAAACCCTAAACATCCACAACCCTAGCCCTAGGAGATGAAGCGCCAAACTATGGGCCCCATATGGGTAAACTGGTGTTTCAACTTCTCGGGGACGTAACTTTGGCATACGATCTCTGTTTGATGTGCACCATACCTCGTTAGAAAGATATATCTGAGGACTACAACTTTCGTTTTCCCCAAAAAATGTCGTTTAGGGCCTCAAAACGGCTTCGAAAGTTCAAGACCCGAAAAACTGCTAAAAATAGTAAGTTGTGCCGAAACTGAAAAATTGAAAGAGACAATGGTGGGGCCCCAAGTGGAATAGGCAGGTGGCCACCAATATGCACCTGGATCATTCCTCCCCCCTTAGGAAGCAATGGTCCCCATTGCATTGAGTTCCTTCATGAGATGAGGAAACTATTGCTGAACTTCATCCCTGGTGAACCACTTGCCTTGGTGCAGGAGTTGGTCAGCTTTGACAACCCAATACAGTTGGATCTTCTATTGGCGAGTGTTTTTTATTTGCATGTACATGATACAATTTGTGGTGGTCTTTTCCATGCAGTTTGGGTTTAACTCTGTTGGTGTGAACTATTCTGCAATGTCAGAGGTGTCCAGTAGAGGTGGGAAGTAGGGATGAAGATGGTCCACATTGAATACTGGGTGAAAACCAAGGAATGGTGGAATACTGAGCTCAAAGGAATTATTTCCTACAACCTTGGTGATGGTGTACGGCTCATATCGGAGCGGGCGAAGCTTGCAGTGGGGTCCAATGAGGCTCTCCTTCTACAAATGTAGCCACATTTTGTCACCCACCTGGAATTTGTGTGGTACCTGATGTTGACCATGTCGTTGCTTGTACTTAGCATTGGCACTATCCAATATGTCATGAACCTGTTGGCGTATGTGCTGAATGCGCTCGATGAAGTTGTTCGCTTTGTCAGCTTCAGACTGGACATGAGCCGAATCGGCCTGAGTAGCCGCAAATAGCATGGCTATGTCAATGGGGCATAGTGGTTGGAATCCAAAGCCCACCTGAAAAGGGATGTGGTCGGTTGAGCTGTGGAGAGCCCGGTTATAAGTGTTGTACATAGGGGAGGCTCTCATCCCATGTGTGTGGATGCTTTGAATTGTACATGCGTAGAATGTGTACAATCATCATTTTGACGACCTCAGTTTGGCCATCAGTTTGGGGATGAAAAGCTATGGACTTGGTGAGCTTCGTGTTTAGCATTGACCAGAGGCTAGACCAAAATATGTTGAGGAACATATTGTATCGATATGAGATGATAGACTATGGGATCCTAAAGTGCACCCACACTCATTCAAAGAAAAGTTTAGTAGTGGCTTCTGCGATGATATTCTTCTTGCAGGCCTCCATAATGGCCATCTTTGAGAATCTGTTGACGACCATGAAAACATAGTTGTTTCCATGCTTAGTAGAAGGAAGGCCTGACATGTAATCCATGGAGATGGATTCCCAAGGTCGACTAGGGGTAGGTAGCGAAGTATAGAGGCCTTGCTTCTTGATGGTCGGTTTGGAAATGACACAAGCAGTGTATGATCTGATGTATTTCTCGACATCCTGTCGAAGGTTTGGCCAATAGAAATACTTCTACAACACTGCCACTATTTTCTCGACCCCGAAATGCCTAATGACTCGATTGTAGTGTGCTTCCCACATCATATTGGCACGCTCGCCTGAAGGAACACAAAGGTGTCCCAGGTGACATAACAATGCATCTTGGAGGTGAAATTTTGGAACATGTGTACCCCCCAAGAGTGTCATGTATGTGTGGCCAAATGTTGGATCGCTCTTGTAGAGAAGCATACAATCAGAAGTTTCGTGCCCACAAGAGTTGAGAACAGTGGTTAGTGCCGCGATCGGTGGTTAGCTGAGGCAGTTTGCAACATTATTGGTGCTACCCTTCTTGTACTTGATGTTCAAATGAAACTCTTGAAAATATGTGGACCACTTCTGATGGCGATCATTCTGCAACTTCCCTTATGTATGTATGAACTGCAGGGGTCGATGGTTTGTGTGGATGATTGTTTCCTTCCCCAAAATGTAATTCTTCCATTGTCAACAAGCCTACAGAATGGAATACATTTCTTTGTCATAAGTGGGATACTTGCGGACTGTGTCAGACAATGTCTCATTGTGATATGCCACTGGATGCCCCTGTTGAGTAAGAACTACCCCCAATAGAATAGTCAGAGGCATTTGTCTCAATCTCAAATGGTTTTTGCAAGTATGGTAATGTGAGCACTGGGGCAAAAGAGAGACGATGTTTCAATTCTATGAACACCTTCTATTGAGATTCCGACCAAAATATTTTTTCTTTCGCTCCTCCCTTGGTGACTTGAATCAAGGGCCAAGTGATATGAGAGAATCCCAACACGAACCTGCGGTAGAAATTAGCAAGACCCAGAAAGCTATGAAGCTCTATTAGAGTGGTTGGGGCTGGCCAATCCCAAATGACTTGGATCTTGGTTGGATCCACATGCACCCCTCCTTTCATCACTAATGTATCCCAGATATTGAACCTGGGTCATGCCAAAAGTGCACTTCTCCAAATTGGCACACAACTTGTGTTGTCGTAGTGTTTGGAGGACTTGTCGGATGTGGTGGAGGTGCTCTTCCCAAGCCTGGATGAAGATCATAATGTCATCCAAGTACACCACTACAAATGAGTTGGTTAATGGCCACAAAATGTCGTCCATCAACCTCATGAAGGTTGTGGGAGCATTCGTTAACTCGAAAGGCATGACCAGCCATTCGAAAAGTCCCTCCTTGGCTTTGAAGGTGGTCTTCCACACACTGGAGGGTTTGATTGGTACCTGGTGATACCCAAACTTCAATTCGATCTTGCTGAAATATTTTTCCCCTTTGGGTTGTTCCAGAAGGTCATCAATCTATGGGATCGGGTACCTATTTTGGACAATGATCTTGTTCAGCGCCTGATAGTCAAGAAAAAGTATCCAAGTGCCATCCTTCTTCTGTACCAACACGATCGGGCTCTCACAGGGTGATGAAATCAACCAAATGTGACCTTTCTACAACATCTCCTGAATCTTCCTCCTAATTTCATCGTGCTCCAGAACAGAGTGTTGATAGATCGGTCCATTGGGTAGCGGCACACCCAAGGTCAGATCAATGGGGTGCTTGACCTGACAGTGCAGACGCACCCCTATGGGCGAGGTGAATATGTCCCCATACTCCTCCACAACCTTGTCCATTTGTTGTTGTTGTGCAAAAGAGCCCAGTCTGGATGTCGTGACCATAGTATTCTTCTTGCCATGGGGGAAAATAATCAGGAAAACAAATTTCCTGGTTTTGGAAATGAGCTTACTGCATTGTTTTGCAGTAACCAAAGAGATAGCAGCATACAGTGGTACCTTGGGTATCAATTACAACTTATTTCCCAAAGTAAAAATAATAGTGCGAGGTGGGATTCATACATAGCATGTTGCTTCCAAAAGTATGGTTGGCCTAATAATACATCACAAACATCAAGAGGAGCAATGTCACATAATACCTCATCCATGAAGGGCTTGATGTTGTAGGGAAGGCGGCACTGCTGGTTGACGCAGAGATCCCGTCCTTGGTGAAGCCACCCGATGGTGTATGGTTGTGGGTGTGTTGTGGTTGGCAAGCCTAAATGCTTCGTGACGTCTGCTGAAATGAGGTTCTTTTGGCTCCCATTGAAGATAATGAACTGTAGTGGGGAAAGCTTTACCCACATCTGCGAGTGGAAGATATGTTCCTCCTCCTCTGGATCTTCTGGTTCCTTCTTCTGGATCTTCGCAGTGGTAATAATGGCGTTGGGCTCCGCATTAATAATCTATTTCCCTTTTTCATTCCGCTTGTCAGGTTTTGATTCAGAGTCAGAGCATGTATCTGATTCAAAATCCCTCATCTCAGCCACCAACAACTACTTGGCCCGACACTCACTTGTGTTGTGAGTGGAGCTCTTATGAAATTCACACCACTTTCCCATGTCCTTCTTTGGCTTTGCGGTGTTGTTCTTTTCTTGCGGCTTTGATAGGTTATCTTGGGGCACCATGCCTTGGATTTTTCCTTTGTTCTGTAGTTTGGGGGCACATTTCCCTTGCTTTTGATTCGTAGATCCAAAATCTCTCTTCTGTTTGAATTTCTGCTCAATCTTGGCAACATACCAGTATGTCATACCAAGTGAGGATATGTCGAGAAGCTCCATTTCCTCCTAAATGTATCTGTGTAGACAACTTCAATACTTTAGCACCAAATGTTTCTCCAAATCTTTGATACCCAACTCTTTGCGCAGGTTATGGAACAGATTCGTCAGCTCATGCACATCTTGATCCCTTTGTTTCTGCAATGTGGTCCATTGTATGTATTTGTCCGCATCGCTCCCCATGGGATAGTATTGTTCCTTGATAGCATCTCGAAAATAATTCCAAGTGGGCATGGCTGAGACCAGAGAGGATTTTTTCTTGCCCTTTTTCTCACATTAGGTTTCCCACCAGTCCTTGACATGGGGGGGAGCTTTGAGGAGTGCAAAAATAATCTTCTCCCAGTCGGAAAAGTCATGAACTGAGAAATATCCTTCTAATAGATTCAAAAATCTATCTACGACATCTGCATATATTTGACCCTCAAATATGGTAATTTCAAAGTTTACTTGTACCTTAAAGGGAGTCGTGCCTCCAAAGTGGCTATCGGATGCAGATGCGTCGCCAGTGGGCAGTCATTGAAGGATCTGGGAAAATTTATCCATCATCACGTTCCTTTGTTTTTCGAGGGCCTCCTTGAGTAATATTTTGATAGGATATCCTGCTCCCTCATATTTATTTTCATCCCCCATAGGCCACTGTCAAGGTTTGCGAGGCTTCTCTTGCAAAGGTTCAACTAGATCGAGCCCTAACTCCTTATACCCCGACCTCGTTGGGGACATGCAAAGAAGGATCGAGAAAAAGTATACCACTCTGATATCATTGAACCGGATTTATGCAGGAATGCAATAGAATACACATATAACCATAAATACAAATATGCAGTGGAAATAACGCGTCATTTCATTAATATCAAAGAACCGAAATTTGCTTACAGACAAAATGGAACTAAACTAGCTAAGGCGCTGGTAGCTTATCTCATAGAAGAGATGTGGCGACTACATGCCACTAAACTGTGTTAAAATGAGGCTTGAGGGCCTATTTATTATTTAGAAACAATGGAAAACCCTAAACATCCAAAACCCTAACCCTAGGAGATGAAGTGCCAAAACTATGGGCCCCGTTTGGGTAAATTGGTGTTTCAACTTCCTGGGGACGTAACTTTGGCATACGATCTCCATTTGACGCGCACCATACCTCATTAGAAATATATATTCGAGGAATACAACTTTTGATGTGAGAAACATAGGTCCATTGACCCATGTTGTTCTCGTTTTCCCCAAAAAAAACGTCGTTTACAGCCTCAAAACGGCTCTAGAAGTTCAGGACCCGAAAAACTGCTAAAAATAGTAAGTTGTGCCGAAACTGAAAAACTGAAAGATACAATGGTGGGGCCTCAAGTGGAATAGGTGGGTGGCCACAAATATCCACCTGGATCATTAATCCCTTTGGATCTTGTCATCCATGACTCTTTTTCTTCAAATCCTAGGTGGAAAATGCCCCTTGTGAAAAGGGGTGTGCATTTTGGAGATGATCGGGTTGTTGACAAGTCTTGCAAGGGAAAATAATGTTTTCATAATCTAACAGTTGTGAATAAACCCTTCCCATCCATTTGAGAAGGATTTTATCCAACAATCCTTCAGTGAATTCCACCTTGATACATATGCATACAAATGTGATAATTCCTTTCGAAAGCCTTTTAGTGTCGATTTTGATGAAGAGACCCATAAAATATGTCACATCGGCTAAGATATTAGGTTGTGCCAGATGGAGGAGAAAGTTAGGAAGCCTTACCCAAACTAGAGTTTCCAAAGCAGTCATGGAAAGAGGATTAAAATTAGGAAGCCATGGTTGAAGTGATAGACCAAAATGACCCCAAAACCAAGGTCATTCATAAAAAACCTTCTCCTGGTCCTCTAAATTTCTGAAGAGCACCATAAATAATCGTTTTGAAAAAAATGCAACTTTGTATTCTAAGAACAATTCTGGTGTACCCATTCCCAAAGCGTAGATTCCAATGGCCAAAATCCATTAAAATGACAAATAATTATTTTCCATTCATAATCTACAGCCATGAAGTTGGATATAATGTTTTTCACTTCAAGAGTTGGAGTTTGCATTTCCTGATCCACAACAAAAGTTTTCCCTGAAAGATATTTGGGGTTCAGAGGTGAATGTCTTGGCTTTGGGGCATCCTTAAAATACTTGGACTGGGAGGATGAAGGCACCCCCCATCCTTTGGATCCACATCTCAATCTCGAGACTAGAAAAATGGAAGCATCCTTCTCTATGTCGTATTCTCTAAGGGATTTCAAGTCCTGAAGCATCCTTTTGCTATATAAGGGCCAAAAATTGCTAGAAGAGATGTGCGGTTGATCCTAAATTCTTGTGCTAAGTGAAGAGATGAGATTTGAGGCTTTTGTCAACATACAAAATGAACCCCCTGCGAATGGACTCATAAAGGCTAGAAAATTCACTAGATCTGGGGTAAAACGTTATCTGAGATGTAGGAAAGACCCTATAACAAATAATATTTTCTCTAATTCGCTAGAACTTGAGGCTAAGCAAGCTTCTTCATATCCTTCTTTGAAGGAAAAATAACTCCCTCTAAAGTTACAATCTGTGAACAAAGACAAAGACATTGAAATAAAACCCTCCAAGAACATTTCCTTTTCCATAAACCTGCAAATATCTGAAAATAGCAGTGACAAAGGCCACTTACAAAGTACCTACATGAGATTGAGGATTAGCAGCAATGGTAGCCATAACCACAATGCCATTAGTAAATTTGAATCAAACTAATAATTTTTTAAAATAACTTTTTATTTATTTATGTTTTATATTTTTTATATTTTAATTATTTTATAAATTATTCAAAATAAATTTGATATTAAAATATTAGAAAAATAAAAATTATAAAAAATTATATGATAAATAATAAAATTCTTAAAAAAAATTAATTAAATTTATAATTTGAATATATGTACAAAAGTTAAAATATAAAAAAAATATCGTCATTCATTATAATTTATAATTAATGATAAACATTTTTTTTCTTATGTGGTTTATGGATCGATGTTATTATACGAGGAAGATCTACCCGAAAAGATCACTTTTTGTCGACTCAATCACAAAATCTAACTCTAAGAATGTCAAAAGACCTAAATATAATCTCTCAAAAGCAAAAATGCTTTGAGACAATTAAAATAACCTTCCAAATTAATTAGTAATAAATAATTATTTCTTTATCATTTTCAATTAGATATATTTATAACAAATCACATTTAGATAAAGTTAAAATTATTATAAACAACTTATAACCCATTAATTAGAACATATTTTTATTTTACTCAATTATTTAATTATAATAAATTAGATAGAGTAAAAAATATTACAAGCAACTTATAATCCATTAATTGCAATACATTTTTATTTTACTCAATTATAAAAATAGATCATTGTAAGTTCAAATAAAAGTGAAGATTTTAAAGTGTTGTAAGATAACATTGCCGGAAAATAGATTATTGTAAGTTCAAATAAAAGAGAAGATTTTGAATTGTTGTAAGATAACATTTGCAGTTTTTACTAAATTACCAAGTAGTTATTATAAGTAACTTTCTAGAAAATATCATAATCCAATACAATCTTGAATATAAAAACATGAGGAATATAGAAACTTGATATAAGTGAACTAATATCAATTATGGTAATTTATAGTTAACGATATTTAATAAAAGTTAATTATAATTAAGGATTTTAATTATAGTTAGTGAAGGTAATTATAGTGAACTAAGTTTAATAATATTGGTACTAAACACATTTACCTAAGTTAACTACATATAACCAAACCAAATTGAACAAAAGCCAACTTAAGTTAGTGAAATTCAAACTTTGTGAGCTAATTCAACCATAGTTAATGAAGTCAACTGCAATATAACCAATCATAATCAACCACAATTAACTAAAGCCTACCATAATGAATATAATAAATCACCATCATCCAAGTTTATCATAGTCAACCAAGTTGATCACAATCATCCAACTCAATCATAATCCTCTGTAAAAGTGAAAGATAATAATAATCTATAAAATTAAATTAAAGTCAACATATTCAAATAACATTAAGGATCCAATAATTATATATCAAAATGACCTTATAATTTTACTATATTGATTAATTAGAGAATAAATATAGTAAAATTAATCTAGATCCATCTTAACCCAAGATCTATCAAGCACCAAGAGGGATCAAATATCTGAGGCGTAAACCTCTTTTTTGAGTGAAAAACCCTAGGAAAGGTTTGCACCTCGAGAGATTTGATTCCTCTCAGCACTTGAAAATTTTGGGGTTAAGATGGATTTAGGCTGGTTATATAATACTATATAATATCTATATTTTTATATATGTGACTATTCCTTATTAGGTCTCTCTATCTCAACCCCCCAAACATACACACTCTCACTCCATATCTCTTTATCTCTCTCTCTCGCTCCCTCTTCTTCTCACACTCTCTCTCTCTTCCCCTTCTCTCCCTATCTCTCTCTCTCATCCTCTCTCTCTTCCATCCCACTCTCCTCTCTCCCTAACTCTCTCTCCATGTCTCCCTTTTCACTCCCTCTCTCTCTCCACCTTTTGTTATTTTTTCATAGAGCAACATTGTTCTTTACTTTGATAGTTAGATTCCTTCAATAACATGTTAAGTTCACTCCAAATAATTAGACCATTGTATAGATCTATATTATTAACCATCAGAATATGAAACTATATAGAAAGAACAATACCATGATCATCATCATCATCTAAGTAGCGGAAAGTAAAAGATCAAAGGAAGAGAAACATGAACACATAGAGACACCAGGATTGGTTAGAGGCCAATGCAAAACTCACTACAGGGAAAACCCTTGAAAATTATTTTTCTTAGATCTTCATCAAATGATTCAACAACAAGAGTACAATGATCCATAGGTACATATCTTTATGATGTAGAAAAAAATAGCATACATGCAATAAAACCATACCCATATTTTTGCATGAAGGAAATTGAAACTAATAACTGAAATGCATTGAAACTGGCTATAGAAAACTAATGAATACAAATGATCATGAATGAGGACTATAGATACATATTGCAGTGGAAAAAAATAGATCCGATCTACAGATCAGTGGATCTATAATATCAAAACATGAATCTGATAGATCACCAAGTGATCTCAACTCTGAAGTCCTAGATCGGAATCAAGGAGACTGTCAATGACTGTTATGATCAAATTGTGACTAAATGACTGATGACATCTGAAGCACTATGCAATAAAATAACGGTGAAAAAAATTATATCTTCCCATAAATTCTTTGAGTCGCATCCTTAACACGCTCAGCCCGTGGTTTTTGGGCTCTTTGTCGCTACCACAACACTCTGTGCCCGTGACTCTTCTTTAGATCAACCTGATCTGAGTTCTGAGACTTGGTTGCGCCCTTAACAAGCTGTGCCAGTGGATTTGGGTTCCTTGGCCATGGGCACAACAGACCCTGCCCGTGGCTCTGCTTAGCAGGGCCACTACCTCAGCTTTATCTACCCACAAATTTTCTTCAGAACACCTTGATCAAGTGTGAGATCATGCATGTGATCCCGATCCACTGCTCGAGCCTCTCATTACGTACATGTGTGAGCCAGAAAAATAAAATACGAACCAAAAACAAAACAACATGGAGTATATATCATGAGCAAATGTGCGTAAATGAATTTTGGGTCGCTTCTATTTATAACTTTGTTAGGGACCACTTGGGGCTTTGACCGGATCAACATGCAGTTAGGCCTAGCCCATAAAATAATAAAATATTCATAACTTAACTTCCACTTAACTGATTAGGGAGATATATAGGTCGATTTTGATCCTCTTGAAAATATGAATCTAATTAAATTATTATCTTAATCATATGAGCTTTCCAATGTGGAATTTGACCCTAGTTGAAAAAATTAACACTCCCTCTCAACTAGGAAGAATTCCACTTTGCAATCTCTGCTTGTAGATCTCTGCATCAAGGTGTCATCATGACTCAACTCAATCTATTAATATTTTTTCATCGATTAATATTCTATTATGTTATCTTCATGCATCATCATGTATCGTCACTGAACATCTTTGTCATATTGTCGTCATGCTATGAACCTTTCTGATTATGAAACATCAATGTAATTTTCATGTTTATTTCTACTTATCTCTTAATTGCTCATGCTTGTATGTTGAACATTATTGTATCTAGAAGAATAATTTTTCATTGGAGTGGATCTTGTGCTTCCACCCTTCATCCATTAGGCTATAATCATGCAATCTCTGTCATTGGGCTACTACCCAGAATCAATGAGGAGCATATCAACAGGGAGTACATATGAACTTGTAACCACATCGGGGAGCACATATTGACCTAGAATATCATGGGGGAGATATACCTCTACAACCCCATATTTAGCAATAGGATATCCATCCACAAAGGGGAGCCTATCTTGACCCTGGGATTACATCGGGTATCTCACTCTCAACCCGCAACTACATAGAGTTATCTCAACTCATCCTATTGCCTACCGATCTTCCCATCGATGACCCTGAATATTCATGTGGTAGAAAACTTGCATCATAATATTAATTAGACGAGATACCTACCCTACTTACCAAGAGGTAAGGATCACACGCCTTCAAGCCTTCTCAACCATTGGCCAAACTGATAGGTATTCCCGACAAGCCCTGCTTGTGGGTATGATGCCAACTGGGGTATACTCTGCATAGAAAAAATAGGGGAGAAACATTCTATGACCCTATGCGGATAGGGGAGAAACATTCTCGACCCTGGGTAATAGATAGGGAAAATGCCTTATTGTCTAGAGTTATCTCAACCCCAGGAGCCTTGTATCTCAATTCCTCATTCTGGGAGCTCAAACAAAGAGGAAGAGTTAGCTCAGTGTCCTCGATCAAAGCTGCTCTCATATAGTATCCACTGATTCCTGTTCCTATAGGACATAAAATCAAGCGTTATGTTTGAACATACATAATCATGTAAGTCACAACAAGATACCAATCATAGAAATATACTATAACCATCCTCCCTTTCATGGAGGTGTCAATCACACATGGATACTATAATCATCCTCCCTCTCATGGAGGTGTCAATCACAAGCCTAAGATTGTCTCGAACATCTACACAGCCTCAAATAAATGGAGAAATCACAGTCCCAAATATACGTATTTGGGATTCTCTGTCATCATAGTGTATCCATGTCTTATCCAGATCACACTCAATCAACTCTCTAAGGGGATTATACATCATGCCTCAAATCCAGCCTTGATAGTAGCATTGTACCCGAACTCGTTCATACTATGGACCTCTAGTCCAACATATAATGGCAGATTTCATACTAAGGCAACATCCAAATGTGTTCATAAATACCAATCCCAAACATCATCTATTCATTCATGCAACTACATATCATGGGAGAAATATCTCAACCTTTAAGAGTAGAAACGATGTTTGGTGGCAATCCCGAGCGAAGAAGCTCAATCATGAATTCAATCATGTTCTATACATATCAAATACAGATGGATGTTCAAAAAGTAAACATCAATGCTTCAACCAACTATTAGATTCCATGTCACGTTCAATCAGCAGTTGAACTTTAAATCAGAGTATCCAAGGATTTACATTACACAAAGACATTTCATCAGTCTTGCAATATGGAATTTCTTTCCTAAATTCTATAAATCAATTCACCATGCCATGATACATCATACAAAATTCAAAACTGATCTCCCTTTTACTTAGATTTTAAAAGGCTTATCACTAGTCAAGGATAGGCTATCATTATGTATAATCCACTACAAGGAAAATAACCTCTAGTGGAGTTTATAAAGGAGGTTTTTAGTGTTATAAAATTGACCAAAATTGTTAAAAAAATATTTTCTACAACATTCATTTTTGGTAATGGAGTTTTTCATGTAACTACTAATGAAACTTTAACACAACTAAAAAAACGGGTGGCCAGAGGTTTTTACGAGGTTTTTCTTATCGGTGCATGCTTCATGTGTGAACGCACTGGTGTGTTTTAAACAATACACACTGGTGTTGTAAACATAACAAGAATTGAGATGGAAAACAAATTTCTAAAGCCCCAGGGCATTTACATACACAACGTCCTGGTGCGTGTCACCAAAAAATATGCACCAGGCCGATAGAAGGTGCATGCACCGGTGTTATTCAAATTATAGTTGTAAAGCACTGAGGAATTTAATGCAAACAATATCGACGTGTTACAAATAAGAATGCACTGGTGCATGCACTTTCTATCCACTCGGTGCGTATGGGTTGTGTACACGCCCCGAGCCATTAAGGTGTAAAAACGCACCGACGCTTTAAATAAAAACCATACTAGTGCATGCAATGCCTATCTGCGCAGGTCGTAGTCGTCGATAAAGCGCAACGAGCGTTCTAATTGGTATTGGTATTTGGTGTGGTGCTCATAGGTTGTAATTCATTATTCATAAAAAGTGAACACATATCTTATAACAATATTCATATCAATCAAATTTTTATTAGTGCATTTTAATGTGATGTTTGGATGAATTTGTTATATCATCGCATTTCACATCTCTTCATTATAATATTTAATCATCCATATATTTAATCAATCACTAGCACATTCGGCCCAATTTTTGACGACCGAAATGTCACTATTGCGACACGTAGGCGTCCCAAGAGCGACACCTTGAGGTTGGGAAAAAATTCATTTCATGTGCCGTCACAAATGCAACACTTCTAATAACTATCGGAATAGCGACACTTGACATGATACATGTCTTCATTTATTCAATCTTTGAATCACGCTTTTTATGGTTGTTATTCCGACATCATGTGGATATGTTGGTATTACAACACTGATGCCTTCCCAGAATCTGTCGCAATACCGATGGAAAACAATCGTCGTAATTCTGACGGAAACAATCATTGCAATTCCTATGGAAACAATTGTTGCAATTCCAACGGAAACAATTGTCGCAATTCCGACGAAAACAATCATCACAATTCCGACAGAAACAATCATAGATGGAAAAAAAAACATCAGGATTACAATTTGAAGTGAAAATTTGATAAATGCTCTATTTTGTAACATAAATGTCTCAACTCCTTGAACTTCAACAGATTGAAAAGGGAGATGAGAAATTTTTGCTTGAAAAAAAAATGAACTTTTCAAATATTTTCATACATTGGCCATGCACCTCATGTAAGGCTCCAAGTCTAAGAACTCTCAGCGAACTATACATTAAGTCTAGTTTAGAAGTAGGTATTGACAAATGATAGTGAATTTCATTCAACCATATCCCTTTTCTCCTTTGAATGTCCTAAATATTTGCCACCACAAGACAACCCACCCACAAGGAAGTTATTGTTGAGTGATATTCCAAGAAAATTTTGTGAACTCCAAAGCTCATCTGGTAATTTTCCATAGAAATTATTGTGTGCCATGTCTAAGGTGACCAAAGATAGACTTGAAAGATAGCTTGGGATTCCACTAGAAAAATTGTTCCCATCCAATAACAAGTTTGTCAAATTCATGCACTCTCGGAAAGTGTCCTCTGTGCTACCTGTAAACAGATTTAGTGACAAAGAGAGAGAAGCTAGGCTCTTGGCATGACAAAGCTCTGATGTTATTAATCCATAGAGCCTACTATAACAAGTTTTTCAAATTCATTTACTCTCGGAAAGTGTCCTCTATGCTACCTGTAATCTGATTCAGTGACAAAGAGAGAGAGGCTAGGCTCTTGGCATGACAAAGCTCTGATGTTATTAATCCATAGAGCCTGCTAGAATCAATTCCCAATGTTCTAAGAGATGAAAAGTTGCCCAATTCCCAATGCAAATGACCTTCAAACTGGTTTTTGGATAACCTTATTGAAGTTTATCTTCTCCATCCACCAAGCCAGGATGGAAGGGGCCCCGTCAGAATATTTTCCTCAAACATAAAACTATGAATTGACTCCAGATTCGCAACATCATCGAGGAGTGGCCTATTCAGTGCGTTGAATGACAAATATAGTACCTGTAATTCCTATAATTGGCAATTGTGTTTAGAATCCACCCACTTAGTCCATGATTCATAATCATTAGATACAGAAGGTTGTGCAAACTTCCATTGTTTTCTGGTAATGATCCTTCAAGGTTATTCTCTGAGAGGTCAAGCTTCGTCAGAGATTTAAGGTTTCTCGTTTATGAGGGAATGTTCCCATTGAACTTACAACCCCGAAAATTAATACATTAATCTTAACAAGTTTTCCAATTTTAGCTAGTATTTCATCACTGAATGAGTTTGATCATATCCATAGACAAACCAAATTTTCCATGCCCCAATTTCCTTTGGAAACAATCTGGATAGTGCATTATAACTGAGATCTAGAATGACTAAATTAGCAAGATGGATGAATTTAGCATAGAAAACTCCATAGAAGTAATTGTCACTAGCATCTAGATATTAAAATTTTGACAAATTCCCCATCTGGGGGGTAATGCTACTAGAAAATATATTGGAACTGAGATCAAGATACTTCAAATTTTCAAGATTCTCGGGTTCGGTAGGAAGTCTACTAGAGAATTAATTAAAATTTAAAATAAGCTGACAAGATTAGAAATCTCGGGGGGTAGTGCACCATATAGATCATTTCTACATATGTCTAGATATATTCTAGTTTTGGAAGACACCAGAGCTATGAAGGTGGTTTCCCTGTAAGTGAAGTATTTCTCAAATTCATACTCTACAAAAATGTTAGGTTTCCTATTGTAGGGGATATGATTCCCTGTAGATCTATGAATGATAAATCTAGGGAGAAAACCCTTTCCTATGTACACTGTATACCCATCCATGCACAAGGAGGAGTTTGGTTCCAACTATTCAGTGAGGAAAATTTCGTTTGTGAAGCATTTTTTTCAGGCTTGTCAAATCTTGAATGTCTTGAGAACAACCAGTGCTAATGAGTGATATGCGTAACAATATAATAAAAAAAATCCATCCAAATTCTCAAGGGTTGTTTGTGAGTAAAATATTAGGTATTGTGCATGCACCACCAACCCATGACATTTGAACGAAATTATAGTCTGGCCTGTGTAAATTTACATTGAATTTAAACAAATGGAAAGTTCTTGCAATGATTTCAACTTTTCCAAACTATTGGGGAGCAAAATTAGACTTTCACAAGAGCCCAAATGGAAGATGCCTCAAACCAGAGGAGGAAACCATTCTAAATACACTTAAATATTGAAGCGTTGAAATTGATCCCGTGTACCTGAAACAGAGAGTCGAGGGAAGGGAATATTTGAAATCTAGCACACCCCACTTCACCCTATTAATCTACAAAACCCCTCTCACTTTATATTCAAACCATGATTCTACATCAATCATATATTTAAACTCAGGTTTTCTATTTTGATTCTTAAATCGCAAAAAGAAAAGTGTGTATTGTCATTGAATAGAAATGGCCTCAACGAATCACACTTAGTGCCAAAAGAAAACCCAACTTAAACTATTTTCACCTCATTTCCAGGCTCCAAGAAACCTTACAATTAAATTACGTTAAGGTTGAACACACCTCACTCTCGTATACGACCCTACTCAAATGCACCAATATGCAGCACAAGTGGTTTTTTTGTCTCTCATTATCTGCATATTATAGAAATTATACAAACATATGTATATCAATGGATTCAATCCGATCAAGCAATGTACTAAATCTAGATACTGAATCCTTCTACAAATAAATTGCGGAAAATAAACATGATCGCTAATCACAACAAGTGCAGAAAGAAACAAATCAAACCACAACACATATAATTTCCTATGGAAAGCTTACTGCTCAAAACCCCGCTATATTCTATTGTATATTCACCATGGAATCATGAAACAATTAGAATGAACTCTTCTCACAAGAGTATCTTGCAATCTCACAATTGTCTCACGCTGTCCTGGACAAAATCGACCAACACTTGGCCAATTCTTAGCTTCTAAATAGCCTGCCTTGCTTGCGCAATTCATGTGGAATGAAATCCATATTCTTTAGGAATTTTAGCCTTCCAAAACTGTGCAAGGATCATGGGAAATCCAATGGATGTCTGGTTGCATGCGGGAAACCTACTAATCACACAACTAATAGTTAACATCCCTTTAACCTTTGTCTCAACTGGGTCTCCACTGGAACTGACATGCATGCAGCTATTAATAGTAAATCATTAGTGGCATGGTAGATCACCGATTGTGAATTAAATATGATTTAATTCACTTGATCTCTCACTAGTGCAACAAACAGTTACAACTAGTTCAACTGACTTTAACTCACTTAACTGAGTTAACTGATTACTCATGCATTAAACTAATGCACCAACTGCAATTCGAACTCCATACCTAATAGAATCACTCTGCATGTCTCCAACCACCCTCAACTCGAAATAAATGAGATAACTATGTTTATCACACTCAGTTAACTATTCCAAGTGATTATGAGATAAGATTACATTTTATTGTCCAATTTAATTAAGGGAAAATTAAATTAGACATTGCACCAATTTAATTAATTAAATTGACCTTCACACTAATGTATCGCTAGGACCTATGGTCCCACACTAGTGTGTGTGTTGCAATTTCTTGTTGTACTTTCAACACATATGTCATATACATAACATAACAAACAAAGAATTTTCCCTTGTATAGTCGATGACATCTTCGGATATGTTTCAGCAGCTAGGAATGCTCCCCCATTATGGCCCTGAATATAAAATGTATGCTCCAAAAGTGGTTTCCTTGTTTCATATTATCATGTAGAGGGGCATTCAGGCACACCTAACAGTCGGGAAATATCATCAAGCTCTTCCTGAAATACAGGTGTATAAGAACATATGAGTGATAATACCAGGTGTGGATGTGTCATAATCCCTGGTGTAGATGTGTTCATCTGTATAGTGATATATCTACAATGCACTTGCTATCATATCTTGACTAAAAGTAACAACATATGCTCCATGTAACACGTGTGTATCTTCTTATAGTAGAATATTTTCAAATATAAACCTTTATTTTTCTAAAAAATCAACTCCAAAAAAAAAGAAAAAATGTCTCGGGCACTGTATAAGAATGTAGTGTGGCCAAAATGCATGACACTTTCTGCTATGTGTAGGAATATGATGTCAACTAAGTTAGATGAGAGCTACATAACATAATCTAAAATTTATTGTCTTAATTCATACCTTCAACGAAATTAAGATCCATTTTACAAGAATTACATTATAGGAAGACTAGCTAAAAATTGCAGAGTTTTAACAAAAATTCTAAGCACAAACACATAAAATTATAAGCCAAATTAATCATTAATCTATTGGTGATTAAACAAGAAAATACATTTTCATCTAAAAGGCTTTGTTCGACAACATCCATATTTCCCATCCAGCAAAAATGTATACTGCAATGTTGCGCTTCCACATGCACATAGTAGATAAGAGACAAGAATCATATCAAATGCAAGAATACATATGCAAAACCTAGGTCATACAATTGATGTGCAAAAAAAACTTTCGTATATGGTTTGAAAAATCTTGTACACTCTCTTCATGTTGAAGATGAAACTGTTTGCATCCTTATAACCATATTATATGTTATTTAAATTAACTATTCATAAGAAGAAATGCATTTGAAACCTTTCCAACAACCAGGCTGTGAACATCAATAATCCATGTTAGGGGAGCAACTAAAATCATCTTAGAAAATACAAGCTTTCCATTTCAAATGAAACTCTAAGTACTTAAAAAACAAATAACTTCCTAAAATCAGATAATATATAAAGCCACGCTATTTTGGGTCACTTGCAACTTATGAAATCAACTTTGTCATATAATAAGACCACATTTATCATTACTCGAAACAACGAGGTTAATAGTCTAAACTGGGTCTCCTACTTTCAAGTTCTGAGAACTCTCAATCCAACTCATTAGGTAATGAAGCCACCACTCTCAATAAAGGGATCTTGTGGAAAGGTTGGGGTGATTTCATCATTTAATCCCCTGAGAAACAATGGTTTATGAAATCAAGCCAATTTCCACTTATTAACACATGCTAGCTTCTCTCATATTATTCTTCAAGTGGGGGTGCAGATATGCAAGGATGTGACCCCATCTCATTCACATGTGAGAATTAACCACTATCCTATCTATTGAATTCTCCCTTTTGTTTTCATAGTGGCAAGGTGGGCCGATTTAGCAGTTCTAAGATGAAATTTAGAACAAATCTTGTAGTCTCTTCAACCAGGCTCGAACCCATCTACTATCTTTTTTTTAGTGAAGAAATCACAGATTGCAAGGATGCTCAGGAGAGTGAGTGAACTCTTCAAAGGTATGAAGAGATTATCCAATGTAATAGAGCCTCTCTTTTCTTAGTGACCTCTAAGGCCACGAAAATGAACATCAATGTGTCACATAGAATGTGACAATTATGAATCTTTCTATCCAACAAAAGAAGACGATGTATGTTTTGGAAGCAAAGTGTAGTGTGCTTAACAACATGGTAATCAACCTTGATAACTATTCACACTTCACAACCTCAAAACATAGACTTTCAATAAAATTTGTTTACAAAAATCTGAAAAGAGGAGGAGATATTCTATTAGATGAAAGATGGCATGTGCATTGAATAATAGAATTCTCTTCCTTCAAATGTTGGTCAAGAGGAAGCTAACAACCTCCATGTATTTCACTAATACTCATGTTTTTCAAAGTAATTAGATGTTTATTTTAAGTAGTATACTTACAAGAACAACTAGGATATAATAATCATATACACTATGAAAACTCTCTTTTGTGACTCATGAGTTTCCAATTTGTATGATACTCTATAACAATGTTATAAGAACCGGACCGGAGTGGTCAAAACTAGCTGATCCAATTGATTGGAGGGAAAAACTAGTTTGAATCGATTTGGATTCATATATATAAAATCTAGGAGGAACCGAAGTTAGATTTGACCATCCAACACTATAATCCCCATGCTCCACATTTCTTATCCATGACTTCAAAAGTTCAGAGAGTCGGGCCTCTTAGACTTGCGCCCTCCCAGATTATGCAACCAAACCCCCTCAATGCCTGTATTTTTTCTGAGGGAATACCATCTTCTAGTGTAACGTCCCTTTCAAAGTTTTTGATGAGTTAGATGGGGAGCTTCACAACAATCAATGTTAAAAACATGTTAGTTGAGTCAATAATTTTTTCACCAAACTTTCTTTCATGAACTCCCAACTCTAAATACATCACAACTGCAATACAACTATGAACTGGAAATTAAAATTCCCTCAGATTACGACTAATAAAGTTTAGATATAAATTTTACCCACATTCCCTACAATATAAAATAACAATCCTCTAAATTCCTAGTCCAAGTGTAAACACAAACTGAGATGAAAAAAATACAAACCTTTCAATTCCTAGTCCAAGCATAAACACAAGCTGAGATGACAAAAATCTTCCAAAGTGTAATACTGATCCCTGTCAATGGAGCTTTGAATATTTCTGAAACAAAAGGTTTAAGAATCATATAAAGAAATGTAATTTCTAAATTATGGGATGATTTGTGCCACAATATAGCTATTTTCTCTCAAGATTTCCTGTATGATTAAGCATAAAAAACATTAAAGTGTAGAACATAATCATATATTTTCAAGATATACAAAAATTTGATCCTCTGTGACTGGCTTTGAAGTTTTAATAAAGCTACCCTTACAATTCATTTTTTCATCAGTAAGAGCCCTATGGATGTATCTGTCCCTCACAACCATACTATTGGTTCTTTTTGAATGAAGGAATACAAGTTTTTAAAGAAACATAAGCTGCACATATCGAACATGCAATTTATCCAAAATTACACAATTAAATCATCAATATTCAAACCTGTCAAAGCTAATATAAAAATTTGACCCTTTGCAAGAAACTGGTTTTCAATTTTCAACAACGATGCACTTGGAGAAGTAGTAACTGATGGAGAATTGGTTACATGTGCACTCAATTCTCTCCCTCCAGATTGAAATAGTTTTGTAGAAATAATTTATGCAACAAAGGAAACCCCTAAACTTGATGACTTGTGGGCACGATGTGCTTTGGAATAATTAAGACTAATGGAAAAATATGAGACATAACCTCAATCTGAATAATCCCAAGCCTTTGCAACAAAGTTCAAAAGAAAGTCTTGAAATTTTGGAAAGCTTGAACCTCGCCGAAAGTTCAACAATCACTGCAATAATCAATCAAATGGGGATCTTGATATGTTAAAAAGTTCAATGCTATGGATGTAACAAGTTTGGTCATTATAAGTACTGTCCCAAAAATTTGGGAAACATGAAGGAAAACAAAAAGAAAGGGAAGATATGAAGCTAATGTTGTTGAGGTGAAGAAGCTGAAAAGAATGCAAAGAAGGAAGATAAGAAGGACCTTTATCATGACTTTAATAGGTTTTCATGGTAGTTTTTTTCCTTCACATCTATCCAGTTTAGTTACAATTACTTTGATAACATAAAAGACTTTTTGAGTTTTTGCAATGCTTATGCTATGGCTTTCATAGAATAGATTCTCAATTGAGTATGAAATTAAAAGAGGCCATGGATAATTATAGAAGCCTTAGAGTTTTTTGACTACTTTACTGTTGGTAATATCAAGAGGATAGAAAAGTTTATCATCGAATAATGTTGTAGGATTTTTTGGTCTTATTGTGATCATCTTGATGATATAATTTTTGAAGACTCTGTATTATTATACTTACTATAGGACTTGGTTGTTAATGAAAGCACTACTCTACCTATAATGTCTATAGTAGCAATTAACTTTAGAATTTTTGGAAATCCTGTTATAGTTGTAATGGTCGTAACAATATTTGTCCATGGAAGAACTGTCTTTTTGAATGGAAGCACTGTTGTAGCTATACAAGTGGTCAGCACTGAACTCTTTGAAAAACACTATTATCAAATTAATAGTTATTTGTTACAGAAGTCTCGTCGATATAGCTGTAGAACTCCACTATCCACTTAAAGGATGGAGTCATTATTTAAGTCTGTATTGATGCGTATGAGTGAGAACTATGAAATTTAATGAAGATCCTCTTGACACATATATCTGATCATGTTGATTTGTTATAGAAACTCATGACTTGTTGTATAATTCTGAGGATCAGAACTGGATCATGGACTAGAATGATAGCTCAAAATTCAAAGTGCTTAGAAGAGTTTCGAACCTGAATGACGGGAAAGGTCTCGTCGTTGCGATTCTGGCGCTATGAACGGTTCTCAAAACCGAGGTCATATGTGAAAGTTATGGAGGTTTGAAATCTCCAGTAAATTGCAAAATTCAGTTGACCAAGTTTGACTTTATAATTTGGGAAAAAATTTTAAAAAAATATTCTTTGGAATATTCCCCAAAATATTCCCTAGAATATTTCATGGAATATTCCATCTGGGTGAATGATTTTTCGAACAAGTGGCATCTCCTTATTTGACAGTGGTTTGAATTTTTGGAATTGGGCCAATTAAAGGGTGCCACGTGGCAAGCTTGGAGGCCACCACGTGGCCCCAAGCCGGTGGAATATTGGGCGTATCAATTTCTTTTTGCAACTTACGGCCTTTGAACCCGAAACCTATTCACAACAAATCCCACGGCTTACCAATATACCACAACGACGGTTCTTAACATGTCACGGTGGCGGATGCTACTTATGTTTTAAAATATGATATGGCAGAAATTTAAAAGGGCTAGCCCTAACACCATGTGACCATCCCCTCCACAACCAGGAGCTAATGATGGTGGTCAAACTTATCCGCTCGTAAACCATCACATACGAGCACGTCTTGACATTAAATGTGGGGTTTAGTTACAGTCAAACTCGGCGGTTTATGCGGGGAGGTCACATGCCCCCATCCAGCATTAAATATTATAGTTTGGAGTCTGACGGTTTGGAGGGCGCGCCATTTTTGGCAGCCTTATCCAATTTGACCCTTAACTAATAGTTCCTCCACATTTAGTGGGGTTTTTGGGGGACATTGGACATTTTTCTTGCAGATGCCATAACTCTCTCATTATGGAACCAAATTGCATGGAATTATAATCAATTTTGGGTCTTGGACCTCCTGAGCACTTTGGGATAGGTGTGAGGTCGAATGGAGGATCTTTAGCAGCTTTTGCTTCAGGGAAGATGAAGGAGCCAATAGGGCCACCATGAGACAAATTCAAATTGAGGCCTAACCAAGAGAGTTAGAGTCCTTTTCCAGAGTTCCAGTAGTCTAAATTGGATAATTTAGATGTTCTGAATCTGATGAAATGGTTTGAAAATCCTGTAGATAAGGTTTGAAGGCCAAAAATCTTCAGTAAAGTTTCAGAGGTCATTAGTGCCAGCTTTTGCCAGCAGCAGTGTAGGGCTTAGAAAGAGTTGTTTGAGAAAATTTGCAGTGAACCAGTGGTCATTATTGACTGAAAACATCATTCTGAATCTATTTAAAGAGGTTTTAGCAAGTGTTAAATACTTTTAGAGGTCTAAAAATCAGTAGAGAAGTTTTCCTTGACCCGAGTGCTAGGGGGTGCCAATAGGTGATTGAGGCGAAACTGGAGTAGCCAAAGGCTATTTTTGATGAACCAAAACTCTATATTGACTATTTCAGTCATTTTGGAACCAATGGAAGTGGTTTAAAAAAAAATTGAGAGCTTATAGAGCTCGAAAAGCTGATGTGAAGTTCTGGGAAGCCCTGGGCAAACCAAGGAGGATAGTCTATTTAGGGAATGCAGTGCTCAATTTGAGAAATTTTTCAGTTGGTATTTGATGTCTAATTTGTATTGGATATAGGAGTAGTGGTTTCAGTGACAAAAATAGAATTCTGAGGGAGTTTGTGCCATTTGGAAGCTCAAAGTATCTTAGTGCACCGACAGAAGGAATCGTGTTAACAAGAACCTAAAGATGTTTACAAATTTTGGACAGCCATTAGAGGGATTTAAATGGTATTTTTAGTCCTTTGGATCATTGTTGTATTCATTGGAATTAAGCATTTACTTTTTAAAAAAACTTACCATAATCCCAAAGAGCTGAGTCATGATGAAAAATCTCAAAGGAGATGTAGCCCACGAGATTTCGGGTGAACTCCTAGATTAAAATTGTTGTTGTGTTTGAATGATTATTTTCTGAATTATGTTGTTGTCATACATGTTAAATTACAGCAGTAAAAAATGAATTTAAGACACATAAACAGTAAAAATTCATACACCACTTTCAAGTAAATAATTCCACAAAATTGTCAAGTAAAAGCTAGATCATTTTAATTAAAACTGAGTGGTAGGTTCTTGAAATACATACAAGTTATCCAGACCATTTTCAGATCAGGTTGGTATTGGAGCATAGTTTCTTGCTTGAAAAATCACTTGGTTTCTTGGTTGTATTGCTTGAAAGGTGTTAAACAGTGTAAAAGATTGACTGTTTTACTGTTTGCAAACTGATTGTTGTTTGAGTTTTCTTGAGATTTGGGGATAGCTACTGATTAGCTAAGTCCTGGAGAGGACAAAAAGGAAGAAAGGGCTGAAGGTATCTTCCGTGCCCCAAAGTACCTTAAGGTCACCATTTAAACACAAACCCTCTTGACGATTGTTTGTTAAGAAGTTCTTGGAGTTTATTTGTTGTTTGGTTGCTTGAATAAGAGTTTGTCTTTACAACCATTTGGTTAAAAGCTTGTCATTTGTTTTGAAAAGCTTTGAAAACTTTGTTGAAGTTAATTTTTTCATTAACATCATAATAAAAACTTCTACAAGTGAAGTTTCCTCCTTCACAAGATTCCTCAATGATGATATGAAGCATGACTTTATTATATTGAAGGACATGGTGCAAATTTTGTTTAAGGATAAAAGAGAAAGCATTGAACTTCGTGAAAAATTGTTTGCCATGAAGCAAGAGAAGGAATAAATTCTTCAAATATTGCATGATATGGAGATGTAGCTCCATCAAGCTCAAGAGGATTTGACCAAGAAAATGCGTGAGGAAGAGGTAATCCATTCTAATTTGTCTTCAGTTTCCTCTTTAGAAAGATGTGTTGGTTCTTTCGAAAAGAATACGAGAGGTATAGGGTCAAAATTAATGATTAAAATTGGATATGAAGGCAAAGGGTTAGGTAATCATGCACAAGGCATCATTGAACCTATTCTTGTTGAGGAATGACCCAAGAATCTTGGTCTTGGTTATGTGCAATTTAATGGTGAAGACTCCAAAAACATGGAAGCATGTGAGGCTACTTTTAAGAGAACCTTTGTTCCAAGTTCTAATATGAAAATATGTCAAATTTGTTTCAAAGATGATTGCCATTTCTTTAAGCCTTTGTTGTGGCAAGAAGATGGTAGACATGCAACTTATGGCGAGCATGCAAGTTTGGACATTTTTCAAGACAAAAATGGTGATGTTAGTTTGCAAATGAAAGTTGTAGCCTCTACTAGTTCATATTCTCATGAAGACAAAAAGGATGAACATTCAAAGCAGCACAAGAGGTATAAATCTTTTCATGATCAGTTTGATTGTGTTTCTGCAAGGCATGATAATTTTACATGCTTAAATGGAAGAAAGATTTGCTCTACATATTGTGGTAGATTTAACCATGATGTTTCGAGATGTTGGATGAGGATGAAAGCATACAGGAAGCAGATGAAACAAAGACAAATTTCAAAGAAGGTGCATAAGATTTGCACATATTGCCAAAAGAGGGGACATGTTGTCTCCCGTTGTTGGATTTTGCATCCAACTAGTTGTCCAAAGCATATGCAGCAAGAGGACAGAAATATTGGCACAAGTGGAACTATAGATTCCATTATCGATGTGAAAATGGAAGATTCACATGAAGAAGTGTTGCAGCAGCAAAAGTCACCATGGAGGTGGCTTGGAAAGAAGTGGATGGACTTCTTAACACAGTAAGAAATACTCCTTTGTACATGTGCACATTTTGGTTGTATGCATGTATTTCTATTGAAAAGTTTGATGCAAGATTGCATATAAATGCAATTCAGTTGAAGGAATTTCCTTGTTGTTGCAAAATTTCACCATGGAGGTGTAAAAGATGAGTATGATACTCACATATATTGCAGCAATATCTTTTAGTTCAGCTCTTTAGTCACCCACATGTTTTTGGGATCATGTACTTGTTGGTACTTGAAAGGAAGAGTTGAAGGTGTACATGTGCATGGAAGTTGTATGTGTAAATAGTGAACTGTAAATAGGTTCATTGTACATTGATACATGCACATGTGTTTGTCAAGATGTATCAGGTTGTTTATCGACTTGTGTTGATTGTGTTGCACACTTTTTACATTGATTTTGTGTCAATTGTATAGCACATTTTATGACGACTTGTTGTTGATGTCACATGTTGCACGACTTATGATTGAGCCACCTTGGCTCATTGATCAAGGCAACGATGTTCAGATTCATTCTGCAAATTTCTCGCCAGAAATTTTTCTGAGTGAGTGCAAGAAAGGAAGCTCTTGATAGGAGGATAAGCGCATCGAGAAAATGGAAGTGTGAATTTATTTTTAGTTGTGGTTCAAATTCACTAGCCATGCAAGGCAAGTGTTTGGAGGCTAAAGAGAAGAGGGTGTAGTACTCTTATTTGTTGTACAAATCCGTTTCAGTATTCCAGAGAGCTTTTGGGGTCCAAAAGCTTCTCATTTGGGAGGTGTGATCAGAACTGGATCATGGACCAGAATGATAGCTCAAAATTCAAAGTGTTTGGAAGAGTTTCAAACCTGAACGACCGGAAAGGTCTCGTCGCTACGATTCTGGAGCCATGAACATTTCTCAAAACCGAGGTCGTATGTGAAAGTTATGGAGGTTTGAAATCTCCAGTAAACTCAAAAATTCAGTTGATCAAGTTTGACTTTATAATTTGGGAAAAATTAAAAAAATATATATTCTTTGGAATATTGCAAAGAATATTCCTTGGAATATTCCATCTAGGCGAATGATTTTCAGACAAGTGGCATCTCTTTATTCGACAGTGGTTTGACTTTTTGGAATTGGGCCAATTAAAGGGTGCCATGTGGCAAGCCCGGAGGCCGCCACGTGGCCCCAGGCCGGTGGAATATTGGGCATATCAAAATTGTTTTGCACCGTACGAGCTTTGAACTCGAAACCCGTTCAAAACAAATCCCATGGCTTACCACTATACCACAACGACGGTTCTTAACATGTCACAGTGGCGGATGCTACTTATGTTTTAAAATATGATATGGTGGAAATTTAAAAGGGCTATCCCATCAGGGCTAGCCCTAACACCATGCGACCATCCCATCCACAACCAGGAGCTAACGATGGCGGTCAAACTTAGCCGCCCATAAACCATCACATATGAGCACGTCTCGACATTAAATGCAGGGTTTAGTTACAGTCAAACTCGGGATTTTATGCGGGGAGGTCACATGCCCCCACCCAGCATTAAATATTATATTTTGGAGTCCAACGGTTTGGAGGGCGCGCTATTTTTGGTGGCCTTATCCAAATTGGCCCTTAACTAACAGTTCCTCCACATTTAGTGGGGTTTTTGGGGGACATTGGGCATTTTTCTTGTAGATGCCATCAATCTCTCATTATGGAACCAAATTGGATGAAATTTTAGTCAATTTTGGGTCTCTTGTACCTCCTGAGAAATTTGGGACGGGTTTGAGGTCGAATGGAGGATCTTCAACGGCTTTTGCTTCAGGGAAGATGAAGGAGCCAACAGGGCCACCATGAGACAAATTTAGATTGAGGCCTAACCACGGGAGTTAGAGTCCTTTTCCAGAGTTCCAATAGTATAAATTGGATAATTAAGATGTTATAAATCTGATGAAATGGTTTACAAATCCCGTAGAGAACATTTTAAGGCCGAAAAGCTTTAGTAAAGTTCCAAGGGTCATTAGTGCCATCTTTTTCCAGCAGTAGTGCAGGGCTTAGAAAGAGCTTCTTGAGACCATTTTCAGTGAACCAATGGTCATTATTGACTGAAAACATCATTATAAATCTATTTATAAATATTTCAGCAAGTGTTAAATACTTTTAGAGATCGAAAACTCAACAGAGAAGTTTTCCTTGACCTGAGTGCCAGGGGGTGCTGATAGGTGATTGAGGAAAAACTGGAGCAGCCAGAGGGTATTTTTGATGAACCAAAACTCTATCTTGACTATTTCAGTCATTTTGGAACCAATGGAAGTGGTTTCAGAACATTTTGATAAATTCTAGAGCTCAAAAATCTGATGTGAAGTTCTGGGAAGCCCTAGGCAAACCGTGGAGGATAGCCTATTTGGGGAATGCAGTGCTCAATTTGAGAAATTTATCAGTTTTTATTTGATTTTTGATGTGTATTGGATATATTAGTAGTGGTTTCAGTGATAGAAACATAATTCTGAGGAATTTTGTGCCATTTGTAAGCTCAAAGTAGCTTAGTGCATCGACAGAAGGAATCGTGTCAACAAGAGCCTAAAGTTGTTTACAAAGTTTGGATAGCCATTAGAGGGATTTAAGTGGTATTTTCAGTCCTTTGGATCATTGTTGTATTCATTTGAATTAATTATTTACTTTGTAAAAAAACTTACCATAATCCCAAAGAGCTGAGTCATGATGACAAAGCTCAAAGGAGACATAGCCCACGAGATTTCGGGTGAAATCCTAGATTAAAATTGTTGTTGTGTTTGAATGATTATTTTCTGCATTATGTTGCTGTCATACATGTTAAATTACAGAAAGAACAAATGAATTTAAGACACATAAACAGTAAAAATTCATACACCACTTTCAAGTAAATAATTCCGCAAAATTCTCAAGTAAAAGCTAGATCATTTTAATTAAAACTGAGTGGTATGTTCTTGAAATACATACAAGTTATCCAGGCCATTTTCAGATTAGTTGATACCTTGATTAAATAAAAAAAATGAATTGGCCTCATGATGATTTAAATTACTAACTTTCTGAGCAGGTTCAAGACTGAGAGAAAAAATAGTTATCTATGTTATTATTTGATTTATTGATATCTTTATACTCTTGTCCATATGTTTTCATGATAAATGTTACAGGTCAAGACTAGTACTATAGCTTGACAAGAAAGATGGAATCTATACACGAAATTTGTTGCATATGTGCACTTGGCTAGGTGGCAGCATGAAGAAAAGAAGCTCCTACACCTCAGATGGAAAGGGGTAGCTACAATGTCCTGGAAAAGGGTTGGATACAAGGTCTAGATAGCTGATGATGGTAATAAAGAAATGACCAATTTATGGTCTCATCCTATGACATGTAGATATGGGCACTATTGTACCGACAACTGATTAGTTAATGAAGGAAAATGTCAAGATGCCCATAGATAACACAATTTAAAACAATTTAATAAGGATGGGATATATGTAAGCCATGATAGAATTATACATACTAGAATTCAAAAATGGAGATTGCAGAATGATGCCATGACTAATGAACAATATTGAAGATTAATGCACCCTGAACAACATGTCAAGCTAAGAACACCATTAAACATTGCTCTAATTTTATGGGAAATCAATATTCTAAGCATTCACACCGTTGTTGCCAGATCCCTTGTGTATGGTTGAAGTTGCATACCTTGAGCCCATTTTTCTTGAGGGCATACCAGTTGACTCAATATTCAGGCCTACGATGAAACCAATGATCAAGCCTACAATGGAGGGTCAGTTGTATTGACATTCAAGCATAAAAATTTTCTTACTTGTGATCATGTTAATAATGTGGTTGATATACTTGAAAATTTGAAATTGGAGAGAAAAATGAAAGAAGTGAAGCCTACAAAGCAGAAAAAGGAAAATTGGGATCTATGAAGATAAATTTCAAAATGATATGAATACAGTGAAATCAATTCTTCCTCAATATGGTGACCCTTTTAAGTATGAGGGGGTAACTATAGGTCAAATGTGAGGTATAAATGAAGAAGCCCCAAAAAAACTAGACGAGATATGTAAGAGGTTGTAAGGTAAAATTATGACTAATCGAGATGAAGAGCCACTGGCTTAACCAGGAATTATTATTTCTGATTATTTTACTCAAGAGGAAATTATTCAATTCAAGAAACCTAAGAAGAAGAAAAAGTTATAGAAGCTGGACATTGATGCACTAGAAGTAGAAAAAAATGTTGTTGTATTAGGTAATTGGATCTTGGTTCTAGGGATGATACAAAAAAGAATTTTTTCCAGGGAAAATGTAGAAAAGGAAAGTTGAGCTTAGGAAAATTTCATATCAAAATGCATATAAGAAAGCAACAAACGCTTCCAAAAGGCTTCGATATGAGAAGTCATTAAATTCAATACAGGTGGATGAAGATGGAGATGTTGTTTTTTGGGCAGGAGGATGAATATTTTTGCAAGTCATTAGAGAACACTAGGAAAGATGCACTTAGTGGGTTTTGGCACCAGGTAGTAGCTCATTTAGCAGTAGCTGCAAATGAGGTAAAAGGAAATGGTCAATCATCAAATGAAGTGCAGAAAATAGAATTATATTTATGGATATGGAGGAGTTTGTGTGGAGTTTACTGTTGAGATGTTTCCATTATTGTCATTGATGCCCCAAGAAAAAGGTGTCCTCTACCATTAATTGTACTCCAAGTAGGGTTTATTATTGCAATAACATGGAAAAAAATGAAGGATTATCAATACACTATTAAAAAGGCTTAGGATGGAGAACTTTGCAATAATATGAATGATGCTTACATAAATTTTATCTTATGCATATTTATGAAGGATGCTTACATAAATCCGGAAGAATCCAAAGGTCCTAACATCCAACCTATTACCATATTTTACAAATCTATATATCAATCATAAATTTGGGTAATCCTCCACATCTTGAGACTGTCTTCGATATTACGTTATGGCTCATAACATTCAGATACATAAGAGGTAACCACATAAAATTGAAATCTAGTTCTCCAATCTATATAGAGAATAGAATTATAGGACTTGACTAAAGATAAAAAATAGGAATATAATGAGTGAAGTTTAAATGACAAAACCAAAACATAGAGGATTCAGATACAGAGGTAACCACATAAAATTGATTTCTAGTTCTCCAATCTGCACATAGACTAGACTTATAGGACTTTACCGAAGATAAATAATATGAATATGATGAGTAAATTTTAAATGAAAAAATGAAAACAAAGTCAGGGGAGTTGTAATACTCATGCTGAGGTATGGTTGATTTGAATGCTTGATTTTACATTTAAATAAACAATTTTTATTGGAATTGCAACCATCATGGACCTGATCCATGATTGGCATCAATCTGAGGATCCAATTTATGTCCTAGAGAATAACATCCCTATTGATCAAAAATATTATCTGGAGAATCATCTAAGCAAGTTGCTGTTGAGAACCATTCCTAAAACCAAGACTAATGTTCCAAAAATTGTGAGCTCATCTTTTGAGCTCCAACTAAATATCAAGTCAGCTCTAACATAATACACGGATCAGCTCTCCTCTAAAGAGGTGACAGTTCAAATAATTCCTATATAAGTAAAAAGTTGTTCAACTACATTTCTCATTGTAATTTTCAAGTTAAGGTACAAAACTCGTGGAGGAAAAAGAATAGAAATTCATATCACAAAAAAGACATAGGAAGTTAGAAGATGAAGGAAGTTTCAGACTTGTAAATAATATTAAAAGGATTTTTTAGCAGAACCCTTGGAACGGATCAAAGAAAAACACTTGGTTTATTTTTTGTTCTTGGTTAAAGGGTTTTTGGGGATTTCTTGATTAGTTATTTTAGTGCACCTTTGTTGAAGATTTTAGTCTCCTAGTTACAAAATTTTTAGATCTTTTGTGACCCAGAATATAGGTCTTTAGAATATGACTTCGGGCCTGAAACAGAAGCAGTCCCAACTTCTTTTTGTCACAAAGTTTTGGAACTGTGATCTCGGGCCGCCTACAAGAGTTATTCATTTGGAAGAGATCAAAATTTTAAGTTCTGTAGTGAATATTATCCTCATTTTTGTTTGTGACAGGAGGAACGAACCAAAATTTGATTGAGTAATGGAGTTCATTTCTGAAGTTACTAAGAACAAGATCTCATTCCTTTAAAATTGGAGGCTCGATATCCGTATTTGATACTGATCTGAATTCCTTGAAGAAAATTAAGGAGTTGAGTTAAGGAGATTTGTGACCTGAGATGGGAAGCATACTTGTGTATTCTTGTTGACTATTTACTAAAGCTGACATGAAGGACATTTAGATGCAGACCTTGAAGCCTTTATGAAACAAAGTTTAGAGCCCCTTTTGAAGTCTTTCCAAATGAGATTTTTTTAGAAAATTTTGAGAGAAACCTTCTTAAAGACGTCAATGTGTAGGATTGGAGATTAGATACTTAGTTGATGTATCAAGGTGTTTAGAGTGACATTATAAGACAAATATGTACAACCTAGTGTACAAGGTTTTTGAAGGTTAAGTGTTGAGATGAATGGTTCATTTTGGAGCACAATTTGGAATCTAAAGAGACCCTTTCATTGATGACATTTTGTGGCAGCCTTTGTAAGGCCTATTGTCAAATGGAAGCCCCACCCATCTCTCAAGCAAGGTGTCCTTAATTTAGGTATTTCTTCAAATAGGGAGAGATTACCTACCTATATTGTGAATAATGTTGGGCAGAGATGAAGGCTAAAATAATTTGATAAGAAAATATACCAAATATAAAATAGGATTGAGCATGAGAGTATGCTTTTACAGGAAGAAAAAAGTTGTTGTGTGATATGAAAGAGACATTTGGCCACATTGATAAAATTCAATAACATAGTAAATCTCTAGATCAAGGGTTGGATTCCCTAAATAGATCTTTCAAACATAACTGAATGTGCATGAGAAATAATTTTGTGCCTTGCATGCCATCAAGAAATAATTTTGTACCTTGAACTTCGGTTTAAGGCAACTACATGATAATTTTAATCTGGAGACATAAGGGATCCTTCAAGAAGGGTCTATTGACAAGCAACAACATAATCTATATGGCTGGTAGGAAAGAAAGGGGCAATAACATAATTCCAATCCAACGTTATCAAAAGCTTCTCTGTAATCTTTCTATTACAGATAATATAAATATTACATATTGAAAAAAGTTTGATTATACCTGTGTTAAAGAATTATATTCCCCATTTATGATGTTAAAGCATTCAAAGATCCTTCACCTACGCTGCCCGTGTTGACCATCTCTGAACCCTGAAAACCCTCTCCACCTCTTACTATTTGACTGCGAGAAAATATTGAGCCTTGGTATTGATATTGGTAGTTGTGGTGTTGTTGTAGTAGAAGTATCCACTGGGGATGAATGAGGTCATCAAATTCAATGCCTTGTCTTGATCACTAGAAGAAAGAGAAGGGAATGAAGATGATATCCCACCACTTCCATAATTTGATTGCTAAAAAAGTGAAGGAATCGAAATATGGATGGGAGCGGGAGGCCATTGCTGAGGAGAAGCCATTTTTTAACATTCCCTACCAACAACAGAATATTATGCCATGGATGCCACTGTCATTACCTGAGCAAGCATATGGGGATGTGGACTATTCCTATTTAGTGCATGGTAAGATTATAACCCTGGGATTTAACCCACTCGTATAGTGCACAATTTGACCTTGTCTCACAGTGGCCATGTATCTTAAGCTCACATTTATGCATAAATGCATTTGGCTCTAGATTCTGTAGGCGGTGTCCTTTGATTCAACAACCCACCCAGCCTCTTTCTCCAAAACTAGAAGAACCTCACTAATGTCCACCCGAGGAGTGAGATTGTACCCTCTATGTTTTCTAAGACCCTGAAATATTTCCATTGTTATAAACCGCCTGTTTCGCTCTCTCAACTTCCATCTTCTCTCGCTTGAGCTCACCCTGCCCATTTTCTCTTTTCGAGTTGTGTTAAAATTCCTATTTCGAGAGCTATAATGGAGAAGAGAAAAGTGAAGATATGGCATAAATGCCTGAATTTGATGCAGAGAAAAGGGTGTCTGCCCTGCATTGTTATCATAAACCTTGTTTTCCAATATGTGTTTGAAGAGAAAAGGGAGTTGTGTTAAAATTCCTATTTCGAGAGTTATAATAGAGGAGAAAAGTGAAGATATGGCATAAATGGACGAATTTGATGCAGAGCAAAGGGCGTCCACCTAGTTCTTTTGCAAAACCTAAAAACTATTATTTCCTGCTACATAGACCTTAAAAATAATAACTAGTATAATCATATGCATCGGTATATCGAAGAAAATAACATGGACGTCGCTATAGCGACGTTTTTTCATAGTGTCGCAAGAGCGACACTTTTTCATAGTGTTTCAAGAGCAACAACATCGCCTTCGAGGTCGAAAGAGAGACACCGCATGGTGGGATTAAAAAAATTGAGAAAAAATGGGTAACTTTCTCACAGTACGTCAAAATTGTCAGAACTAAAGTGTCAAAAAATTGACCATATGCACTAGTGAATGGTGTAACATTTCACAACGACAATGAATAACACAATAGAATAAATTAAAATGTATTTTATTATATATATATGAATAAGAGACTCTTTTTCAAACAAAATGGGACAATTATTGGTAATCCTTTGTCTTTCAACTGGGACACTATGTCCATTACATTAAACAAAATGTCTGATTTCACAGACAAATATTTCAAAAAATACAACGCCTTGCTTTGATATCCAAACATATTAATCATCATTCTTCGTTGGATCTGTTCTCACTGCTTGAGCTAATTCCATGACTTGGGTTATTTGGAGGAATTTTTTGTTCATTATGTTGATTTTTTTCTTCTTCTTCAAGTTCCATCTACAAACATAAAAATAAAGTGTAATGAGTGTATCTAAATTGGTGATAATAATGAAAATTTCAACATTAAATAATATACATCAATGTAAATCGAAAAGAAATGTACCATAGCAAGAATTGACTCGTGAACTATACACATTCTTTCAAAACCAAATTTCACGCCTTCTTTCAACAATTATTTTGTTGGGACAGTTCCATACTTTGTTTCTTGCAAGTTTTATACCCCATAACAAATCATAGATTTAATATAAAATATGTTTTTGTTCTATTAATTATAGATGGAGCTAAGTAAAACAAGATAGATACTTACAAATTCCATAAATAATTTTTATATATGCCAACATGTACTGACAACCCATATTTAACCCAATGTCAATCAATTATTTTGATGGTTCTTCTTTGTATGTTAGCACCTGTTTGAAGACATGCAATGATTATTGTTGTAAAACAACTTAAAATATACAAAAATGAAATCTAGTTAAGTTGTTATAAGGAATTAACAATTAATCACAAACTTAGATATCAACCCTTTTCTTCCTTGTCGTCCTGTTTTATGTGTTGAATAGGTTCCATTTTCTTTTCTTTTCTGCAAGAAAATACTTGAAAATTAATATTTAATGCTAAATTATTTATTTAGTGTACCTAATCGAAAAATTCAATGATTACATATTACATTTGAAGCATGTTGTTGTTGATATGGCTCCTCATGCAATGAAATTATGTCCATTTCTTTGACCATATCCTTGTACACCTTTTTGGACATTCCTACTGGCATATTTTTGATATCAGCTCGTTCATCCTTCGATATTTTCATAATCTTCCTGAAAAGGTAACAGGACAATAAACTATTTAATTTTATATTGATATATGAAAACTAAACATAACAAAAGTGGTATTTATAAATGATTGTTTTGTAGTAATAAATACATATAATTCTAGAAAAATATTTAAAGGAATATTACTTTTTTAATGCTTTTTTTTTGTTGTTGTACGTTTTTTATATTAAAAGTCTGACATGTCTCATTGACCAATTCTTTGGAAACTCTTCCTAGAGTTTAAATAAAATTTGGTTCTTAGAATCATTGGATTTATTTTTGTATTGTAAGTGGAAAGAACATCCATACATTCATTCCACTACATCCCTCAATTTTTTGTAAAAGTTTTCCCCCTTTCATTAACCTCCAACACCACTCCAGGTGAGCTAAGGAGCAATTCATTTTCATTTGCATGTTCTATTTTTTTTCTTTTCTTAGAAAAACATTCATTTCCTTCGTTTTTGATCCATGTAGAACATTAAAAATATATGAATTAATATATTGTTTGAAACATGTTATCTAATATTTTTAAGTATATTATAAATGAAAATTCAAAAAAGAAACTCATATTGGATCTATAGTATTTTTTCATTCACGTGATTCATCCTTCTACAATTTTTCCATCAAAATTTTACGTTCTTCTGGTATTAGATTAGAAATTATCTTATCAAGCTTCTTCATTTTTTGGCTATGCATGACACACACTAAAAAATACATATTAGTTAAACTTACATATTGTTCAAAAATAATAATTTTTGTAAAGAATTTACAAAGAACTTGTCTTTTCTGCTTTTCTGGATGTGCTATCAGTATTTTTGTTACTTGAACTCTTGTCAGCCATTTTTTATAAATGTAAAACCTATACCATTCATTAATATATTTTATAAATAAATCACATACTTTTCAGGTAAAAAAAAAAAAAAAAATCAAGAAAACAGTGCGTATCTAAATTAAACGCCCGATGCGTTTATATTTTTAACTTCACCGGTGCGACTTTCGCGACTTAAGCACCAACAACAGGAACAAAATTTAAATGATAACAATGCAATATGTTATTATAAATGCACCGCCACTACAATAGAAGCATTGTACGGTGCTCTTTGTCAATAGGAGACCCAATGCGTTATATTAATACAGGAGCACTGATTAACATAAACATAAATGAATGGAAAATTGTTTTTATCAAACAATGATTTTTGTCAATACGCGCCCGGTGCATTATACTAAAAGTGTGCACTAGTATGCTATATTAAATAGGGTGCATCAATTAAAAAAATCTATTTTTTAGAAAATTGTGCAAGGGCCAACAAGGATTGGGATCCAACTCTGCAAGTGGTCCCGTAGATTAGATGTAACACACACACATATATATATATATATATATATATATATATATATATATATATATATATATATATATACAAACCCCATAAATCTAAAATTAAAAACCCTAATTGTGAATTTTTGTAGTCACATAAAGAAGAAGAAGCAAGGGTTTAACGTAAGAATAGATTTGTTTGTTTGTTTGTTTTTTTTTTTTGTTTTATTGTTTTTTTTTTTTTTGGTTTTTCCTGAACTTTAATTCAATGTAAATATAAATAGAGATTTTAAATGCTTTTATTAGTAAAATTCACAATAAAATTTAAATTTTGTTACTATGCATGTATTAAATCTAACATAAACTGTAAAAAAAAACAATTATTACAGTAAAATTTAACATTTTTACTATACTACAGGGTTTTTGTGTGAATCACGAGATGTTTCAAATTCTGATTCTCTAAATAGTGTTGTTGTTCAAAATTATTTTTCTGCTCCACATTGATATGTTGCTCTATGCATGTGTCTCGTGCAAATCCCTCCCTGAAAATTTTTGCAAAAATAATGAAATAATGAATAGATTTTACTATTTAAAGAACTTTCTATGAAATTATATTTCCAAAAATCATTTGTTGCTCATTTTTTAGATTACCGCTTTCTTTTTTCACTTCAAAAAACAAAGTTGCGTTTTTTTTTCCCGAAATTTGGTGTGTTTGTTAACTAACCACACCTGTGCGTCTGGTAATAAAACCACACCGGTGCGGTTAGCAATACATTAGCACCGATAACAATAACTCATTTTTTAACACACCAAAATTACTTTTAGGTATGTACACCAAAATTTATTGTTGATTTTTCTCAAATGCAGGGAGAAAATCACATAATTATATTAAATGGACAATTCTTCAAAATCCAGCTCGTTTCATAATATTTCTCAAAATCCATCGCAGAGTTCTCCCTATCCATCTCCAAACATAATTACTTCAGATTTTATTTATATTCTCATTATCTGATTGAATTTATTTATTTTATCCTTTTCAATTAGCTGGATAAAATTAATGTATACAAATTTGCAGGTTCATGCAAATTCATAATTGAGTTCAGATGCACAAAATATTTAAACAGTTCCAAAATATCGGAAGCTCTTATCATGAGCATCATACTGTAAGGCACGGTTGGTAGATGAAAATGGACAGTCGCTTCACCCTGCCAATAATAATTGTTTGGTATAATGTAATTATTTCAATGTCAAACCAATTAATCATGCATTGACATGCTTACTAATTGATATCATCAATATTGTACTAATCATGTTCAAATATATTTTTTGAAATTATTAGGATTCTAGTGATGATGAAAAACCTACATACCATCTTCCATTGCACCCCACGACAATGTAAAATTGAGAGAAGGTTGAATTAAGAGAAAAACTCAGAGAGGAACGATACCAAGAATGGTTGAATCGACCACCTATTCAATTCCCACTACGTCCAGATTCACCACTTAGGAATGACTACAACAATAGTAGTTCTTCACAAGATGGCAATGGAGGCAATCAAATAGAAGTTGGTATGGATGATTACTTAATGGATACGATTTCCATGGAGACAACGTTGTTAGATGCATTCCAAAACGATGATCGGCTAGGGGATGATGCTCATATCGTTGATACCTTGTTTGAAAGCCTTAAATTTTCTTCCACCACCCCTCTCTTTGGACTTGGCGGTTAGTCAAAATATACCCAGTTGGGGACAAATACATTACCGTACAACTTGAAAGAAAATTTTGGCTTGTGAAATGCATGTTTCTCGGAAATTTTGGGGTAATTAACCATCAAGTCCCTTGTATTTTGAGAAATATTGTCACACGATCAACATTAAAAATGGTCAATTTTATGAACGTTAATAATTATTGGCATTATACATTTAATATTTTCCACCAACTACAAGTTATTCAAAGATAAGGTTCTTTCGAGTGAAAATTTCTTGCCTAGTAGTTGTGAAGAGGCAAAGAAATTTTTGAAAATGTTGGGTGTTAAGTACATATCATATCATGCATGTCCAAATGATTGTATTCTATATAGAGGAGAATATACAGCCAAAGATATATGTTCAAAATTTGGGCATGACAGGTATGATAAATAAAAAAAGAAGGGTAAATCACATGGTCCTCCTCTTAAGATATTGAGGCACATGCCTATAATCCCAAGGATTCAAAGGCTCTTTCATTGCAAAGAATTATCTATTTTGTAGAGATGGCATGCCTCGCACAGAAGTGAGTTAGGAGTTATGTGAATCCCAATAGATTCAATAGCCATGAAGCATATAGAGGATACATGGTCCGAAAAATTCAAGGATGAAGTACGAATTCTACGACTCAGCATAGTCATGGATGACGTTAACCCATATTCCCTCCAGGACACCAAATATTCTGTTTGGCCTGTAGTAGTGATCAATAAAAATATCCCCCCTTGGTTTTCCGTGAAGAATGAACATCTTCTGTTGGCTCTCATAGTCCCTAGTAGAAGACAAGTGAAGAATATGGATGTCTACTTACAACAACTTGTAAATGAATTGAAGGAATTATGGGATGGGATAAATGTATACGATTTATCAAGACTGATCGCAATAGAGAGGAGTTTTACATTGTATGGCATATGTGCTTACACCACACATGATTATCCAGGCTTAGGAGTTTGCTCTGGTAAATTGCATGTTTATTGATTTTTTTATATACGTAACAATATTCTCTCATATTAATTTAATTCATTGTAATTGTTCTGATCTTCATGATATTCTTTAACGTGCCATGAATATTATATACAATAATTTCGCAGGTCTTGTAACAAAAGGGTATTATGGATGTAAATTTTGTGGACCTTCTCTAAAATCTAGATGGTCCAACGACCTACGAATGTCAGTGTATGATTGCTCTAGGGTATTCATCCCAGAAGAACACCCTTACAGATGATAAACATCTGCTTTCAATGGTAAATGAGAGAGAAACCAAAGGCCTGTAATAACGAAACCAACTAAATAGCTTAGAGAATATGAGAGAGAAGGATAAGGAGTTCATAGAAATGTTTGATTCAAATGGGGAGCCTATGTTCGATGATCTAGAATTATTCGACACCTATGTTGAGAAATTTCCCATTGGGATGAAAAGGAAACCCATCTTTTATAACCTCCCATATTGGGAGCATATTAACATTACCCACTTACTAGATCCCATGCATATATTTAAAAATGTTTCATATTCTTTATGGAGGCACATATCATCGAAAAAAAGTGACACATTGGTTGGTAGGAAAGATATTATTACTTCAAAAACTAAAAAGAAACAATGGCCAAGAAAATTAGAAAGTAGAGGAGAGGTTGGTCCCTCTAATTGGTATTTCAAAGAAGGTGATGTCCCATAGATTTTAAAAAAATATGATCTTTCTTTGGAAAAGGAAGTTATAATGGGTGTGAGGGTGCCATCTTCATATGGGTATTCACTATGACAATGCTTCACCATGGAAGACCATTTGAATCTTCTCAGAGTACATATAACGTCAAAAGCATAATTTTATTATTTGTTATATTAATAATCTTTATCCCATGGGATCACAAAACATAACTAATTTTGTATGCATGTGTTTATAACTTTGCAGTGTCATTATCCTGTGTTCATGCGTGGGTGTGTGAAACATGACTTCCCCCAAGACCTAGGACATGCGATATCTAAATTATCTAAATTTGTACATTAGATCATGTCAAAGGAGATTCATGTGGCTAGCATTCCACCGTGGCGTCGAGAGATAGTTGAGATTGTTTTTATTTTTAAGAAGGAACTTCCAATGAGTTTCATGGACTTGCAGGTTCATCTTCTAATCCACCTAGTAGATGAGGTTGAATTATTTGGGGTGGCTTCTTGTTGTTGCATGTTATTCTTAGAGAGGTACATGAAGAAATTGAAAGGTTTTGTTCGAAAAAGGGCAAAACCCAAGGGGTCTATAGTAGAGGGTTACATATTGCATGAGTCTTTCTATTATGCCAATGAGTACATCAAGAAGATCGATTACACACTAGGTGTGATGATTTTGGATGATGAAAGGGATGAAGACAAAAGAGAAGGGGAGCTTCTCCAAACGAATGGAAAAAAAGGTGCTTGATAAAGAGTAAGCGACTTATAATTTGTCAAATTTACACAAAGTAAATATTCACATTGAACTTCGATATAATGTATATTTTGATCTCATATGTACTATTTTTTGGTTTTATTTCATCAGTGAATGTAGAAATTGAAGCAATCAATAAATTCGTTCTTTACAATTCTGAAGTGACACAACCATGGGTCGCATTGTATGAAAAAAAGAGGATGAAATGGGATAGTGATCGGAAATAATTCAAATGGTTGAATGGTAGAAGTATGCATTATCCTGATCATTTAAAAGAAAATATGCCAATTATATGCCCCAACAGTTGGGTTGCTGACCAATTCAGAGATAAATACAGTGCAACCGGTCATTACCCGCGTGTTGAAGACGATGCGCTAAACGTAGGGATTGGGTGCAACAACTCGGTAATAATATATTTATGTACATTTTAAAATTAATAATGAACCTTTGAAATGTAACATCTATATTTTATATTTTAACAGTTGGGTTATTAGATACATGACACTATGATTTTTTTAAAACTTTTTTAAAGGTTTATTTGTTCCCATCTATGTCGGCATATGGACACCATTTTAGCACAGAAAATTTCGATGATGGACACATGACACAAGACTTTGGAGTGGAAGTTGAGTTCGATCAATCTATTCGAGCTAGTCACCGCGATAAAAACCTAGTACGAGGGAACTTTAGGTTACGTCGAAAAGATACAAGAGATCATTGAAGTGGACTTCTCTTCTTTCCAATGTGTTATTTTTAGGTGCAAGTGGTGGGACACCTTTGATTAGAATAATGTAAAGGAATATCACGATGGTAGACTAATATGTATTAACTCTAGAAATATGTTGGATGAAGCTAATGAACCTTATGTTTTCCCCAAACACTGCAACCAGGTGTTTTTTTACCAAGATGTGTTTGATAGGGATTGGTGGTTCATATTGAGACATGACCCTAGATCAAAACATATTTTTGAGAACAATAGTGTTATCATACCAAGTGAGCTAGAAGATAATGAAGGTGATGAGAACAGAGAGTGATATGGTGCATGTGTTATTTCATCATTTATACTATTTAAGATGGGTTTATATAAAGAAGAGGACTTAACCGTATAAATAAGACTCTTTGTTTCCAAACATTATAATATGTATTTTGAAATTATTGGTTTGCATGTTAATGTTAAAATCACTTCACTTGATAATTTTCAATTATTTTTATCTCGAAAGAAATGCACTATATCAAGTTTTTTTTTATTTCAATTCCTAAAATAATATAACCACTTGATTGCTTTAAATGTTTTTTCACTATATCATTACTTAAATAAATGCACCCTATTATACATAAAAAGATGCATTTTACAATTTTACAATTATAAACCCTATGAACCCTATTATACAATTTTACGGTATACATTTTACAATTTTATGATGATTCAATTTTACGGTAGTTATGGTTCAAATTTGACAATTAATTTACAAATTTACAAATTTACAAATTTTACAATTTTAATAAAATTGAATCATGACAATACATACAATTACAATTACAATTTTAAAATTTTACAATTTCACAATACAATTACAATTTTACAATTTTACATACAATTACAATTACAATTTTACAATTTTACAATTACCAATACATAATATTTAATAAATATCACGATTTAATATTAAAAATAAACATCACGATCAAGATAGCCATCGTACAAACATCATATTCTAATATACACATTCAAATTCGCTAACTTCATCTAATCATCGTGATCATGATCATATAAAAAAACACAAACATTTTATAACATCATCACAAGACAAACATCAAATATACATCTCATGTCAAATAACTGCTATAAAATACACATCTATCTCTAAGCACATTAAATGAACATATCTAACATGACCTAACAATATACACATCATGATGAACACCAACATGTAAATTAAGTACATCAACATGAACATAAAATACACGCACCATATACAAGTGTAATAGAACTATATATAAATGTCAAATATCTGTTGGTTCATCAATACTATAACTAGTCGAGGCTTGCTTAGTCGATGGTACCTGCTCAGATGGTGCCTGCTCAAGAGGTGCCTACTCAAATGGTGTTTGCTCAGGAGGTGCCTGCTTAGATGGTATCTGCTCAGGAGGTGCCTACTCAGGACTAGATGTTGGGTTGCACATCTCTGCGAGTTGAAGTAGGAGAATTATCACTCCCCTCATGATCATCATCCGATATGTTGTGTCACGCATCTCCATGGAACCTATCCCTCCTCGTTGCCAGTAGCCTGGAAGCTCTAAAAATATGATGCATAAGGCTCATCATATCGCACTGCATGTCCCTCCAGAGCTCCGTGAGCGTATGATCTGCCTGGATGTCTCTGATCGTCACAGGGCAGACTCCCTCATCAACCAGGAGTCTACATAGTCAGTCTTCCAAGTCCATCCTGAATCGAATGTCAACCCTACGTCGCATGCCCACAACTATCTGCACCTAAGGAGGTATCTCACTATTTGTGGCCTCTGCCATCTCCTCGTCATCTACAGGATCATGCAGTGGGGGTGGAGGCATGTCCCCAACGAATGTGTCAATATCTACAAAATATATAGTACACAACAATAATTAGACAATTTCATTAAACAATTTAATAAGACAAGCTAAAGAGCGTGTTAGAATAAATTTTATTTTAATTAATTAAGACAATAAAATGAAACTATACCAATTGAAAGAAAACACTAATATTACCTTTATCATCTAGTGGCTCATCCTATGTGAAGAGGATGTTGGTACACCTTTTCCAATCAAACTTCATGTAAGGACACGACACCATCATGAACATGTGGTCATCCTCACTGGCTAGTAGCTCCAATGCATCGCTAGAAATCTTCGCCGGATACTTCAACTAGCCCCTATTGGGAATCATCTCGTCCCACATGTGCATCTGTACCTCTATCATTAGCCTACGCGGCTGACAGAAAAAAGTAGGCCTTGTCTTTGGAAACCTCTCAAAAAATAAACAAAAAAAATCTGAAGCAAAAGGGAAGGTCAAACTCCCATGTTCCTGAGAACGACATCTATATAAGACCATACAAAACTGCCACAAAATAATGGCAGACAATGTAACATGTTGTGGCCTCTAGAATAAAGAATCATCATAAAATAAAAGAGGGAAACTAATGTGTTTCTCGTCACTGGTATAATGTGAAATGGTGGTCAGTAATAGTGAGAGGCACCTAACCTCCTCTGGACCAAAAGAAGCAATCCATAGATGTCCACTAGACACTTGAAAATCTACAGGAGAAAGTATATCATCCCTAATGCATCTCTGAGAGTACACCAAATAACTCCCTGCTGCATAACCAATGGGGACATCAGGGAACTGGGGAAAATCCTCTCCTCTCCTAGATAGGCCAGTGATAAAATACATGTCCTCCTCAGTGGGTTGGTACCATTGGTCAGGACCAACACGGAAAGCCTGTCGGTGGGCATACCACCTGTAGATCAACTGTACTAATAAGCCACTGCACCCCTTCAGGGTTGTAGCCTCCTTATAGAACTTAAGGAGGCCTACCTCCCTTAAGAGAAACTGGGTGGGTGGCGTCATAGGGTGAGGGTACAAAATTCTCTCCCTCTCCCTTTCATCCCACTACTGTATCATGTTATAATTGTCATCCCTCTACTCTTGTTGTTTCCTTTCCTCTCTCCATTGGCATCACTGGATGATTCACATATTAAATACATCAACCTCCCTCATACAAAAAACATAATTTTTTTTGATAATGACAAATGTATTTACAAATATATAAATATAACTTTTATCGAAAAAACAAAAAAACAACATTCAGTGCACCACAAAAAACAGTCACTCACTGCGACAACAAAAAATATTACTTAAATAAATATTATAGGCAGTGCGTTGACAAAACATATTTGCCCCGTGGACTTTGTTATAGCGCAATGCACTACCCATTTGCAATATTTTTACCAAATGCAGTGCGGTACCGAACACAAAATGCTCCAGTGCAGTATGTTTGACCGACGCACCGCACATTAGGCGTGTTCCCGTAATATAGACGCACCGGGTCGTTATGTTTATTTTTACATAATTCTTAGTGCATTCTAATAAACTAACGCACCGTTGTAAATAAAATGTTATTTTTAAAATAGTATAAATTGTCGGTGCGGCCAGAAACTGACACGCATTACACTATTTTATTGTTATAACGCTGCACTTTTTGTTGGTAGCGCACTAGGCTGCCACATTAAATGCCCGGTGTGTTTTCCGTTAACACCGTTCACAGCGTGGCATGCAAATTTACAGGGAGCACCGATAACGGTGCGAGCCGAATGGCTCGAATGCACCATGGTACACGCCGTCCCTCCCTCCCTCGTATCTTAGCTTCAGTACGACCAACCAACCAGGATATTCTCTTGTTGCCCTCGCAGGACCAATTAGTAGTGTTGTGGATCGGATAAAGAAATTCTATGGCCATTTTAGCACGCTGGAGCACCACTTTCCCTCTTCTAAATGGGTTTGCACCAGGCTTGAGCCGTGGAATCTTGGTTCTAAGATGCGCTTATACGAACTACTACTGGGTTGGTCTTATTTTCTTGTCTATTCAGCCTGTTCAATCATTTTTTGAGTCCTCTGGGATCTGCAAGATATCGATACCGGGTTGTCATCATTCTTTTATTATGAGTAATGGGTAACTTGATTTCCTACCCGCTTGGATCAAATCGGATCAAACTATATTGATATTCCTCCTTCCTCCAACCCTAGTTTCCAATCCAATGCAGTATAACACCCCTAACGTGTATATCACACATGCGGGATGAACAGAGCTAAGAGTCGGATAACCCACAGATTTTATTTTATTTTTCAAAAAAACAGTGAATTATAAGTCAATTTTCAAAATTAATCTACTAAAAGCTTAAGTTGGTGAGAAATATATACATTACCTGCACATTTGCGCGTCAAGGAGGCATCTTTCCAACGAAATACTAAAAACCAAATTTTCCCATCGTTTTGCAAAATTCAAAGTCCACACACTGAGAAATGGACGGAAGCAATGCGGGCAATGGGAGCACCGATGGCAGACGCCTTAAAGAAGCAAAGGTCACATCGATGCTTGAGAGCTCTACAACACTGTAACAAGTAAAAATGAATTTTTACAGCTGATAATTTTTTTTTAAATTAACCATTTTTCAGTGCACTCTAGTATGAGAGGCACCGAGTGGTTGTATCAATGACACACAACACTTCTTTGCAGTGTGTTGGATTACTGAAACACACAGTGTCGGTTTGTACGGAGCACATAGTGCTTCCTTTGAATACAAACCCTATGTAGGTGCGTCATTGTACCTAAACCACATCGGGTCGTCATCGTTAGTAAATAGCATCGAAATGTTGAAAACGAGCCGGGCTGGCGATATACGACCAACATCGAGTGTGTTATATAAAAAGCACCATATATTTTCATTAAATAAATACCCTATGCCAGGGCGTCGTGTCTATGAAAAGCTTTGAAATTCCAAAGATGACATTCAAGATAAAATATCACCTTTATGAAAATAAAATTCCAATGATTTTTAGGCATGGTATTAAAGATAAAATATCACTTGTAAAAATAAAAATTAAAAATAAAATAAATACACATAAAAAAAATTCAAAGGAAAATAAAACAAGAAAAATTTTAAAAAATCACACAATTTAAAGAAAAAAATCAAAAATTAACCCAAAAGAAAGAAAGAAAAAAAAAATTTAAGTTATAAAAATAATAATAATAATAATAATAAACCACAAAATTAAAAAAAATTAAAAAAATCAAATAAAATAATTTAAATAAAAAATTTTAAATTAGTTAAAATTAAAAAAATAATAATATTAAAATAAAAAATAATACAAATTTAGAAAAATATATATATATATATATATATATATATATATATTAAAAAAGAAAATAAAAATAAAAATTTAAAATAATAAATTTAAATTAAAAATAAATAATAATTTAAATTTTAAAAAATGCATATAGATATATGGAAATTACATTTTTAAATAAAAAAATTAATTAAATTCATTTTTTTAAAATAAAAAAAATATAATAAAAAAATACAAATTTAAATGAAAGAAAGAAACAAATAAATTAAAAAATTAAAATATATATTAAAAAAATAAAAATAAAAATTTAATTAAAAAATAAAATAAGTAAATAAAGCTGCCAGCTCTCTCTTGCCCGTTGTTTGAGTCGCACGGTGGGGGTCCATTCCCAGAATCTAACCCCACTTCCCTGGAGCTTGACTGATGGGCGGCAAAGAGCTGTCAGCTCTCTGCCACCCATTGGCTGAGCCCCGTGGCCCCTAGGGCAATAGCAGTCCAAAATTTAATTAATTTTTTTAAAAATTCAATTGTTTTTTTTAAATAAATTTTGTTATTTTTTTATTTTTATTTTTGTTGTTTTATCAATTTTTTATTATTATCAATTTTTTTATTTTTCTATTTTTTATTATTTATTTGTAATTTAATTTATTTTTTTGATTTTGATTTTGATTTTTTTTAATTTTAATTTTAAAAATTTGTTTATTTTTTAATTTTTTTCGTTAATTTAAAAAAAATAAAATAAAATATATATATATATATATATATATATATATATATATATATATATATATATATATATATATATATATATATATATATATATATATATATATATATATTTTTCATCATCATTATCATATATATGTTTTTTTTTTTTTTTTTCCTTTGTATATTTTTATTTTATTGTTAATTTATTTAAATTTTCATTGTTTTAAAAATTTTATTTCAATGTTGTTTTTAATTGTTTTTTTATTTTTTAATTTAAATGTCAGAATTTTAATAAGTTTTAATTTTAGTATTTTGATTATTTTATTTTTTTTTATCATTTTCTTTAGTTATATTGTTTCTTTTTTTTTTAACTTACAATTTTTTATTTTTATTTTTTGTCTTTAAATTATGAGTTTTTTTTTTTTTAATTTAATCTTCTTCTTTTTTATTTTTTGAATTTTTATTTAATTATTTATATCATTTTTAATTTTTTTCTTATAAGTTATTTTTGGTTTTTTTTACACTTTTATTAGTTTTTTTACATTTTTTTTTATATAGTTGATTTTTTTTGTCATGTTTTTTATTTTATTTTTATGTCTTATTACCAAGATGAAAATCACCACTCTAAACAAAAAGGATTGATATTGCATCAACACTTTTCAAAATTAGCCTAAAAATCATTATCATTTTAAAACAAATATTCATACTTGATAAATAAAAAAATTTAAAGTGCTAAAAAATGACCATTTTTTAAAATTGACATGATATTTAAAAAATAAAAATTAAAATTAAAATTAAATTAAATTTCCAAAAATATGCTAAAAAAAAACATGTTATTCTACATCACCACTTTTCAAAATCGACATGAAAATCATGACATTAAAAAAAAAAAATAAAAAAAAAAAAAGTCATAAGAAAATTTAAAGTTCCAAAACTATGCCCCAAAAAAAAGGGTGATTCTGCATCACCACTTTTCAAAATCAGGTTTTTTTTTGCTACCTCAAAAAAATGTGTGATCGGTAACTATGTTAGAATTTTTTTTATTCATTATATCATCATGAACATCAAGAAATCAACAAGGAGAAAGGAGCATCCTATCAAGTAAGTATGTGACCTTATCAAAATCTGTAAAAATGTCTTGTTGCAAGGAAAACAACAAATTGGGTGGGGCTTCAAACTACCCTGCATGGAACAAAAGGACAGATCTAAATCTCATTGAAAATGAGGTCATGGATCATGTCAAAGGATATATCACCAAACCAGGAGTATAAGATACCAAGTATATGAAAGATGAAGTTAGGGCTCAAAGGATTCTCATAGAATCCATCAAGGATCCCCCTCATCCCATATGTATCTAAACTCAAAACTTCAAAAGAAATCTATGATAAACTGGTATTGTTGTATTTCGTAAGCATTGTTGGAGAAGTCGTCTCATTAAGAAAAGAAATCTACAAGTTGAATATGTCTAGGGAAGATGGAATAGACTCATACTTTATGAGGATATATGATATTTTGGATCAACTAAAAGATATGGGAGAAGACATGTATGATAGTGAAATAACTATAGTTGTATTAAATGCACTACCAGAGGAGTGGAGTAACTTTACTTCAAGCATTTATGGGAAGAAAGAAGCTACTCCATTCTAGTATCTATGGTCACTATGAAAGATTGAAGAGTCTAGACTAAAGGCCAAATCAAATGTGGGAGCAGGTGAGAAAAATCAAGCTTATGCTACAATGACAAGAAGAAAGGGACAATTTGGAAAGTTTGGTCCTCAGAAAAATAAAAATAACATGGCTAAAATCCAATGCTAAGGGTGTCAAGAATATGGACACTACAAAAGAGATTGTCCTAAGATCAATAAGGACAATAACAAAGGAAGAAGAGAAGAAGCTCATATCATTGAAGAAGTGAAGGAAGTTGAAAAGAAGAAGTCCAAGATAGAGGAAGTAAGAGATCTCTACTATGAATGAGATAATATTCCTCACCTAAGTTCTTTTCAAACTCCTAAGTATTCTATTGTAAGATATGGATATCATGATTTAATGAATGGGATGCATCAAGGCATAATAGAAGCATTGGGAACAATATATTGGGACATCATTATAGAGAAGCATGAAAGATGGTTAGAATCTATGGAAGTCAAGGATATAACTCTTGGGAATCTCATTGGGAACATAAGTGGCAAGGTCATCTAGTACAAGGTTCATCATACATTTTTCAAAAGGAAACAATTTTTGATGAGGATACTTTAGATCCTCAATAATCTATGATGGAATCTTCATTGAAAGGTTCACCAATCATGAGGGGAAGCAAGTGTTTCATCAAGAATTTCAAACTTGTGGAATTCATGGGATGATGGTATGATGACATAAAAGTGGAGAATATCAAGGGATTGAAGCTCTTTCAATCAAGGAAGATGTTTCAAGAAGTTTGGATGACCCATAGGAAAAATGAGGTATGTATGATTACATTTGATATTATGGAATTCATGTCATGTGGTTGTAGGTAACATGGATCAATGCTCTATCTTAAGATCATTATGAAAATAAAGGATCTCCTCCCTCAAAGGGATGCAAGAACACATGGGTCACACATTAACTATATGAAATCAACATAATATGTCCTCATATGAAGTATGAGGTGGTTGACTACAATTGAGGAACTTTGATTGGAAACTCGTGGGCATGAAATGTGTGAAAAAAGGAAGGAATATATCATGGAATATGCAACCATGTTAAAGGAAATCAACATCTGAAATACCAAGAAGATTTGACTAGGATATCTCCATGGAATATATGAAGACTCTGATGGAGTCCAAAAAATAAAGAGACCCTTGAAAATATATCTATCTTTGGCAGATGTGTCAATATGTATGCAAGATGCTGATGCAAACTAGAAGATGTCATGATGAAATACCATCACAAAGGTAATGCTGATTTTGATGTTCATTCATTTATTTTGAATAGATATATGGATGGGTTTATGAAGATATCTATGGATGTCTTTCACCACCGATGCACATGTAATAGGATGAAATATCCTTAAGTAAACATGGCATGAAGAAGGGAGAATGGCATGAAAGAAGGCCGGATATGGACTAATGTATTACTTTCTAATGATGACATGGATGACTCATCGATGAAAGTGATAGATGTTCGGTGCCCTATGTAGAATTTCCAAACATGAAGACTCTTGAATAACTAAAAGAAGTTCATGACATCGTGAAGAGGAGTTATTCAAGCAACTAGTTGTCCCATCATCTCCACCTAAGGAATTTGTTTAGGTCCCTAACTAAGAGGGAGCCTGGAAACAAGTTTCTTACTTGGAAGAAACTTAAAAATTCCTAAGCCAAGAGGGAGCTTAGGTACATTCCTTTTGTAGGAATGAGTACATTCCTTTATGTTGAGAATTTGGTAGGGAAGAATTTAATTCAATTCTCTTACTTGATAACTGCTTGTGTTATAATTATTTTTATTATTTCACTTAGATCTCATATTTTCTAGCTTATTATATCTTTCATCAAGTCAATTCTCAAAACACAAAAGACACAAAATTTAGGCTCTTCAAGCGAGGGCCAAAACCTCTCCCTCTTGGAGAGGAAAACCCAAAAAAAATCTTCTTATAGACCTTAAATTGACAAGTAATGTTACCATGACACAGACCCTTTTACACCAATATGCCTCCAATACCTTGTCACTTATCTTTCTTGGCTCCTTATGTTGTTCTTCCTTTTTCTACACCAACACTAGAGAGACTCGGTCCCTTCCCTCTGGCTTTATTTCTTTACCAAGTCTTCCTTCTAAAAAGACACATCCTTATGCACTGATGTATAGTGATTCAAGATCCGGACCTTAATCTCTTTGTATAATTCGTATCTCTTTGCAATTCTGATATATGATGCAACCCAATATAAGGCTCTTCTAAAACCCAACCAAAAATCTTTCTATCTTGTTGAACTATTTTTCTTCATGCTGATAGACGTCCTTTTCTTGCTTTGTTACAGTCCTGTACTTTCGTATCTTAAATAAGAAATTGACCAAGATTTTAGGGCCCAAACAAAGAGCACCTACTTGAGATATTCCTCTTTTTATCCTCATTGGAATATCACCTTTCCTTGCACCAAGTTACAACCCTTAACCTTACACCTTTTCACAGACCTTATCTCAATTTCCTTCCCGCAATATAGTATGAAAATCTCAGAGTTATGTAGACTATTATTCTTACAATATGAGCGAAATCTACATGGGTATATGTAGTGGGCAGACCCTAATAATTAGCCGATATGTGCCTAGTGAACCGTTGTGTCATATTTCAGTGAGCCGTCATGATATAGGCTGACTTCTATAAGGATTGTATACATCATACTTTGAGCCGACATGGTGGAGTGATTAGACAAGGTCCTGGAGAAAAAATTAGTCTCTTTATAAGTGTAACTTCACTTCATATACATGACTCTTAAATTATATTTATGACAAGACGACAAAATCCTAAAGACATAGAGAAGAATTCTTTGACCTATAATAAAAAATCCTTGCTCAGGAAACCCATGAGTCAAGCTTTCCAAAATATATTTTATTATCTTTGTCTTCTTCATTACATAAATTCATAATTACTAGTCATTATGAAGACTGAACCTGGTTTCACTTTCCAACACTCCCTCTTAACTAGGGAGGTATTCATAATAATACATAGTCATTCTCAATCTAAAGAATATCATAAGAATAATTTGATTGGTAATCCATCTGTTATAGCCTCATATTTACCAGCATTGTCACATAGCAAGGCCTTGACTAACAACTCTATCTCTCCATAATATCAGAGCACGATACTATAAATATTAATGACTTCTAATCATCATCATCGTCTCTCAAGGTACATACCCCACCCAAGCATTCACCAAGTATGACCTCATAGGACTATTCTTATCGAGATAGCTAATCCTCAAAGAATATTGGTCCTTTGACTAATATAATCGGAATGCTCTACCAAATTCTCAAAGAGCTTTGAATGCCAGATGGTTACCAAATCCCAAAATAATCCATTCTTTCTTCCAATGAAGATAATAATCTGTGTATATCTCTCCCTCTCACATAGGGAGGATACATATATTACGTGTCTACATTCCTCTTCATGGCCTTACACAAAGACTTACGGTTGTTAGTCCTGGTCTAGTGCATGACACATGAGATAGAAAAAACACAGTTTCCACTCCCTCTTAACAAGGGATGACCAATCCATTCCTTAAATGAATGTAATAATTCCTATACAAGTAATTTACCTAAGCTCCCTCTTAATTAGAGACCTATAGCAACTCTATGGGAAATCCAGTTGCACGGTGTAACTTTCTTCCTTCGATGCCATGTTGTGAAGTCTTCTTCTTTTGGGACTTATTCAACAGGCACATACCATCCATCACTTTCTTAATTCCTTCAAAGAGTGATCCATCAGTCTCCTCAACTGGTCTATCTTCATGTCATGTTGCTTTCCTTCGAACCATATTTCTTCCAAGGATTCCATCCTTTGATATGGTTGTCAACTGTGGAAGACATATGCTTCCCTTTGGCATCCCTTTAGCTTCAATTATAAATATAAATACTTAAATAAAAATTACCTTAGTTATGATATTTCATCATGACATCTTCTTGTAGACATCGACATCCTTTTTTTACAGATTGACTCATCTCCTAAAGATATGTATTTTCAAGGGTCTCTATCTTTTCCGAAATTTTATCAGAGTCCACATGTATTCCCAGGACATCTCCTAGTCAACTCTTCTTCTTTGAATGTTGTCTGCCTTTTACCATAGTTTCACTTCTCATGATATCTTCCTTCCACAAAATTTTATTCCCAAGAGCTTCCAATCAGATTTCCTTAATAGTTTCCAATCATCTCATACTTCATATAAGAATATATTATGTTGATTTCATCTAGTGTGGACCATGCCTTTAAACATCCTTTTAGACGAGGAGATTCCTTTCCTTTGATCATGCTCCTCAGGATAGCAGTAGTGATCTATGTTACTTGCAACCATATGACATGACATTATAATATTAAATACAAGAATACCTACCTCATTTACCTTCAGTTCATCTAGTATTATTTCAATAGCTTCCTTGATTGAAATGTGTTCAATCCATTAATCTTCTTCATCTCTTCTGTCATCATCATTCCATGAACTTCACAAGTTGGAGTTCCTGATGAAACACTTTATTCTTCTCTAGATCGACGAATACTTCGATGAGGATTCTATTAGAGAATTTTGAGGATCTTCAATATCCTTATTTTGGAAAATGTTTCTTTTTGATGTATGATGAGCCTCGTCCCGAATGACTTCTTCGATGAGGTTTCCAAGAGAAACATCTTCCATATTTGATTGCCATGAACTTCGTCCTTCTTGTCATCCATGATTCCTTATGGTGATGTCACAAGCTCTTTCTTCTTAATGCTTTCATGATGTCACACCGCATCTATTTATTGTAGTCATATCCTATATAGGATTTAGAAGGAATTAAAATTCCTTTTCTGAGGGAGACTATCTTAACCATAGTAAATATCTTTTACTCCCTCTTTCCTTGAACTTCCTTTCTTCAGATTCCTCCATATTTTTCCGGTGATATGAGCTTTCTTTAACCTTTAATACTTTTTCCCACAACTTTTCTTTTTCTATCTTGCATGGAAACCATAAGTTGTTGAATGAGATAATGTTCTTATCCCATGGACACTTGTTACCTTTCTCACCAGTTAGAATAGTGATGATTAACCTTTATAATTTCTTTCAGATCTCATAATTGAGATTCTATTTACTACAACTTCACAAAATATTTTATCACATATTTCTTTGATATCTTTGATCCTTCGAGTCCTTTTATCCTTTTTCATGTATTCAATCAATACTTTACCTTCAGATATTTTTCCATATATATCAATGAATTGTCTTTAGAGGATTATTTCTCTATTCCAGAATTCATATCTCCTTGCAAACACAAAGTCATTTTACCAATTTTGATTATAGAATAATAGCTAGTTACTTGACAAGTGAATATGAAATCTTCAGCTTGACTACTTTGATGATGGTTGAAGCTTCCTTTGAATTATTTTCTTCCAAATAAAAATTCCTTCAATGAAGGATATAACTCCTTTTATGATGTCAAAGCCTTTAGATATAGCTTCCATTTTGATGATGATTGATGAGGATGTTTTGTTGCTTCCTTGAATGATCAAGGATGATAGGTAACTTTCCTTGAAGCTTTTGATGGCAATAATTTTAGATGGAAATGAACTTTTGGCACATTTAAGATGGTACTATAATACTATCTGTAACACTAAACTGTCTTATTTCTTTCACTATGGAAAACTGACCTTTCTTCTTGTTAGCACTCGACTAAATCTCTGAAGGCTGGGGAGGAGACCAGCAAAGGTAACCACATGCCACTTTCACCTAGTAGCTAGCCCTACTAGGCTGAGAGGGATCTCTCAATGAGATCACAGCTGATTTGATTGGATTATATGAGATATTAGGCTAGGTATGTAAATTAGGGTTTGATTTGATTTTGAAGGTTTGTGCTGGATGGTGAATTAGGTCTAGGAAAAACTAGGTCATGGCTCTGAAAATCATATTTGCAGAGATGTAATGGGGCAAGGTAGGCACACACTTTAGCACTTTAAAGATCTCTATTGAATATGGTAGATTGATAGGGTTTCAAAAAGAGCATGAACATCATGAATTCCTTTATATCATAATAAAATGAACATAAATGTGAAAGCTTCTCCAAAACAAAGCATTGAATCAATGAATTCTTCTTGTCAAACTTAGAAATAAATCATATAAGACATGGAAATCAAGATGGAAGGTACAATATATTCAAAAATATGATAACATAAGAATAAATACTACTAAAACACATACCACATGAATCCCACCACAATAGCTGCAAACTATGTCTATTAGTTCCTGCCAGAAATCACAAAATACACTAGTGTTCCAAGCTCAATTTCACAACATCCAACCTTTGAAACTTATTACAGTAGGCCTCATATAGGAAAATACATCATAATACAGCTCATCAGATCGAAAATCCTATTCAAGTCTCATCATAAATTCCTTTGATAAGTCCTCACATAAAGACTAGTATAGTTGAAACAATTTCCAAGGTTTTAGACAAAGTTTTAGGAGAGCTTTATCTCCTTATTAATCATAAATTTCCTCATATAGTGAGGCAAAAACCAACTGAAAAGCTTAAAATAAACTAAATTTATTACAATATATCAAATCTTCTATCATTCCATGCACGAAAAGGTTTCTGGATCGTATAGGTCACACCAGGAGCAAAAGGGTCGTGCCAACATGCAGAAAGGTCGCACCAGCATGCATCAAAATAGGAATTTAGCAAAAAGGTCATGAAAGGTTCACCCCAGTTGAGAGCTGCTTTTGGTTGACTTTTAGGAATCTAAAATGAACTTTGAAAGTTGGATAAAGTATCCCCACATGTCTACTTTCCAATTAACCATCAAACTCCAAAAAAATACCCATGGGAAGGTCTCCAAAACATGTTTTTTCCAACCTCACTCAGAAGGGTCGCGCCAATCCAGATTTAGTGGCAGAAGCATGAAAAAGGTGAGGTTTTATGAGTTTTTTTTAATCAAAATTAGAATTTTTCATGGAAAACCACTTCAGATTTAGCATGTACACATCATTATCTATCCATCCATGTAGGGAAGGGCTCATTTGGATTCCTAGGGAAAAAGGGTCGTACCTCGGCGCAACCTTTCTGTGTGTCATTTTCTGCAAAATTTCAAAAAATTTCAAACTCCTCCAAAATTTTCAAAATTTGTTCCTTGACTGCTATAGATGATAGGCTAAAAATCCAAGGATGTTTTAGCCACCAATTTCACTCCTTGACCTCTTTTTCTTATCTCCCTTTGCTTATCTTGGACCTCTTGTAGTTTTCTTTTCAATTGCTCATTTTTTACTTGTGCAATCTGATTTCTGGTTTGATATCAAGCAACCATGCATTTGTGAATCTTATTGTCCCTATTTGCATTCTCCGAGAGCTTTTCTAAGTGAATGTTGACCTTTTCAAGCCAAAATTACTTGTCCTCACTAATCTCTTTAGCCATCCTCTCCTCAAAAGTGAGTTTCTCATCTATAGGGTTTTGTTCTTTGTTTTTCTGTAGTTCTTTCTTGAGACCCATAGTTCTTGGCCTCTTCCTCTTCACTTGGTGTTCATGTTCATCAGGTTTAGCCACTATTTTTCCCCTTTCCTGTTTATTTTCCTCAAACAACCTCTTCTCCAAAATCAATAGATTTGTCTTCAATTGATTATTTTCCTACTCAAGAAATGAGATGAAAAATTAAGCCCTTGCTAAGTTATCTTGGAGCTCTATGATTTCTCTTTGCAAATTTTCGTAGTCATCATGGTCCTCTAGGTCAACCAAATCAAAATCACATTCCTCCTCATCATTCATGGAAGTCTCATGCAAAGTTGATGGTGATCCCTATCATGAAATAGGCTTGGCCCCTTCCTCTTTCCGAGGAGCAAACACAAGCCTCATGCCTCTCTGATACGTGAGAGTGACCCCAAGCCTAGGCCTCTTTCAAATCTCAGCATGTTTGCTTGATGAGCCAAGATCCATTGGCTGTGTAGACATTGAACCTGATGGTGTTGTTTTTCTAGGAGAAACAGTGGTACTAATACCAGTACAATGTTTAGTTTATCCATGAAGGTTTTCCAGGTGATTTTCTTGGTTGAAAGCTTATGAATAACCAAAATCTTGATTAGGCTATGATGAAAAATATTGGTGATATGAGGTTGTCCCCTAGTTTTAACCTTTTCAGTCATCTTCACCACACTTCTAACCAGAAAGTTGGACAAATTAAGTGCCTTTGTAGAGGTGAAGTGCATAAAAAACCTAACATGATACCTGTATAGTCTGGAAAACTTCCCTTCACAAGTAAAATATTTCATAATGATTTTCATCGAAGGGGCATACTTGTCATGGAGAAATCTGAAAGGAATAACATGCTCAAGAACATCTCTGAGGTTAGGTTTCGGGAAAATTATAATCATCAAGTTGTAATTCCATGCCCTTAAACCAGTTTTCACCCTGATTTGGAATACCTGTGGCTGAAGAAATGAGCTTTGGTGAAACACTGAACTCTACACTTGCTATAACATCTTTGTCTATGTGAAAATTATGGGAAAAGAGGCTAGTCAAAGGAACATGAGAGCCAACCTCTTTGACCATCTTACAAAACTTCATACAGCCAACATTTACAAAACATTTTTTAAGAAATGGAGAAGCATTGATTTCACTTAGACTGATTGGCTCAAATCTTGAATGATGTCCTCCCCTTTTCACTTTCTATTTACTCTCTATTTCACTCTCCATGAATTCTTTTTAAAGGATAAACTTTAGCCAATTTTAGGGTTTGGATAATTGGTCACAATGGTTTTGAAAACAAAGGAAATGTAGTAATGGTATGGAATTTTCCTCAAGGAACATATTTACCGATCAAACTGGAACTATTACCTCAAAATGGGAACTCTAACAAAAAAAATATAAAAAACCATGAAAAACAACCTGAAAACGAAAAGTTGTATTATGGAATAACCTCTTTTTTTTCGGATAAATTTTCATCATTTTTAAAAAAAGTTGTATTATGGAATAACCTTTCTTTTTTTCGGAGTAAATTTTCAACATTTTTTTAAAATGAAAGTAAAAGCCAATTTTTTTGGTGCAAAAAAGACCCAAGAAATGGAAAATGTTGAAACAAAAATTTTAGAACATTTTTTTAAAGTAAAAAATTAAAAAAATTAAAAAAACAAAAAAACAAAATTTAAGAAAATAAATAAAATAAAACAAAATAAAATAAAATTTAAATAAAAATTCAAAAATATATTAAATTAAATTAAAAAAAAAAACAAATAAAATTTAAAAAATAAAATATATTTAAAATATACAAATTAAATTTAAAAAAATAAAAATGAAAAAATTTGTTAAATTAAAAAATAAATAAATAAATAAATATAAAAATATATATTAAATCTTATTAAATTAAAAATTAACCAAAAAAACAAAAATAAAAAACATTATTTAAATTAAAATTTAAAAGAATTTAAAAATTGATATATATATATATAGGGGATATATATATATATATATATATATATATATATATATATATATATATATATATATATATATATATATATATATATATATATATATATATATATATATATATATATATATATATATATATATATATATATATATTATATTTTAATAAATAAATTTTAAAATAAAAAATAAAAAAATAAAAATAAAAAAACAAATTAATTTAACATAAAATAATAATTTAAAATATAAAATGGAAACTAAATAAAAAATATAAAAGTTTAAAGATTAAATGTTAAATTTTATTTAATTAAAAAAAATACATATTAAATTTAAATTAATTAAAAAAAGTTAAATGTATTAAGAAAAAAAATTTTAAAATTAAATTAGAATAAAAAATCATGATTTGCGTAGCCAGATGGCGGCAGGGGCCGGCCGTTGGGCTGACGGGGGACTGTGTGTAGCCATTCCGCTCACCGAGCAGCCGGCTTCCTCTGCCATAAGGGCAGGAGGTCGACTCCGAGAATTGCCTCTCACCCAGGTGGCAGCAGGGGTCAGCCGTTGGGTGAGCAGGGAGGCTGCATGAAACCCCCCACCTGCCCAACAACCGACCCCCGCTGCCACCTGGTCAATGCGATTTTCGCCTCCTTCCTAGATGGTAGCAATGGTCAGCCACTAGGCGGGAAGGTGGCTGCACGCAGCCCCCCACCCACCCAGCGGTCGACCCCAACCACCACCTGGACGATGCGATTTTCAATATATTTAAAATTTAATTAATTTTTTTTTAATTTATTATATGTATATATATATAATATTTGTTTTTTTAATTTAATTTTAAATTTTCATTTTTTTTTTATCTAATATAATTTAATATTTTTGTTTTTATATATATATATATATATATATATATATATATATATATATAAATATATATATATATTAATTAAAATTTTAAGATTATTTAATTTTCTTAATCCTTAATTTAGTTTTGATTTTTTTTTAAATTTTAATTTAAAAATGTTTTTTATTTTTATTTTTACTTTTACTTTTTAATTATAAAATTTTTAAAATGGTTTACTTATTATTATAAAAAATAAAAATAAAAAATAAAAAATAAAAAATAAAAAATGTTTTTTAAAGTTATTTTAAAATGTTTTTTCCATTTTTTAATCTTAATTTTTTTATTTTAATTTTCTTTTTAAATTTTAAATTTTGTTTTTTTATTTAATTTTTTATTATTTTAAAATTATTATTTTTATTTTCTTATTATTATTATTATTATTATTATTATTTTTTAAGTTTTAGTTATTTTTTATTTTTGAATTTTAATTATTTTTGAATTTTCTCTTTTATTTTTTATATTTTTTTTAATTGTGTGGTTTTTTTTTTTAATAACTAAAAAAAATTGTTTTTGATTTTTTTGGGGTCAAGTTTTATGTTTTTTTCTTTAAATTGTGTGTTGTTTTTTAATTTTTTCCTATTTTTTAATTTAATTTTCGAATTTTTATTTTGTGTTTTATTTATTTATTTTTTTAAAACTTTTTATTTTTATAAGTTAATTTTGTTTTGTTTTTTTTTTTACATTTTATTGTTTTTTTTATTATTTTTTTATTTTTTTTTATATTTGATTTTTTTTGTCATGTTTTTTTAATTTTACTTTTATGTTTTATTACCAACATGAAAATCACCTCTAAAAAAGAGTGGTTAATGTTGCCTCACTACCTTTCAAAATTAGCATGAAAATCACTAATGTTTGAAAACAAATGTTCATACTTCATAAATAAAAAAATTTAAAGTGTCAACAATATGCTCCAAAAAAAAAGGTGATTCTGGATCACCACTTTTCAAAATCAGGTGCTTTTTTTGCTACCTCGAAAAAGTAGGTACTTGTTCAGTTACCTATTTGATCAGTAACTATGTTAAGGATTTTGAGGAGACAAAGGGGAGTACGAGATGGAATGGTATGGTGAAATTTATTATATGAGATGAAATGGTGTGGTAAGGAGTTTGTGAACTGTGCAACTAAAACTTAGTAGAAGGCTAGGGTTTAATGAGTTTAATGGTAAATAGGTATTGAGTGATAGACAGTGTATAGGCTAGGGTTTTATGGAGTATAGGTGATAGTGTAAGTGAGTGAAAGCTAGGGTTTCCTTTACCAAAACAATGAAGAATAAAAACTGCTGAAAAAATTTGTTGGAGAAAACCTTGAGAATAAACCACTTCATCTTTGATGAAATTGCTTTAAAATATGGTGTAGATGATCACTTAATGTTTGTAGAAGCTTTAGGGATCTTTGAACAATCTTTAGAAGCTAGCAAAAATATGAATTTTGCCCTGAAACCATGAAGAAACTCTACATATCAAAACCCGAGAAATTCTACAGAAATGTCGCGAAAAGATCACGAAAGGGTTGCACCCGGTAGAAAGGTCACGAAAAGGTCATGCCTAATAGATGGGTCGTAGAAGGGTCGTGCCTCTCTAAAACTGCAAAAAAAAACCCTCCCTTTCTCACAAATTTCACCTTCTCTTGATTTGCACAATGATGTCAAGGAGATCTAAAGACATGTAGAGTAAAATGAGTTTAATTGAGCTCCTCCGTAGGCCTTTATAATTTTCTTTTGGTGTCTTAGTAATTAATGAAGTAGGGTAGCCCACCTCACCAATTCATCTTTGCATTTTCAAAATTTAGGACCTTTTTGAAATTTTTGAACCTTAGGAACATTATTACATATAAAAACATAAATTACATTTGAAATCAAAATTTTATTAAACATACTTGCCTATTACCACTCCTCCAATTTTTGGATTTATGCATGAGATGGCAGTCTAGTGACCTTGAAACCCTAATGACCTAATGGAGACTCTTGAATGAATGGAATCATGATGGAAATGACTGAAATGATGATGACTGCCTCTAAATGATGATACACTCGGCTTATTTGATGACATGAAGCAGCAATTTAAAATTTTGGAAAGAGTGGAAACAGTCCTAGCCCTAATGCTAAGTGACCAAAATTTTTCTTGAAGAATTAGTGAAATGACAAAAATTTGACATAGGGACCCTATTAAAACATGATGAGAGTCCATTTGATCACTAGTGATATGATGCAAAGATGGACACTAACATTGGCTCCAGTTGGGGATGGCAGTTAGAGGTGTCAAGAACACCGTAGACCAAGTAGCCTAACCATTGGGCATGGTGTCAAAATTTAAAAACCAAACTGAATACTGAAAACTTGACATGATAAACTAACTAAATCAAAATTGAACTGTAGACTAAATGCAAACTTTACTGGAAGATACTATTTAAAAAAAATGTTGAGAATTCAGCTTATTCATCACACCTACTCTAAATTATCCATACATCACTTGATCAAGTGAAATGGAGCAGCCAATGCAACCATGTAAGCATTTTGTTTGCTAGTTGAATTCTTCGCAAGTGCTCGCTCATGAGCAAGAAGGGAAAACTACTGAAAGGCAACTCCCATGAAAACTTGTTAACAAATTGAATATTAATGAAATTTCAAAGCATGAGCCCACCAGCTAACCTCAAGAATGTTGCAAAAGGATATTCATAGGAATACATATTAATTTCCAGCCCATCTAATACATTAATGCCCTGGTCTAGGTAGTCTTCGTACCTTGATTTTAAAATTGTCTCAACATCTGTGCTTTCCTCCCTTTATGACTGCAGCAAGTTGAAAAAAGGATCCTGAAACTCGTGAATGACTACTTTTTCCTGATGATGAACAACAAAACAAGAATCTTCTTCATTACTCTCTTGATATGACTGCAAATTTTTGTATGAGCTTCGTAATGAGACTCTTACTGAACAAGACAATGAAGTCGGCTATCGGATCGAAGTTTTATCATCTTTTCTTTGAAGCTCATAACCAACTAATGGACTTTGATTACAAATATCATCCAAAACATCAGCTATTGGATCATGGAGAATTTGACAAGACTATTGCAACTTATCTTACATTGGTTCAAATGAGATAAGATGATTTTATATAGGCTTATGATTCTTTATTTCAAAGATATTATCAAAAATTTTCTTCAAAAACTAAAACGAGTCAAAACTTAACGATAAAGAATTATCCTGCATCAATTCATAATATGTTTCAGGCTCTAAGCTTTCATCTATGATTTGAAACTCAATGTAACTTAGTGGTTGGGATTCTGGAGTGAAATAAGTTTGCATATCATAAGTGCCCTCGTCAAGTAATTGATGAGAAGGGTGCCCATTTATACTACTGACAACTCGCTTATTTGCTTGCTTATAGTTTTCTCTTATTTTCGAAAATGAGGAGAAACACAAGGTTAAGTATTCATGATCAAGAGGTTCATTGTGTTCTTCACACTCAATATCAAAACTAAAAGACTGTTGATTTCTAATCTTGTGAAAGTTTTCTCTCATAAATTTAAATGAAGTGAAACTTAAAGGCAAAGAGCTTTCACTTACTTTGAAATTTTCTGCATTTTCTTCATCGCTGTCATGATTGATATGTAGGCCGAGTGCTATATTTGAGCAATTGTAATTGAAATTCTCCCTCCCAAAAACATGTCAATGATTTCCTTGAAGAGTCAGCCTCAATTTTGACAACATAATCATCATCATACTGATCATACTTGGGTAAATCATCAATATAAGTAATGTCATCAAACATACACATTGGATCAAGAAATTGATTCTCCTCGATTTGATCTAAAAATCCATTTTCATGATTTTCCATAAATGAATACAAACAAAAATCATTTTCTGATCTATGGTAACTGCGATTAGTAGGAAAATGTTTAGGGCCAACAACCTCTTCTTCTGTAATAAGTGGGACATGGTGTTTTTGAACAGAAAATTCATCTCTCATGGTGATCTTTTGCATTAATTCTTCCATTGTACTTATCAAAATGTTGAGCTTTACTTCTGAAGATGTCAGGTATTCCTTTTCTATGTTCTCCCTTTCTTTTGCCTTCAACTTTAATATTTTGACTAGAAAATTAGCTTCCACATTAATAGCATTGTCCTAAATCTTTTCGAGCATTATAGCATTCCTTTCTCTCAATTGAAATTCCATTTCCGGATCAAAGGCATCCGTGTAGAGTAAGAGAGCTGAACCAGGAGGCGGTTTTATATTATCAGGGATTGAATGGTATACTTGATTAAACCTAGCTAAAAAGTGTTGCAATTTTTCTCCTCAACGTCTTTTCAAATGATTATATTCTTCTAAAATCAGAAAAGGATTCCTTTTGATCACCCATTTATCAAGGAAAACTTTCACAAATTAATCGAAATAAAAAATTCTTGCTCCCAACAAGTTTTTGAGCCATTCCTTGGCTTCGCCTTGCAAATATAAAGAAAATATCTTGATACTAACATCATCTTCATCAACATCAAAAAAGTTGAGAAAATTTTCAAAACACTGAATGTGTTTCTCAACAGTGATGTTATCATATTCTCCATAAAACCTGGGAAGATATTTGTAATAGTTTTCAGAGAAATTATGGAGTATATGAGGTAAGATGAGTGGCATGTATCTATTTGGAGTATGTAAAAAATCTGTAAGATTAGTCTTGATCACTTGACGCTCATCAAGTATAATATTATCATCATGAGATTTGGAAGAAGGCTCTTGACCGAGATCAAAGGCATAAGGAGAATTTGAATCCACAATTTTCAGAGGGAAGGAATCAAATACAGATCTGTGATCTTTTTTCAAATACAATATACTTTGAAAAAACTTCTTGACATTATTGAGAAAAGGGAAAAAATAATTTAGGAAAAATAAAATGATGTCTTGGATGAAATTCCAAGTTGAATTTCTAATCTTTCCATGTTTTCTTTTCATGTTTCTGTTGGCAAGGTTCATCCTCCAGTGGAGTCTTAGCTTTTATTTTGAAACGAATTTGGAATCGCTAGGTGAATGATTTCAGCCTTTGTGTGTTTGATCATTGTTCACCATCACCAATAATATTTGATCCTTGTCATTATTTCCCAGGGAAGATCTGTCAACTCGTTCCCCGACAACGACACCAAGATGTTAGCACTCCACCAGATCTCCGAAGGCTGAGGAGGAGACCAACAAAGGTAAACATAGACCACTTTGACCTAGTAGCTACCCCTACTAGGATAAGAGGGATCTCTCAATGAGATCACAACCAATTTTAATAGGTCATGTGAGATATTAGGCTAGGTATGTAGATTAGGGTTTGATTTTATTTTGAAGGTTTGTGTTGGATGGTGAATTAAGTCTAGGAAAAACTAGGTCAGGGCTCTGAAAATCATATTTGAAGAGGTGTAATGGGGCAAGGTATGCACACACTTTAGTATTTTAAAGATATATGGGGAATATGGTAGATTGATAGGGTTTCAAAATGAGCATGAAAATCATAAATTTGTTTATATCAAAAGAAAATGAACATAAATGCGAAAGATTCTCCAAAACAGAGCATTGAATTAATGAATTTTTCTTATCAAACTTATAAATAAATCATATAAGACATGGAAATGAATATGGAAGGTACAATACATTAAAAATAATGATAACAGAAGAAGAAACATTGCTAAAACACATACCACATGAATCCCACCATAATAGCTTCAAACTCTGTCTATTAGTTCCTACAAGAAATCAAAAAATACACTATTATTCCAAGCTCAATTGCATAGCATCCAACCTTTGAAACTGATTACAATGGGCCTCATATAGGAAAATGCATCATAGGACATATCATCACGTCGAAAATCCTATTCAAGGCTCATCATAAATTCCTTTGATGAGTCCTCACCTAAATACTAGGATAGTTGAAACAATTTCCAAGATTTTAGACAAAGTTTTAGGAGAGATTTCTCTCCTCATTAATTACAAATTTCCTCATATAGTGAGGCAAAAAACAACTAAAAAGCTTAAAATAAAATAAATTAATCACAATATATCAAATATGCTATCATTCCATGCATGAAAACGTTTCTAGGTTAAATGGGTCTCACCAGGAGCAAAAGGGTTGCATCAACATGTTGAAAGGTCGCACCATAATGCATCAAAAAAGGAATTTAGTAGAAAGTTCGCGAAAGGGTCGCGCCAGTTGAGAGCTGCTTTTGGCTTATTTATAGGAATCCAAACTACACTTTGAAAGCTGGATCATGTATCCCCACCTATATACTTTTCAATGAGCCATAAAAATCCAAACAATACCCACAAGAAGGTCTCCAAAACTTGATTTTCCAACCTCACTCAGAAGGGTCGCGCCAGTCTAGATTTAGTGGTAGAAGCATGAAAAAGGTGAGGTTTTCTGATATTTTTTATCAAAATTAGAAGCTTTCATGGAAAACCCACTTCATATTTAGCATTTACACATGATTATATATCCATCCATGTAGAGAAGAGCTCATTTAGATGCCCAGTGAAAAAGGGTCGCACCTCGGCGCAACCTTTCTGTGTGCCATTTTCTACAAAATTTCAAAAAATTTCAAACCCCTCCAAAATTTTCAAAATTTGTTCCTTGACTGCTATGGATGATAGGATAAACATCCAAGGATGTTTTAGCCACCAATTTCACTCCTTTCCCTCTTTTTCTTGTATCCCTTTGCTTGTCTTGGACCTCTTGCAATTTTCTTTTCAATTACTCAATTTTTACTTGTGCAATCTGATTTTTGGTTTGATATCGGGCAACCTTGTGTTTGTGAATCTTATTGTCCCTATTTTCATTCTCTAAGAGATTTTCTAAGTGAATTTTGACCTTTTAGAGCCATAATTCCTTGTCATCTTTAATCTCTTTATCCATCCTCTCCTCAAAAGTGAGGTGCTCATTTGTAGGGTTTTGTTCTTTGTTTTTATGTAGTGATTTCTTGAGACCCATAGTTCTTGGCCTCTTCCTCTTCACTTGGTGTTCATGTTCATCAGTTTTAGACACTTTTTTTCCCATTTCATATTTATTTTCCTCAAATAACCTCTTCTCCAAAATCAATTGAATTTTCTTCAATTGATTGTTTTCCTGCTCAAGAAATGAGATGACAAATTGAGCCCTTGCTAAGTTATCTTGGAGCTCTTTGATTTGAGCCTCCTTTTCTTTGATTTCTCTCTGAAAAATTTCATGGTAATCATGGTCCTCTAGGTCAACCAAATCAAAATAATGTTCCTCCTCATCATGCATGGAAGTCTCATGCAAAGCTGATGGTAATCCCTGTCGTGAAATAGGCTTGGCCCCTTCCTCTTTCCGAGGAGCAAACACAAGCCTTATGCCTCTCTGATAGGTGAGAGTGACCTGAGGCCTAGGCCTCTTTGAAATCTCAACCCATTTTCTTGATGAGACGAGCTCCATTGGCTATGTAGACATTGACCTTGATGGTGTTGTTTTTCTTGGAGAAACAGTGGGACTAATACCAGGAGCAGTTTTTAGCTTATCCATGAAGGTTTTCCAGGTGATTTGATTGGATGAAAGTTGATCCATAACCAAAATATTGATTAGGATATGATGAAAAATATTGGTGATATGAGGTTGTCCCCTTGTCTTAACCTTTTCAGTCATCTTCACCACACTTCTAAATACAAAGTTGGACAAATTAAGTGCCTTTGTAGAGGTGAAGTGCATAAGAAACCTAACATGATACATGTATAATTTGGAAATCCTTCCTTCACAAGTAAAATATTTTGTAATGATTTTCATCAAAGGGACATACTTGTCATGGAGAAATCAGAAAGGAATAACATGCTCAGGAATCTATTTGAGGTTAGGTTTTAGGAACATTCTATAGTCATCAAGTTGTAATTCCATGCCCTTAAACCACTTTTCACCCTGATTTGGAATACTTGTGGCTGAAGAAATGATCTCTACTAAAACACTGAACTCTACACCTGCTATAACAACTTTGTCTATGTGAAAATTATGGGTAAAGAGGCTAGTCAAAGGAACATGAGAGCCAACCTCTGTGATCATCTCACAAAACTTCAAACAACCAGAATTTACAAAACATTTTTTAAGAAATGGAGAAGCATTGATTTCACTCAGACTGATTGGCTCAAATCTTGAATGGTGACCTCCCTTTTTCACTTTCTGTTTACTCTATGTTTCACTCTCCATGAATTATTTTTAAAGGATAGACTTTAGCCAATTTTAGGGTTTGGATAATTAGCCACGGTGGTTTTAAAAATAGAGGAAATGTAGTAATGGTATAGATTTTCCTCAAGGGTTTTGAGGAGACAAAGGGGAGTATGAGATGGAAGGGTATGGTGAAATTTATTTTATGAGATGAAATGGTGTGACAAGGAGTTTGTGAATTGTGTAGTGGAAACTTAGCAGAAGGCTATGGTTTAATGATTTTAATGTGAAATAGGTAGTGAATGATAGGAAGTGTATAGGCTAGGGTTTTATGGAGTATAGTTGATAGTGTAAGTGAGTGAAAGCTAGGGTTTCCTTTACCAAAACAATGGAGAATAAAAACTGTTGAAAACATTTTCTAGAGAAAACCTTGAGAACAAAACACTTTATATTTGAAGAAATTTCTTGAAAATATGGTGTAGATGATCACTTACTATTTGTAGAAGCTTTAGGGATATTTTAAAAATATTTATAATCTAGCAAAAATACAAATTTCGCCCTGAAACCATGAAGAAAATTTGCATTTCAAAACCCTGGAAAATCTGCAAAAAGGCCTCGAAAAGGTCATGAAAGGGTCGCATCTGGCAGAAAGGTCACGAAAAGTTTGTGCCTGATAGATGGGTCGCAGAAGGTTCGCGCCTCTCTGAAACTACAAAAAAAAAAAAAAACCCTCCCTTTCTCACAAAATTCGCCTTCTCTTGATTTGCACAATGATGTCATGAGACCTAAAGACATGTAGAGTAAAACTATTTTAATTCAGCTCCTCCATAGGCCTTTATAATTTTCTTTTGGTGTCTTAGTAATTAATGAAGTAGGGTGGCCCAGCTCACCAATTTATCTTTACCTTTTTAACTTTAGGACCTTTTTGAAATTTTGGAACCTTGGGAACATTATTACACATAAAAACATAAATTACATTTGAAATCAAAAATTTTATTGAAGATACTTTCCTATTATGACTCCTCCAAATTTTGGATTTATGCATGAGATGGTAGTTTAGTGACCTTGAAACCCTAATGACATAATGGAGACTCTTAACTAAATTGAATCATGATGGAAATGACTGAAGTGATGATGAAAAGCTCTTATTGATGATACACTCAACTTATTTTAGGAGATGAACCAACAATTTAAAATTTTGGAAAGAGTGGAAACAATCCTAGACCTAATGCCAAGTGACTAAATTTTTTTTTAAAGAGTTAATGAAATGAGAAAAATTTACTTAGGGGCCCTATTAAAACATGATAAGAGTCCCTTTGATCACTAGTGACAGGATGCAAAGACTGACACTAACATTGGCTCCAGCTGGGGATGGCAGCTCCTAGGAGGTGTCAAGAACGCCATAGACCAAGTAGCCTAACCATTGGGCATGGATTCAAAAGTTAAAAACCAAAATGAATACTGAAAACTTGACATGATAAACTAACTAACTCAAAACTAAATTGTAGAATAATTGCAAACTTTATTGGAAGATACTATTTAAAACAAATGTTGAGAATTCATCTTATTCATCACACCCACTCTAACTGATCCATACATCACTTGATCAAGTGAAATGGAACAACCAATGCAACCATGTAAGCATTTTGTTTGCTAGTTGAATTATCCGCAAGTGCTTGCTCATGAGAAAGAAGGGAAAACTACTGAAAGGCAACTCCCATGAAAACTTGTCAACAAATTGAATCTTAATGAAATTGGAAAGCATGAGCCCACCAACTAACCTCAAGAATGTTGCAAAAGGATCTTCATAGGAATACATATTAATTTCCATCCCATCTAATACATTACTGCTCTGCTCTAGGTATTCTTCGTACCTTGATTTTAAAATTTTATCAACATCCTTGCTTTCCTCCCTTGATGATTGCAGCAAGTTGACAAAAGGATCCTGAAACTCTTGAATGGCTAAATTTTCTTGATAATCAACAGCAAAATAATCATCTTCTTCATTAATCTCCTGATATGACTGCAAATATTTGTATGAGCTTTGTAATGAGACTCCTACTGAACAAGACAATGAAGACGGTTGTCAGATCGAAGTTTTATCATCTTTTCTTTGAAGCTCATAACCAACTAATGGAGGACTTTGATTACAAATATCATCCAAAACATCAGCTATTAGATCATGGATAATTTGAGAAGACTGTTGGAACTTATCATACATTGGTTTGAATGAGATTAGATGATTTTCTATAGGCTTATGATTCTTTATTTCAGAGATATTATCAAAATTTCTCTTCAAAAACCGAAATGAGTCAAAACTTAACAGTAAAGAATCATCCTGCATCAATTTATAATATGTTTCAGGCTCTAAGTTTTCATCTGTGATTTGAAACTCAATTTAACTTAGTGGTTGGGATTCTGGAGCAAAAGAAGTTTTCATATCATAAGTGACCTCCTCAACCAATTGATGAGAAGGGTGCCCATTTATACTGCTCACAACTCGCTTATCTGCTTGCTTATAGTTTTCTCTTATTTTTGAAAATGAGGAGAAACAAAAGGGTAAGTATTCATTATCACAAAGTTCATTGTGTTCTTCATGATCAATATAAAAACTGAAATACTTTTGATTTCTAATATTATGAAAGTTTTCTCTCAGAAATTGAAATGAAGGGAAACTCGAAGGCAAAGATCTCTCACTTACTTTTAAATTTTCTGCATTTTATTCATTGATGTCATCATTGATATGTATAGGTTGAGTGTTATATTTGAGCAGTTGTAATTAAACTTCTCCCTCCCAAAAACATGTCGATGATTGCCTTGAAGAGTCAACCTCAATTTCGACTACATAATCATCATCATACTGATCATACATGGGTAAATCATCAAGATAAGTAATGTCATCAAACATACACATTAGAACATAAAATTGATTCTCCTCGATTTGATCTAAAAATCCATTTTCATGGTTGTCCATAAATTAATACAAAAAAAAATCATTTTTTGATCTATGGTAACTGGGATTAGCAAGAAAATGTTTAGGGCCAAAAAAATATTCTTCTGCAATAAGTGGGACATGGTGTTTTTGAACAAAAAATTAATTTCTCAAGGTGATATTTTGCATTAATTCTTCCATTGTACTTATCAAAATGTCGAGCTTTACTTCTAAAGATGTCAGGTATTCCTTTTCTATGTTCTCCCTTTCTTCTACCTTCAACTTTAATATTTTGATTAGCAAATTAGCTTCCACATCTATTGCATTGTCCTGCATTTCTTCGAGCATTGTAGCATTCCTTTCTCTCAATTCAAATTCCATTTCTGGATCAAATGCATTCAGGTAGCGTAAGAGAGCTGAACGAGGAGGTGGTTTTATATTAGCAGGGATTGAATGGTATACTTGATTAAACCTAGCTGAAAAATGTTGCACTGTTTCTACTGGCCATATTTTCAGATGATTATATTCTTCTAAAATCAGAAAAGGATTCCTTTTTATCACCCATTTATCAAGGAAAACTTTCACAAATTGATGGAAATAAAAAATCCTTGCAACTGGAAAGTTTTTGAGCCATTCCTTGGCTTCGCCTTGCAAAGATTGAGCAAATATCTTGATACTAACATCATCTTCATCAACCTCAAAAAGGTGGAGAAAGTTTTCAAAAACCTGAATGCGTTTCTCAGCAGTGATGTTACCATATTCTCTATCAAACCTGGGAATATATTTGTAATATTTTTTAGAGAAATTATGGAGTATAGGAGGTAAGATGAGTGGCATGTATCTATCTGGAATTTTACAGGGTATAGGAGTATATATAGAAGTTGTAAGATTAGTCTTGATTACTTGAGGCTCATCAAGCGGAAGATGATCATCATAAGATTCAGAAAAAGGCTCTTGACCGAGATCAAAGGCATAAGGAGAATTTGAATCCAAAATTTTCAGAGGGAAGGAATCAAATACAGATTTGGGATCTTTATTCAAATACAGTATACTTTGAAAAAACTTCTTGAAATTCTCAGTAAAAGAGAAAAAATAATCCAGGAAAAAGAACATGATGTCTTGGATGAAAGTCCAAGTTGAATACTTGATCTTTCCATGTTGTATTTTCATATTTATGTTGGCAAGGTTCATCCTCCAGTGGAGTCTTAGATTTTATTTTGAAACGAATTTGGAATCGCCAGGTGAATGATTTCAACCTTTTTTGTGTCCGATCTTTGTTCACCATCAGCAATCAGATCTGATCCTTATCATTCTTTCCCAGGGAAGATATGTCAACTCATTCCCCAGCAACAGCGCCAAGATGTTAGCACTCCACCAGATCTCCAAAGGCTGAGGAGGAGACCAGCAAAGGTAATCGCGGACCACTTTGACCTAGTAGCTAGCCGTATTAGGTTGAAAGGGCTCTCTCAATGAGATCATAGCCAATTTGACTGGATCATGTGAGATATAAGGCTAGGTACGTAAATTATGGTTTGATTTGATTTTGAAGGTTTATGTTGGATGGTGAATTAGGTCAAGGAAAAACTAGGTCAGGGCTCTGAAAATCATATTTGCAGAGATGTAATGGGGCAAGGTATGCACACATTTTAGCACTTTAAATATCTCTGGGGAATATGGTAGATTTATACGGTTTCAAAACAAGCATGAACATCATGAATTTTTTTATATCATAAGAAAATGAACATAAATGTGAAAGCTTCTCCAAAACAGATTATTGAATCAATGAATTTTGCTTATAAAACCTATAAATCAATCACATAATACATGGAAATTAAGATGCAAGGTACAATACATTTAAAAATATGAAGTCTTCCTTCTGCCAAGACACCTCCTTACACATTGTTTTATAGCGAGTCCCATGGGCCTTAATCTCTTTGTATAGTTCTTATCTTTCTGCAATTCTGATATATGATGCAACCCGAGATTAGGATCTTCTAAAACCCGACCAATGATACTTATATCAAGTTGAATTGTTTTTATTCACGCTGATAGACCTCCTTTTCTTGCTTTGTTACATTCCTTTACTTTCGTATCTTAGGTAAGAATTTAATCGGGATTTTAGGGCCCAAATAGAGAGAACCTACTTGAGATATTCCTCCTTTTATCCTCTTTGTAATATCACCTTTCCTCGCACCAAGTTACAACCCTTAACCTTACACCTTTTCACAGACCTTATCCGAATTTCCTTCTTGCAATATAGTCCAAAAATCTCAGAGTTATGTGGACTATTCTTCTTGGAATCTAAGTGAAGTCTACATGGGTATATATAGTGGTCAGACCCTGTTAATTAGCCGACCTGTGCCTAGTGAACCATTGTGTCATATTTTAGTGAGACAACATGATATAGGCCGTATTATATAAGGAGTGTATACATCATACTTTGACCCAACATGGTGGAGTGATAGACAAGGTCTTGGAGCAATAATTATTCCCTTTATAAGTGTAACATCGCTTCATATACATGACTCTTAAATTATATTTATGACAAGATGAAAAACTCATAAAGACATTAAGAAGAAGTCTTTGACCTATAATAAATATCCTTGCTCATGAAACCCATGAGTCAATATTTACAAAATAAATTTTATTATATTTATCTTCTTCATTACATAAATTCATAATTACTAGTCATTATGAATACCGAACCTAGTTACACTTTCCAACACTTTATTGGAATAGATATGTCCTCCTTAATTAAGAAGGATAGATAAACACATCATAATTGTCTTCACTTGGGAAGACATAATGGAGGATTTGGTAAACATATCGAATCTTATGCTCTTTTAGGATGTATTATGCCATCCAGCGATTACATGGTTAAAGAAAAAGAGGGTTTTAGTAGTTGTCATGTTGTTGAACATTGGCACGGCCTCAGCACATTTTGTGAAATAGTCAACCACCGCAATGAAATACTTATGGTTACCAGCAGATGGAGGTCGACACTCCATAAATTCTATGGCCCACTTACAAAATGGGCCAGCTGAGATGAAAAGATGGAGGGGAGTTGGAGGGGCTCACACCTTAGGGGTGAAATGTTGGCAATTGGAATAGTGTTTGAATGCTTCAATGCAATCACCGAAGAGAGAAAGCCAAAAATACCCAGCACGTATGATTTTCTGGGCAGTAGCGATACCATAGAGGTGGCCACCACAAGCGCTACTATGGGAGGCATTGAGGACTTTTTTAGCTCCAGCATGTGTGAGACAATGATGAAGGACAGTATCTACACCACGACGATAAAGTTCATCACCGATAAGAAGGTAGCGAGGGGCTTGGTGTTAGATACGTCGTCGAGTATCACGATCAAGATGGAGAGTGAACTTTTGGGTTCGCAAATAAGTGAGGATGTCACCATACCAAGGATCATCTGTGGTAATGGAAAAAAAATGTTTATCGGGAAAATCATCATTAACTGGAGGTTCGTACGTACCCGTAGGTAATTCAAAAATTAGTTCAGCGAGGGCTAAACCTTTCTTAATCTTTGGTGTGAAAAATTCAAGATCGAATTCCTGGAGGATAACGATCCAACGAGCATACTTCCCATTGATGATATGATGGTTCAATAGGAAGGACATAGGGTTGGAATTAGTCACAACCTTGGTGGAATGCATGAGGATATAATGACGAATTTTTTGGACAGAGAACACAAAAACCAGCGCTAATTTCTCTTCATGTGAGTAGGATACGGGGGGGGGGGGGCTACAAGGTTCTTAATTACATAATAGATAACATGCTCGATTCCATTGTCGTCTTCCTGAATAAGGACCCTAGCGACCGATTGGGTGGAAGCTAAATGTACAGGATGAAATCCCTATCAACTTTAGGGGGACGAATCAAGGGAGAAGAACATGTTTCAGGGCATCAAAATAATATTGAGCATAGTCATCCCAAACAAATGGAATGTTATATCTAATAAGTCTAAGGAACCCATGCACGGTGGTGGCATAGTCAAGTATGAACCGATGAAGGAAATTAGCTTTGTCTTGGAGGCTTTGTAACTAGTGTAAGGTACGAGTAATAGGAAGCTCAAGGATGTCTTGAAATTTCAAGGGGTTAAGTGTTATACCATATTTAGAAACAATGAAGCCTAAAAGATGGCCGACAGGAACACAAAAGACACACTTCAGTAGGTTGAGGTGGATATTATACTTGCGACATCGGAGGAAAATAGTATGTAGATCATGAAGGTGTTGCACACAATGCTTAGAATGCGCAGTGAGGTCATCTAAATAAAAAAGGAAAATATGAGCCAGGTCATGGAAACAGTATCACATGGCTCGCTAAAAAGTGGCTCCGGTGTTCCTAAGGCCGAACGACATGACCCTATAGGCGAAGGTTCCACACGGACTAATGAACACAGTATTAAGCTGATCAGCACGACAGATAACAATCTGGTTGTATCGAGAGAAACCATCCATGAATGATAGAACCTCATGCCCCGCACACTCGCCAATGATTTGGTCAATGAATGGTGTGGGAAATTTGTCTTTGGGACAAGCTTTGTTCAAGTCATGAAAGTCAGTACAGACATAGATGGTGCCTTGTTTCTTGAGAACGGGAACTGGATTGGACACCTAAGTGGTGTATTCAATGGGATAGATAAAACCAGCCTGCTTGAGCTTATTAATTTAGGCTTTGACAACCTCTCGTTTGGAAGGATTAATGGGTCTCAACATCTGAAGGATAGGATTGGCATCGGGCCATGTATCGATATGGTGTTCGATAATGGCAGGATCAAGTCCAGGCATTTCCGAATAGGACAAGGCGAAAAAATCATGAAATTACTTGAATAGCTTGGTGTAAGCCTTAATTTATTTCGGGGTGCATTGGGTAGCCAAGGTAATGTTTTCTTATACCCCTGGTTTGTCAGAAATGTTGATTTTAATGATAGGAGATATATTGGCCATATTTCCTTCTTCGAAAGCATTGGGCGCGGGGATGGTATTTCTAAACCAATCGACTTCATCAGGAATGAAGTATTTTGTTTCCAAATAATATTGTTCATGGGACTGCTACGGGAGGAAGTATGCACGATGGTGCATATCATCCCATGGAAAGTCAGGATTAGTTGTCACTTCCATAATCTCTTCATCAAAATGTAATATGGGGTGATTAGAGGAAGGCGGTCGGGACCACCTGACGCGGTAGAGCTACCTGACTCATCATCATGTGAAGAAAGGATCACATGTGCAACATCACGGGGGGTGACAAAAGAGTAAGAAGATAAGGGATCTACCAATGTTGAGCCCAGGGTGATCGTTGAAGGGAGGTCAGGCGAAACAGGAGGGGAAGTCCCATAGGGGTCTTCCATCATCGGTCTCATGGATGATGGTAGGGAGAAAATGGTGGCCGAAGGCTCCATAATCTCGACATCGGGGGGTGGGGTTTCAATGGGAGTGGTTAAATCCTCACGTTGGACTGGATCATACTACGCAAGGACGGGAGAGGCGTATTGGTTCTGTTCAATATCGTACTCCCAAACTACCTCAAAAGAGGTGCAGTAATGTGTGAGGAGGGGACAACAGTGGGTATAATGTCCATGGAGATCACACAAATCACAGGGATGGTTGGTGTGAATATTGTTAGGGTTCTTAGTTGCAGTCGAGGAAGGAACAAAGACTTCAGGGACCGTAGACTCAGGGAACGCGACATTGACCATGCACTTGATATGAGGAAATTTAGGACAATGATGGGTGGCATGACTGACAACATCACAAAAAGCACACGGGGGGGTACTCTTTGGAGGATGAGGATGAGCAGGGTTCATCGAGGTGGCCTTGTCTTTAGGTGCCTTCTTGCGAGCTTTGCCCCCCTCACCCGAAGCTTTCGCAACAGGAGTAGGTTCCTGTTAAGGTGGCTGAGGCACGGAAGCAAAGGGAGGGGTCATGGCGACCGGTTGGACCGAGGTCAAAGTAAGATAAGGTTTGGGTTGACCAAGTGGAATAGTGGTTGGGGGATCAATGTACCAGACTAGGATCCCCAGGGTCATGTTGGGAAGAGATAAGGTAGCCATCATAGGTAACGAAAATACTCCAGGTGGGGGATCTAGAAATGGTATCTGACCAAAGGGGTAATGGCTAGGCAGGACAGCTCCGAGATGGTTAAATCCAGGAGGAACCATTCCAGGAGGGTAGATAGGCTCATGGATACCAGCTATAGATGAGTGGCATTGATGAGGGGCTCTTAAAGGCTAAGTCGAGGTGCTAGGAGCAGGTTGCGGGGGACGGGGCTGTTGACTAGTCGAAGTGGGCTGCTTGAGGTCGGACCGAGACGATTGCATAATACAAATGTTCGACGAGCTGGGATTAGATATAGGAGGAGAAAGACCAGGGAATGAACCAAGAAAAGAGGATTCTTTGTAGACTCTGGGTGAAACACAAGTCAAAGGTTCGACTATTTGTTTATTGGTCACCAAAGAGATGATGGACTCAGGCGAGGTCTGAGACTTCAGTTCGTAATATGTCAACTGGTCGATGGTTAAAATATTTCCATTGTGAGCAAAGCACATCTTACGGTGAACTGTAGATGGGATAGTAGACATCGCATAAGTGTAGCTACGACCCAATAACATACTGTAATCTAAGGGGGCATCTATGACTTCTACATCAACACAAAAAATCTTTCCCGTAATATTAATAGGTCAGTTGCGGAATAATCCAATGGGCTGCGAAGAGTGGTCATCCCACGCACGGAGGGTGATAGTGGAAGGGGAAAGCTCAGGAGATCTGAACTGCTTCCAAACTGAAGCGGAAATCACATAGTTGGATGCCCCCTCGTCAATGGTATAATGAGAGACGTTGGAATTTCGGATCTTGACAAGTATTTGGAAGGCGATGGAAGCAGGAAGGGGAGGAGGTTCTGACCGTTCAACATCAAAGACGATCAAACGACCATCTAAAGGATCCACAGCGCCCATGGCAATGAGTATAGATTTTTGTTGTGAAGGGCACGACTAGAGGAGTTCCAGCATTGATATGGCAGCAGGGGATTGCGCCAAATAATCTACCATACTATACGAATGGGAAAATTTACCAGAAGCAGTGTTTTGGCATAATGGTCCCTTGGGGATCTTGGTATGAACCTTTACCTTTGCTTGAGGGATATGAAAAGGACAATTGGGTGTTGCAAGAGGCTCTATGGGACCTGAAGAAGGGGGCTCAAGGGTAGACTTACAGGGAGGCTTTTTGTACTAACAGGACCGAGTCTGAAGGTTAAGGTCAATGGTAATGGGTTGGTCAGATTTCATCATGAGAATCTGGTAATTAGAGGTACAAAATGGAGGAGGTTGAGTGGTTGCCTGACCTTCATGGGGTTGAGTAGCCACGAATCCTTGTTGGGGGAAAGGATTGGTAAGCATAGTCGGTTTCATACATGCAGCATTAGGAGGAATCGAAGGGGAGGCTTGCTGTCCTTGGGACACTGCTTGAGCTTCCCACATTTGCCGCATCCGAGGTAAAAGAGGGAAATTTTGGGTGTAGTGACCATAGACACCGCAACAAGAACAATGTTTGTTCATGTGAACATGTCTATCCTGATTGGGCTAAGTGCCCTGTTACTGCTTAGCAGTGTTAGGTGCATTCCCTTGGGGATTGGGTCTTGGATTACCTGAGGAAGATTGGTTTTGGTTGCCTTTTCTCTTATTTTTTTAAGTAGTAGGATTAGTCGCACCCTTTTGTGCATACACCTGACCCTGGGGGGTGGTGGTTATTTTTGCGGGGGTTAAGAAGGTAAGAGAGGCAGAGGTGCTAATGCTGGAGGAGCTGGAGCACCAAGCTGTGGATACGGATAATAAGGAGGTTGGGCAACATTGTGGTAAACAGGTTAGGAAAAAGGAGGAGGCATGCCATATCCTAGATACATGCTACCGGGAGGGGGAAGAGTGCTAGAGGATTTTTCCCCTCCCTTAGGGAAACCATAACCCATGGGAGGATGAGTGTGCGGATGAGAAAGAGCACCAACGATACCATCGGCGGCATGGGATGCCCCCGGTGCATTGGCACCACTAGGTCTAGGGAGATCAAGTAAGACGGTATAAACATAACCAAACTGTGCGTAGATCAGGTCATATTTCAATGCAATCTAGAGAGCAACTTCTTCGGTCTGAGGGAAATGAGATGTAACATATTTTCCGATGGTAGGAAAAAGGGATCTGAGAAACCAGTCCATGTAGACACGGTCTTCGAAGGTAGGGGCTTGACAATAAAGGTTTTTTCTTCTCCGCCATTCATGGACATGATTAGATAGGTAGGTCACAGACGATTGACGGAAAGAGGTAAAAATTTTGGTACCAATGTCATAACGAAGGGGAAGGTGGAAGTAAGTTAGAAAAGCCCTAGCAAGAGTCGAAAACATAGTATGAGAGGAGGAGGCCTGGTCAAAGTACCACTTAGAAGCTTCTCCAGTAAGCATACGTTAGAACAACTAAAGACGGACAGAGTCATCGATGATGGAGTTAGATGAAAACCACATGTGGAAAGATCGAACATGGTTTGTAGAATCCTCTCCAACAAGACCTTCAAAATTGGGGATGTATGAAGGGAGCTTGGTTGGCATAGTAGGCCAACCAAGATCATGGTGTATGGGGTCATTGATCAACTGGTTAAAATCAGGAATACTAAGGCCTGCCATATAACGGAGCAAGGGAGCAGTCGGGATAGTTCATGTTGCAATCCCACTAGTAGTATTCCCAGCATTAGGGCCGGGGCTACCACCAACGTTAGGTCCTGAACCAGACATGGTGAAGGTGACAGGAGGAGAACCGGGGATAGAACTAGAAGGGGAACCCGATGAACCAAAATCAGAGTCATAATGAGGCCTCAGTGGAGGACGAACTTGAACCCTACGTGGAGGAGTAAGCCTTCCTACCGGAAAGTGAGGATGAAGGCCAATAAGTCTCCGGGATGAATACCTTGGGGAAGCAATGATGGAAAAATAGACATAGATCACAGAAGGAAGAGAGACCAACAAAGGCAAGGAGGTCCAATATAAAATGATTACAATGTCTAAACAAGGGCAAGGAGGCACAGGATCAATTGATTACAATGTAATAGTCTTGGCCTGGCGGTGTAAACCAAGCGCTCTTCACTTAGGGTGTGCGTGTATGTGATAAGTGTGTTAATTAATTTTAAACCCAAAAGTGTGTAGAGAAAAAAGAAAAAATGTGTTGTATAATTGTAAATAAATCTGCAAATAACAGTAAAGTAAACTTAATATAACATAAAATAAACAGCTAAAGATGCATCAATTTCAACCAAGAAGGAGGCCTTCCCAACAACTAGTCTATGGGTGGGAAAAATCTAGTCAAAATGCACAAAATGGCCAATGGATCTAAATTCGGGAGGGACAAGGATCTAAAGGTCAGATCTACTAGAAATAGGTGCAGCAAAACAGCGAAAAACCAGAGGAAAAAAATGTTGCAAAATGAAGTGGCGAAAGGCTACAACCTGAAGGGAAGCGGAGGGGGCCCTAAAGGAGGACAAAAAAAAACTGAAAAGAGGTGTTTTGAATGGATGAATAAAAAATTTGAAACGGTTCTGAAAGTATAGGTTTAGATCTGAAAAAATAGCTGAACACACTGAAATCTGAGATGACATGCTTCAGCTAAACTCCTCCTAAAAAGGTGGAAGCATACTGAAGCCCTAGGGGGCTTGGTTCCTACTTCGACGAGTAAAACAGAGCAAGTACAGGTCCAAGACAGGTGGAGACAGAGGTCAGAAAACCCTGAACAGTAGCCAAAACAAACCCAAAAAAATCACAAAAAAAATCTCGCAAAAAGTACAGGTCGCAGTTTCTGACATGTTTTCAGTAGATTAGGTCACAAGTTTTAGGCATTTTTCTGCGCCCTGAAGGTTGAGGTCACAGGTTTTTGCCCAAAAAGTGTGACCTGCACTTCTGACACTCTCAGGATCAGGTTTTAGAAAAAAATGTCGTCTTAACTGCGGCTGATACCTGTCACCTGCGCAATAGGCCCAGAAACACACGGAAGTTATAATTTTTATTGTTTTAGGGTTTTAAAGGTTAAAAACCACATCAAGAAAATAAAAACAAGAAGCTGAAGAAAAACCCTAGGGGTTGAATTAGCTGGGCATGCAGGGATCTGAAAAACGACAGCGGTTGTAATCATAAACCCTTGTGGAGTCGCCAGTTGTTAGTGTGAATTCTAATCACAAGTGTACGAAAAAAAATCATTTTATTTGTGCATAAAAAACAACCCTAACATCAAAGATGGTTGTAAATTTCTTTAGATCTACAGTTAGTTGACCAATACAAATGCTACAAAATCTAGATCTATGCAATTAAAAGACATTAAACAACAAATAAATAAGATTTGCACCATGCATCCAATGAACAAGACAAGAATATTTTTAAATAATTTTTGTATTATGACACCTGGGAAGGGAATATTGAAAGATGTTACCAGTCCCCCTCAATGGGATTGGTTCTTGTATGTCCTCAACGCTTCAAATCTAAGATCTCTCTCTCTCTTGATGGTGTTGAAAACCCAGGCAAAAATGGAACTCAAAGGGAGCTCACAAGCAAAATGGTAGCAAAATATGAAAATGATGGAAGATCAAAGTCAGGCCAAAAGTATAGATCCAGAGTGATCTTTAGGATGGAAAAACCCTTCTATTTATAAAAAAATATTGAATTAGTCTAGATATTGGTGCATAATTAAAATATTATTAACCAAATCTAGATCCAAATTTTATGGAAAATTTTATTATATTTGTTGGAGGGAAAAAAAATTTGAATTTGGCCAAATCCCTTTATTTGTAAATAATAAATAAAATAAATGATTTATTTATTATTTTAAGAATTTGGTTGAGAAATAATTAAATAAATAGTGATTTATTCAATTATTTATAAATGATTTAGTCAAATTTAATAAGGAATATTATTTAAATAATGTTTTAAATAATTATTCCTAGAAAATAATGGGATAAATAATGATTTATCTAATTAATTTTTATGTTTTGGGTTAAATATGACCAGGAATATTAATTAAACAGTTATTTAACTAATTATCTTTTGAGGAAAAAAAAAAAAAAGGATTCATTCAATTATTCCTCGTGGGGTTTCCTATTTAGACCATAAACAACTTAATAAATTAAGGATTACTAAGTTATTTTTCATAATGAAAACAGTTCTACTAGGGTAGAATTGATCTTACATGGTGTACTTCGGTCCGTTTAATAGTAACAGGTTAGATGAACAAAAATTGATGTAACATCCAAAAATTGGTGTAACATCCAATATAAGAGCAGCCTTTGAGGACCGGTATTCTTTGAGGACTGGGAATCCAAGATAAGAATAGTCCTGGTGGAACACACCCTGAGAACCTGGATGGGGTATGTTCCAAGAGAGACAATGATGAGGGTATCTATACATGACTGGTCTCACCAGCATTGTGCTCCGATATTTTGGAGAGATAAAGATGTTAGTCAAGGCCTTTCTATGTGACAATGCTGGTCGATATGATGTTATACAGATGGGTTACCAATCTGACTCTTCTTATGAGAAATTATTCAGATTGAGAATGACCAAGTACCATTATGAATATCTCCTTAGTGAAGAGGGAGTGTTGAAAAGTAACTAGGTCTGGTCTTCATAATGACCTGTAATTGTGATTTTGTGTAATTTATGAAAACAAGAAAAATAAAATTACTGTTGTAATGCTTGTCTCATGGGTTTCACAAGCAAGAAATTCTTGTCTCACCATCTTGTGCTTTCTACTTAAGCTCCACATTTTCCTTTTTCAAACTGCTTATTTCTTCTAGGGTGGCTACAAGTTTTCCCTTGAAATCCTTTTTGAGATCTTCTTCATTTTCTTCATCTTCTAGGTCCTCCTTGGTCTTGATGACTCCACTCTTGTTTTCAACTTATTTTAAGGGTTAAATATTTACTTCTTTCTTTCTATCATCTTTCTAATTAGAGTTCATACTCAATGCTTCTTTTGAGTGAATATCTTGAATTTTTTCCCACATACCTTTTGTCGATGAACATTTTTCCAATTTTTCCTTTATAGGATCTGGTAGCCCATTCAAGATTTCTTTTATCGCTCTTGCATTATATTCCTTGGATTCTTCTTCCACCGTGCTTTCAGTAATCATTGACTCCGATACTTCAAAACCTTGAGCCATCAAGAATAATTTCTTTCTACCCTTCCATACTTCAAAATTTGTTCCATTTAACATAGGGGCTTCGTCAACCTCGTTTTCATCTGAATTCTTGACTGAGGAAGAGATATATTTAGAAGGATTGGAGGCTTTCTTCCTTGGCTTTTCCATTTTTGTTCTAAGGATCTACCTTCAAGTTGTTAGGCTTTGAGTGAAGGTACTAGCTCTGATACCAATTGTTGGAAATACTGAGAGGGGGGGTGAATAATTATTTCTTTTCAATTGTTGTTTTTACCAATTAGATCACTTATAATAAGAACACAAAATGAACAATAAGAATAAATAATTTTATTAATTAGGAATAGCTAGGACTTCAATCCTCTTCTTTACAATAAATCAAGTATAATACAGTGCAGGGCTTCAAGCCTAGATGAAGACAACAATCTCAAATCCACCAGGCTCCAATATGTACTTTTCAAAGCATCGACTTAGACTTCACGAGGCTCCAACCCTATCTTCCAAGTCTCCAACCTTTTCATTATGAGGAACCAACCTCTAGGGCTCCAACCTTATCTCAGGTACAGGCTCCAACCCGGTCTTCTTGAGGACTCCTATCCTATAAGGCTCTAACCCACAACTTCAATTCATCAATATTTGTTTATTATTTCTTCACAGCTCCCAATATCTTCTTCAACGAGTCATCTCAATCTCTTCAACAATGTCTTCTCCAAATCACTTCATCAATGAAAACCTTGTCCTCTCAGAAGGTGTTGCCATTTCTCTTCATGTCACCCAAACACTTTCTCCAAGGTTACCTCATGATGGCTTCAATACATCATGGTCTCCAATAGTATCTCTAAGACTAACTTCTATAATTATTCCAAATATCTTCAAGTATCCTTCAATGTGTCTTCAATAGCTAGCCCAAAAGGGTCCAATAAATACTCCTCAAAGTATGCTCCAAATCTCATTTTCAAAATAGTCTCTAAGACTTCACAAGTCTTCACAAGTGAACTAGTCTTCAAGTCTTTACAAGTAAACCAATCTTCAAGTATTCATAAGTCTTCAAGGGTTCTTATTTAGGGTCTCCAATTGGTTTCTCAAAAAATTTTGCTCCAAACAATTCTTTAATTGCTTCAAATAACTATCAATTTAGGCATGTCCTAGATCCTGAAAAAATGCTTTAAGCCTTCTCCAATTAAGCCCTTATTAATCATGGACCTGATCTGAAACAATGTAATATAGTCTACAGGTCTAAAAAATTAGGGTCTTCCCATAAGTCTGAAGCACAATAGGTCTTGAATCACCACATTTCATAGGTTTGCAAAGGAATCCGAACCACAAAAAGATGATACAATAGGTCTAGATGCTTCCAAAAGTATGCATATATTTCATACTATGATTCTTAACATTGTTGATTTAAAGATGCTTTGATTATCTCTAACAATGTTAAGAATATGCCAAAAAGATATTCAAAATTCAAAGCACAGGATCAAGGTATAGGTCACAAGTTTTAGTCTTAAATCCTTAGGGTTGAGCCTCTCCTTGTCCTCCATAGGTCCGTGGATTAATGTCACATTTCTGAACTAATCACAGGTTCAAATATTACGATTCATAAGTCCTGATTACAGTGATTTTACAGGAGAATCACATATCTGAATTAACCATCCTTAATAAGTGATTTAAACCAATTGTCCTTAACTCCAACAAGTCTGAGTTCTGTGGTAGGTTCTAGGCTACAATAAAATGCTTGAAGTCCTATACTATCTCTTGTTCAAGGCTGCCAAACAAGCTCGTAGTCGTGTATCTATCACTCAACATATTTGGTACCTGTAATCATATATTCTGAGCCACTGTTTGGTCATAGGTTGCCCAAAACATGATGCCAAAGTCCTTCTCGGCCTCCTTAATTCTATGTTGAATCTATGAATTTCTCACCGAAAATAATTGCTTGAAATGAGTGTTTATACTTGTATTTATAGTGATTTCGACCATGACCAAAGGGACACTTCTATTGGTGAATAATCCAACTTATATAGGAATGCATAGGTTAGCTAGGGTGACTAATATATTATATTATCTTAAAAATTCAATTTCTTCCAATATAGAAGGAGTTAGAGGGTGTGTAATGGCTCGTTGGAAATGGTTTTACCTCCTCTACACTCTTATGCCAATTCCACCCTTAGATAAGGCCACTTGATCATCAATAAAATAATATTTGTGAAACTTTCATCATGGCAGCCTATAATATTTTATGTCTTTGGCATTCAAGGTAAAGGTTCCTTCATTAAGGCATCATCCAACAAGGTTAGGGCTTCTTAGAATTTGTATAAACAAAGGATAGGGTTTCATTCATGTATGTGAATGTCTTCTTCATAATATTATGGCTTTCAGTTTTTGTGGGGTCCATGCATCATATAAGGACAAGGATGTACTATATCCATGTGTCTAGAAGGGTTTTATGATAGGGGCTTCTTAGTTCATCATTCTGTATCATTATATCATTCAAGATAGATCTAGGGCTTCATTTTTCATGATGTATAGAGTTTCATATATGTACTTAGGGTTTTGTCATGTAGTTAGGGAAACATCATGAAAGGGTTTAAGGCATGTATTACAAGAATATTTTCCATCTCCAACAATGCCATATTGACATCAATGACAACTTTGACCAACAACACTCTCTTGGTGGTGGTCTCGACTACTAACATCGTCACCACACTGGCTCGATAGGTGGTGGGCCCATATATCTTCCTCCGGAGGGGTGCTTGGGTAGGCTTGGAGACGAGGCTTGACCCCCCCAAAATCCATCGTATTCATTGATCTAGAAAGCACGCTTTATTGACTCTTACTTTTTGGGGGCAAGTGCTAGCTTAACTGCCACACTTGTTACCCCATTGGAGCTACTCCAGGGTGAGGTCTCTCCAGGATGGATGTGGATCCGCCTGATAAATGGCCATTTTTTAAACCTTTAAATTTAAAAGTGGGGGGAGGCCCATATTCCATTGTCTTTTATGATTTTTCTTCTTTTTCTTTCTCCTTCATTTTTTATATAGAGCTCCAAATACTCTTTGAGCTCATGAACCAAAATCATATGCAATATAAGAAATTTAAGGAAACACAAAGGGGGTAAAACAAGAGTGATCTATGGTCTCCATTCCTTAGGTTTCAATTTTTTCTAGATTAACAGAAGGATCCCACCTGCATAGTTGGGCCCATCCCTTTAATAGGTCTCACCACAAGTGGAATTTTATGGTGAATAAGTGGCTCATTGAATTGATTTTTCTCCCTCTATGTTGTCATATCAACTTAATTCACCCTAAAACTTATTTATTACTCTCTACCTTGGTTGTGGTGTTATCCTTGGTTCTTATGAGGATGGATTCAATTCCAATGTCTTGCATGAGTCTCAAGTCACTTATTCTCTGTCCTGGTGCGATTTTCATCGTGATGGGAGATATAAGGCCTTAGCATGGCTTGTGTTACAATTTGAGGCTCAATTATATATGGCTCCATAGAGGTAATTGCTATCACCACTCAATTTCTCAGGTATTTGTTGTTGGTGTCTGGAATTTTAGTTATGTAGGTTATGGTGCTCTAGTTCTCTTTTCTCCTGGCCCTCTTTGGGAAGGTTGGAAGTTCCTTGTTCTTTTCACACCATGATTCATGGATGGAATGGAAAAAATAAAGGAACTTCACAAGGCCATCAGAGCCTCAGACCTTATTGACAAGCTCTTAGGCTCTACGTAGTCCTTGGTGTCCACAATTAACAAGTTCGAGAAATTAATTGAGCGACATTGATGTTCGTTCCAATTTTAGAAATTATACAAACAATATGTATACCAATGGATTCAATCCAATCATACAATATTCTAGAGCAAGATATTGAATCCTTCTACAATTAATTTGTGTAAATTAAACATGATCGCATAATCACACCAAGTAAGAGAAAGAAGAAAATCAATCACACAACACAAATATTTTTCATGGGGAAAGCTTGCTGCTAAAAAATGCCTCTATCTTTATTGCATATTCAACCAAGGAATCATGAAACAATACAATGCACTCTTCTCACAAGAGTCTGTTGCACTCTACCAACTGTCTCACACTAATCCAGACAAAATCGACCAACACTTAGCCAATTTCTTGCCTTTGCTCAGCCTGCCTTGCTTTCACAATTCTAAGAGAATTAAATCCCTATTATTTAGGAATTTTAGCCTTCCAAAACTATGCAATACATCATGGGCATCCAAATGGTTGTTTTAATTGTGCTCCGCAATCCGTTAATAATACAACTAATAGTTAACATCCCTTTAACCTCTATCTCAACTGGGTCTTCACGAGAACTGACATGCATGCAGCTATTAATAGTAAAGCATCAGTCACTTGACAGATCACTGCATGTGAATTAAATTTGATTTAATTCATTTGACCTCTCACTAGTGCAACAATCAGTTACAACTAGTTAGACTTACTTTAACTCATTTAATTGAGTTAACAGATTTCTTATGCATTAAACTAATACACTAACTGCAACTTGGACTCTAAAACAAATAGAAACACTCTTCATGCCTCACCAACCACCCTCAACTCGAATTTCATGAGCTAACTGAGTTTATCACACTCATTTAACTATTACAAGTGATTATGATATAATATTACAATTTATTGTCCAATTTAATTAAGGGAAATTAAATTAAACACACATATATTGTTGACTTTTCAACACTCCTTCTGAACAAGAAATGGATTATCATCTACCCTGATCCTGCCTCTGTGGTATTCGAATTTTCTCTTGGCGAGCGCCTTCGTTATAATATCTTCATCCCGATCCTCCATGGGAATGTACTTAAGTAACATAATGTGTCTCTAAACACAATATCTGAGATGGTGGTACTAGATGTCAATATGATTGGACCTGTCATGGAATACTATATTAACCGAGAGTTTTATGCAACTCTAGTTATCACAATGTATCACCATCAAATCCATCTGATGACCAAAAAAACCAGCAAGTATCTTCCTCATCTAGATGGCCTGACATGTCGCCTGACTAGATGCCATGTACTCTGCCTCGAATGAACTAAGTGCAACTGATCTCTACTTCCTACTGTACCAAGAAACTGTTGTCGATCCTATGTTGAAGATCGATGCCGATGTGATCTTCCTGTCTGATGGACTTCCTGCCCAATATGCATCGATGAAGCCTTGAAGTTTCAGTCCCTCTGTCTGTTTGTACCATAATCCATACTCTATAGTGCCCATGAGATATCTCAAGACATGATTCCCCGCCTTCCAAAAGAGCTTGGTCGACTTAACCATAGCTTGACTAAGCTAGTTAATTGTGTAGCATATGTCTGGTCGTGTATTCACCAAGTACATGAGTGAACCCACAAGCCTCCTGTAAACAGTAGCATCCACTACCTCACATGAAGTAGCATCCTTCTTCCTCCAGTTTCCTACAAGAGGAGTCTCCATGGTTTTACAAATATCCGAGTGGAACTTCCTCAGAATCTCTTTGGCATACTTGCCTTGAGAAAAAAATAGCTCCCCATCCCGCTTCCATATCTCCAAATCAATGAAATAGTGAAGGAGCCCCATTTCCTTCATCTCAAACTCTCTTGCAAGATCTTCTTTGCAGTTATGAGTTGCTCATCACCTGTCAGAATAAGATCATCTACATAAAGTACAATAATTTGAAGCTTACCATCAACCACAATATGGTATAGGTTCGCATCCGCTTCACTCTTCGTGAAGCCCAACTCGGTGAAATAGCTGTCGATCCTGGTGTACCAAGCACGAGGTGCTTGCTTCAGCCCATACAGTGCTCTCTTGAGTCTCCACACATGTAACTCCCTGTCAAAGGTCTCAAAAACTTCTAGATGTTGAATGTACACTTATTCCTCAATAAATCCATTTAGAAATTAAGTCTTCACATCCATCTGATGTATATTCCAACCCATCTGTGCTGAGAGTGCAAGGATAGATCTAACTAATGAGTACCATGAAACTGGTGAAAAAGTCTCATCATATTCAATCCCTTCAGTCTGTGATAATCCCTAGGCTAAAAATATAGCCTTGTACTTCTCCACACTCCCATCTGTTGCCTGCTTCACCTTATAGATCCATCTAGATCCAACCATTGACTTCCCAACTAGTCTTGGGATAGCTTCCCATGCACTGTTCATGACGATGGAGTCATACTCCTCAACCATGGTGTCAACCCAAGTTGGTTGATGTGGTGCTTCCTCAAAAGAGGATGGTTCTGCCACAATACACTTGATCATAAGAGCCACGTATCTAGTATACCTGTCTAGTGACTGTCTCTGTCTGCGTTGTGACGTAGGTGCTCCTACATGTTCTGCCACATCAAGTCTCAATCTTCCAGCCTCTGTGGTGCGCCTCCTACCATGTCTTGTGGATTTCTCTACATGATTGGTTTATGACACTCCATGATCCTCCTCATGTGGATGCTCCACATATTGAGGTTCATCCTTTGGAACCAAGAGTTCCTCATCTGCATGAAAATCAAGCTCCATGTCAAGGGACAATCACATGGCTTTCTACTCATCAAATTTTTCATCCCGTCTGACAACTTTCATCTTAATGTTCATAAAATACACCCGATAGTTGTGGGGAGTATCAATGTACCCCACAAATCTCCCAATATCTTCTATTGGTTCAAGATTCTTTCTGGAATCTTTGGTCACATGGTAATAGACATATGAGCCAAAAAATTTAAAATATGAAAATCAAGTTTCTTACCAGAAAAAGTCTCCTCTGGTGTACTCATTCCAAGTATCCGATGAGGACTACAGTTCTGCACAAATATTTTTGTGTTGCATGCCTCTTCCCTCATATGCAATGGTAGGCCCTAATCATGTAATATAGCTCGTGTCGCACCCACAATTGTTTTGTTCTTTCTTTCTACAACCCCATTCTATTGTGCGTTATGAGGCACAATCAGCTCTCTCTGAATTCCTTATTTGGCACAGAAGTTCTTAAATTCATTGGATATGTACTCACCACCATTTTCACTCCTCAAAGCCTTCAACTACTTCCCTGTATCTTTCTCAACCAGTGCTTTAAACTCACAAAATGTTGAGAACGTCTGATCTTTACTTTGCATGAAGTAGTTCCAACACTTTCTAGAAAAATCATCAACAAAAATCGCATAATACCTATGATTTGTTGTAGAAGATGTAGAGAATGGCCCACACACATCTGAGTGAACTCTCTCAAGGATTTTCGATGCTCGTTTCTCCTTCTCGTGAAAATTGGCCTTTGTATACTTCCCCATGGTACATCCCTTGCATGTGTCTATCTCCGCAAGTGTACCCTTTGGAAGCCCATAGAAATATTTTGCATTACCTTCAAAGCATTGTGGTGTAGATGGCCCAATCTCCTATGCCATAACTCACCCTCATCCCAGTTCACCACTCTGTCTGCTTTACTCATCAATGTTGCGCACCTATCTACATCAAGTTTGTAGAGGTTCTTCACATGAACCCCAATATTATTAACCTATCATATGGCTTTTTGATGAAGGAATTCTTTCCCTTCACTGAAAACCACATCATATCCTCTATCCTCCAACATAGCAACTGAAACTAAATTCTTTTTCAAGCCTGGTACATGCATGACATATTTTAAAGTCTGGTCTACTGCTGCTGGCCTTGGAATATCATTGTCAATGAATTATTTCAACCCGTTGTCCTCCAGAACTGCCTCCATTCTGTCTTTCCATGCAATATAATTAGAACTGCCCTTCAGTGCATATTCCAATCTTAATCCATTGAAAGCCATCTTGATCCGCCTGTTGCACCAAAGAATATTTTTTCAAATTCGAATGTTGTTCAGCACAAACTCAATTTCTTCTCCACTATAGTGATTTAAGGTGCTCTGATACCATGTAGAACTTATACAAACAATATGTATACCAATGGATTCAATCCGATCATGCAATATTCTAAAGCAATATATTGAATCCTTCTACAATTAATTTGCGGAAATTAAACATGACCGCACAATCATACTAAGTAAGAGAAAGAAGCAAATCAATCGCACAACACAGATATTTTTTGGGGAAAGCTTGCTACTCAAAAACCCCTCTATATTTATTGTATATTCAACCAAGGAATCATGAAACAATACAATGCACTCTTATCATAATAGTCTGCTGCACTCTACCAACTGTCTCACACTGATCCGGACAAAATTGACCAACACTTAGCCAATTTCATGCCTCTGCTCAGTTTTCCTTGCTTGCACAATTATAAGAGAATTAAATCCCTATTATTTAGGAATTTCAGCCTTCCAAAACTGTGCAATACATCATGGCATCCAAATGGTATTTTTGATTGCGCTCCGCAATTCGTTAATAATGCAACTGATAGTTAACATCCCTTTAACCTTTGTCTCAACTGGGTCTTCATAAGAACTGGCATGCATGTAGCTATTAATAGTAAATCATCGGTCACTTGACAAATCACTGCACGTGAATTAAATCTAATTTAATTCACTTGACCTCTCACTAGTGCAACAATCAGTTGCAACTAGTTAGACTGACTTTAACTCACTTAATTGAGTTGATTGATTTCTCATGCATTAAACTAATACACTAATTGCAACTTGGACTCTAAAACAAATAGAATCACTATACATGCCTCACCAACCACCCTCAATTCGAATTTCATGAGCTAACTGAGTCTATCACACTTAGTTAACTATTACAAGTGATTATGGGATAAGATTACAATTTATTGTCCAATTTAATTAAGGGAAAATTAAATTAGACACACATTTCTTGTTGACTTTTAAACACCAATATTTTGTGGAAGACAAGATGTTGGAGCACCACATAGCTATGTAATCTTTGTTGGATAGGCATAGCAAAGAGGTTAGGCGGCTCGGAGAATGGGTGGTGGTTTTGGAAATATTGAATGTTTGTGACAGAAAAAATGTTGAGGAGTGTAGCACTATTGGGGTTTGTGTTGGGCGCAGGAGGACTCATTGTGCAAGAGGCATGGAATAAATTGGTCGTGGCCCTTAGTAATTGTACTTCTCGGTTGTAGAGGCAGTTCTTTTTCGATTTCAGTATGCTCTCTCTTTGTAATAAAAAATTATGCTAGCTACAAATTTTGCTTTTTTATTGGCTTCTTTCTATAGGATTTATGGAGAACATCTCTTCTCTTTAAATAGCATTGTCAATCATGGAGAAACTAAACACTTTGTTTAATCCTTTGAAGATATCCCTTTTGATTATGACTCAATATGTAAGGGTTTTTATGTAATGGTTTTGATGTAAGGGTACTGGCCCAAAATCCAAACTTTTATTAATATAAATATCTCTATCTGTTATGTTTTAAAAAAAATAAAAATTAATTAAAAAATATTAAAAATATTAAAAAATCAAACAATTATTAAAAATAAATAAAAATTTTAAATAAATAAAAACTTTTCAAAAATCGAAATAAAAATTAAAAATTTGTTAAAAAATTTAAAAAATTAAACAAATTGAAAAAGACAAAAATTGACACAAATTAGGGAAATAAACAAAGTTAAAAAAATGAAAAAATAATATGTATATATGGTTGCTAACCATAAAATCCCATTACATATCTGACACCACTAACAATTTTGATTGATTCAAGGAGGGTCGAGCAAGGGAATGGAGTTCGCAATGGAAACTAGGGTTCTCTCTTGTTGCAGACCTTTCCCTTCCGTCACCGTGGGCCATGGACATGATCTTAACTTTGAGAGTGTGTTGTAGTGTGGAGATAAAGTCCCCAACTTCCTCTTGGGAGTAGATATATGGATTCACAAGCTCCTATCTTTGATGTAACAACCAATCCTTCAGCCTGTTATTGATACCTGTAAGCATGAAAAGGCAAGGAAAGATGGAGGCAACACCAACAATTTCCATTTCGCCTTGGCTGGATGAGATGGCCTATGGAGTGGTGGGACCTTGCCCATCTTAACCTTGGTCTAGTGCTTTTTTCCTCGTGGTATTTCATAGGGAGCCTCTGGGCTTTCTCTATAATGCGACTCACCATATTGGGAGGAAACAAGTTTGCATTATGGCTCTTGACAGTTCACATTTGGCTTGAATCTTTGTAGTATTGACATTTTCCCACTTAATGAATGATTTCCCTTTATCAGTGGCTCTGATGGATCGGCGCGACCGAGAAATTGGAGAGAAATTTTATTCTCATTTCGATTTTCCATTATTCTCATTGGTTGGGGATATCACTTTTGTGGTAGGAAGCAAGTAACTTTATCATTGTTTTATTCCCCTATGTATATTATTTCCTCTATTATAGATTACGAACAAGCATAGGTTTCAAATGATCCCTCATTGTTTCCTCTAAGCATGGATATAGCTAGGATAGAGTGGAATAGGGTCGATGGATATGGGTCCTGTGGGGATATAAAACCACATATAATAGAAAACCACCCAACTTGGATGGGTTCTGCTATCAAACCGTGCCGAGAGGAAATTATTACCTTCCATATTTGTATTAAAAGCATACAGGAGCAGACAACCCATTTTTGGATAAATGGTACTGATATTATTTATGCCCTGAAACAACAATTGGTCTATTCTTATTGAGTGCCAAATCCTCATACATGCAGGGATCATGTTGCAGGACTATGTACAAATCCAAAACAATGGAATTTATAGGAATTCATCCATTACCTTGAATCATAGTTACATAATGGCATCACAGGTTTCAAGACACAAAACATATCTTATTCATACAAGGACGCAACCAAGGGAAAGTATTCCCTTCCTACTGGTCTACCTTGCCGATATAAATGGACCACTAATTCAAAATAAGTATGATCCCTACATTGTTGAACAAATGGAGAATGAACCAATCATGGAAACAAATCTCTCTATGATAAACTCCATTTCCTCTGCTCTCAAATCAAAGGCTGTCATTTGCAGATTTAATGGTTTTTGCCCCAAACCAGAGGCTCTTCATCAATGTAATTTAACCCTTTGGATGCCAAACTATGACATTTATTTATCCTTCAACAGTTTTTTCATTGTAAAATTTGACACACAAAAAGAAATGGACATTTTTCTAAAGGATGGACCATCATTTTTGGGTAGTGTGAGCATTTTCATCACACCATGGTTCTCGGAATTCAATGCCACTACTATGGTGGTATTTTTTATGTCGGTTTGGGTGACTCCCAAATATTCCCCTATCTTTCTGGCATCCAAAGGTCATAGAGGATATTGGTAACACACTAGTGGTAAATTCAAGAATATGGACAATGAAAGGATAGAGAAAGGCATCTTTACATTTTCTTAAATATGTGTGGAGATGGACCTTAGTAAATGTATTCCTGGGCACATACAAATGAAACATTAAGACTCTTGGTGGATCCAAGTTTTAGATTATGAGAACGCGGCCTTTAGATGCCAATAATGTTTTCAAATTAGATATTTACAGAACTCGTGTCCACAAGCCAAAAATAACCCAAAAAAGAAGAAGAGGACAACAACTATGCCAAAAGTTTGGAAATTCGTAGATCCTCCCTTATCAAATGATGTGGAGGAGGATATTCTGGGAAACTAACCTGTTCAATAAGAAGTGGAAGTTCAAATACAATATGTTTCACCTATAGTTGGGGGTGTGGTGATTCACGGTGATGTTTCACATATCTAGTACATAGTAGATGTTGAAATTCTTATGGGTCAAGAACAACAAACTAAAGAGACACTCAAGGAAGATAGTTTGGGGGGCAGAAAACGTGTCCATGTATCGAAAAGCTCATATTTGGACAAGGATCTTCCTCCAAAGATAACATAGTGTTCTTTAGATTTGATTCCAGCTGGTACTAGTATGGGGGCTTGGCAGCAAGTTCATAAAAATAAGGGAAATAACAATGTATCTTCTTGGTCTTTCCTATATGTTTCCTTTCATCTTTTTGCTCACATATACTCTAATTTGTATGTACATATTTTTATTTATTTTTCTCGATTTTTTGGTCTTTTTTTCGATGATTTAGACATGCTTCATCTGACTTATGTACGCCACTTATGGATATGGGTAGATCCAAGTACAATGCACACTTGTGTATATATACAAAATGTATTTTTCATTTTATATTGAATGAAAGTACGATTTTATTTTCATACGAGCTATACTACACAAATATTTTTAAAAACACATTAAAATATAAAATTCAAAATAATGATACTAAAAAAAATATAGATTATAAATTAATTGAAAATTAAAAACATTATTTTTTTAAAATACTATAAAGAAAATTTGTAAAAAAAAAAAAATTGGAGTGGGGTGTCATTTCCCGACATCCACCCCGGCCACACGACATAATTTAAAAAAAAAAAAAAACTAATGTAATTTTTTAATGTTATTTAATTTTTTTTAATATTTTTTAATTCATTTTTTATATTTCTTTTCCCCTAATAAAAAATTGTAAATTTCATTAAATAAAATTAAAATTGCATTCTAAATGTGCCAGTGGCACTCAACATAAGCATCAACCTCGCAAGACTATCATCATACCCTTTTATACATTTACATCTTTTCATATGATCAAAATACAAGTCTCAACCTAACCAGCTATAGATAAACCCGACCATAAAGACTATTGTACTCAAAACATATAACAACTATATATTGAAGAGATCTCTGTATTTTCCACAATGTTATAAAACAATGGTCGACGTTTTGAATCCCAATGGGGATCCATCTTCGAGACAATATGGATCCCCATTTGGATTTGAAACGTCAACCATTGTTTTATAACACTGTGGAAAATTCAGAGAACTCATCAATAAACGATAACCACGGGAGCTTGAAAACAACTATATATACAAAATCATGAACCATACATCAAAAAGCTTCACGAGCATCGAGACATCGATCATTTTTTATCAAAAAGACAACACAAGCATAAATAAATTTATATGAGGGTGAATAATATGATAACTGCTCAACAGTTGTGTCCTTAAAAAAAAGGCTTGTGAAAAAATTGTGCTCCTTATCATTCTTGCATTCCTTTATGTGCCATGTTCCCAGAGACTGAGCAACCTCTTTAGATAAGCCATCGATCGACTTATTCCTATAACAGCCCTGGTGAAAATTCCATGTAATAAAAGTTAATAAAGGAAAAATAATAACCAAGGTCATAGGAAACGTATTCCAAGCTGAATGTTGGGCCAAAACATCCTAGTGTGGGTGTTCACTTGTTTTATTATGGCTATGGAAATTGGGAAAGGCAGTGGATAAAGCTTTGGAAAGGTAAAGTGGCATTTATTGGCATTTATTTATGAAAATAATGGAAATTAGTAGAAAAGGAGGGTGAAAGGTCACAGGTTCCAGGTGAGGAGGACAATGAAGGAAAATAAGAGAAAATTGAAGAAATTAGAGGCATCATTAATAAAAAATATTTTGAGGATCAGTTCATAGAATTTTGTCAGTTCATTTTTGGAGCTCTCATTTTTATCTCTCTGCCTCTCATACTCTTGTACACTTATATTTTTCTTGGAACACTCTTGGAGAGTGTGGCATACTTGGAGTTTTGGAGAAAGAAGGCAAAGGAAGAGTAGGAAAGTGCAATAGGACAACAAGATCATGAGCTACAACGGGTTTTGATTGCAGGTACCGAGTTGCATGTATGTTTTCCTCACTATTTTTGGCATGCATGGAATATGCATGTGGTTTCTTGGTCATGATTTTTCATTGGCATGGAGGATTACCTGGATTTATAGTGGATTTACCTAGCCTTTCCATTTCCTAGATATCCATGGTGTTGTGGGTTTTACTTATGTTTTATGGTTGGTTTTCTTGTGCCTTTGGTTTTGGGTTGAGTTATTAGTTCCTGGAAGCCTTGGTTGGAAACAAGCTATAGAAACCTTGTAATAGCTTGGGTTGAGTTACTGGTCCTGGAAACCTTGGTTGGAAAAATGCTCTGGAAGCCCTGTAATAACTTGAGTTGAGTTACTAGTCCTGGAAGCCTTGGTTGGACAAATGATCTTGAAGCCCTTTGTGGGTTAAGTTACTAGCCCTGGAAGCCCTGGTTGGACAAACACTCTGGAAGCCCAATAATAGCAGTGGATTGAGTTACTAGTCCTTGAAGCCCTTGTTGGAACAAATGCTCTGGAGCCCTGGACAGCTTGGGTAGAGATCAATATGTTGATGGTTAGTGATGTCTGACCATGAGATGGAATCATTGGTTGAGGGCTGAGGTGTTTTTTCCTCTGGAAGCCCTGGTTTGGTTTTGATTGATGAGTTTTATGAGATCCCACATTCATTTTTGGAATATGACACAGGGGTGACTGGCTGAAGAGAGATTTGGCTCAACCATGTCTATGGTCAGGTGGAACATGGAAGTCCCAGACTTAGTGATCGTAGGCTCAGTATTTAGCTCAAAAATGAAAGTTCTTAGAATTGATTGGAAACTTAATGACCGAGATTGCCTCATCACCAGGAATTCAACGCCATTTATTTCAACGAAAACCAACTTCATATGAAGAAGTTATATCCTGCTGATCACCGTTCAGAACAGAAAATTTTTAAAAAAATTGCAGAATAGTGACAAGTTGATGACATGCAGCCCAGTCAGCATGCAGGGAATATTCTTCATTTTTATGCCCAGTGGCACTGTGACAAGTGTCACTGCAGGATTCACCAGTTTGGGTTTGAGAAGGTGAAATTGCCCAATCTCCTCCAAGGTTGAATTTGGGTTCATGATGAATTATTATGTGTTGGAATTATTTTTTTATTAAGGTTGGATTAATATATATATTATTATTATTTAAATCCAAATATTATAAATATTAAATTTTTCAAGTCTGAATTAACATATTGCAAGGTCCGGATATATATATCAACCTAAGGTATGTGCTGGTGTATTTTATTTATCCTATGGTCCGAGTTAAGGCACAATTTTAATTTATTTTCAAAGGTTGGAGCACATATTAATGTGGATTTAACTGTGGTGAAAAATATATGAATAGGGGCAGAGGAGGTTAGGGTCGATTTCATGACCTCCCCACAAACATTACCATGGCTTTACCAATGGACCACAAGCTTGATCCTTAAAAAGCTACGCGCCCATCATTTATTTAAATTTCATTCCGGACTATGATGGCGGAAGGGAGGGGGGTAGCTCTCCTCCTCACGTGACCACTCCAAAGAACCAATGACACGAGAATTTGAAAAGTGTGGGATTAAGGTTAAGTGTGGGGTTATTAACCATAACCCATATTAAATCCATGCTAATCCATTTCTAAACCATATTTGTATAACTGCACTTATGCGCCATTAAGCCACGCTTATCACCTTCTAATCCATAGATTAATATTAATTAACTATAGTTTTAAATGGTGGATTTTTAGCAGACTGCACTATTTTTTCCAGATTTTCCATTTTGGCGGACTTATCTAGAGTCTTCTCCAGATTTGGAGGAGAAACCTAGGGTAAAATTGTTTTGACCATATCTTGAGCAATTTTCGACCAATTTTGGCTTAGGAATAGTCATTCCTAGTAGATTGGCATGCTATGAACACATTGGAATAGGTTGCAGAGGTAGAGGAGCAATTCTATAGGATTTTTGGGCACTTTGAATAATTTTGAAGCATAGGGCCACTAGGAAGGAAGGCCCTGCCTAGATCAGCTGAAGGCCAAATTAAGTGAATGAATAGTCATTTCTGATATATTTTGACATTCTGGACTCATTAGAGTATGTCTCAAGAGAATTTGATTCATGCAAACAAAAATTTATGCACTATTGAGCTAATACAGAGGCCCAAGACATGGAAGCTAGACCAAAGAGATGTAGCCCAGGAGGGGTGAACTCCTTCATCAAAACTCTGTGTTGATGGACTAATTGTGATGGTTTGTTGTTCTTTATGTTTTTGTTGCTCAAAATTTTAATTCATAATTTATGCTCTTTAATTCACTCATAAAACTCAGTTAAAGTACCTATTTGACACACATAAGCAACAAGGAAACCTATGTACAACAAGCATAAGATCAACAAGTAAATTTTAAATATAAGGTTGAAATTAGCACAACAAAACAAACATTCATAATCAGATCACTTGGTCGCATTTTTCTTATGGCAATAAGATCTATTTTCCTCTTGTATTGATGGGTAAATATGTTTGTTATTATGCAGCTTATATGTTTGTTATATGCTTGTCATTTATGTTGTTTATATGTTGGTTATGAATGTGTTTTATGATAGTGATGATGTATGGATCTCATCATTTTTTGATTTGTAAATGAATGAACAATGTATTTATGAATAAATAGATGATAATGCAGTTAATGTGACAAGGAAAAAATGCTTCTTACTGATTCTCATATAAGTATGAGACCCCTATGCTCATATTTGTTGTTTAAACCTGTAGATTACATATTTATGACATGTTTGACGAAATGCATTTCATGGTTAGTAGGGGTCTAGTGAAGTCCTTGTTCAATTAATTGCACTTGGATCATTATTTTGTTGTTATATTTCATTCCTAAAAGTGTCATGGAGTTCTGGGAAGAGACCTGAGCCTTGGTCCTTAAAAAGTGGCACGAAAATCGGGGTCGCAGACTTAGAACTATTGGGAAAATTCCCCAGTCGCATGCATACCCATGTTCTGCGTGTGACTAGAGGTTTCCAGTCACACTATTTCCCATGTCAAGGGAGTGACTAGGGGATTGATGCATGAAATGTTCAGTTTGATTCAGGGGCTAGCCTCCTGGAAGGTTTGGATTCCTTCTCGGTGTCCTGTAGTATGAGCAGAAGATCTGTGTTATTGTGTGGTGTTCGTCCCACTTCATTAAGCTGACCTAGGAGGTTGAATCAGATCATAATAACTCTTTGTCACATGTTTACCCCGGTTGTCTGAATACTTAGGTAGATGTGGGAGAAGGATGTTACAGAGTGGTATCAGAGCATGCTTCACCCCTCGAACTGGATGGGTGTCGTGTTGTTCATGCATTTATGTTGGTTGAATATGTGTTTCTCATACTTTTGGTCTATGTACTTGTTGCCTCCGCATGGTGGTGGTCATGGTGACAGTGAAGTCGCCATTGGAGATTTGATGGTGTTGTTGTGAAATGTGTTGTCATGAGTGTATGACTAGTTATGTGTTGTTTATACAAGTCAAGCGCTCACGTATTTTCAGTGTACATTGGTATGGTTGTTGTTTTCATGCATGATATCATTGCATGTGGTTGATATGGTCATGCATTGATGATTGGACTCTAGCTAGAATTTTGTTTATGTGTTGATATACCTATGTGTTATATGTCTATATGTTGTTATTATTATGTGCGTACATGTATTACGTCAATTGGTTGATCTTGTAGATGAGATATCCTCCCCGAATTATGATAAGGTACGTTGTTTTATTATGATTTGTTTAACCTAACATGAGATGCGTTGCAGGAAGAAATCAAAGATGACTAGAAAGATGGTAGACTACAAAGATTCTCCCTATGAATCAAATGAGTTGCATGGTGTTGGTAAATATTTTGAATTACCAGACACACTGAAAAGTTTAAAGGAAGAAATAAGGATTTGTAAAGCAGACAATGACAGAATTATACAGGCACAAGAAAAACAAGCAGAGGTTACTACAATAATCCTTCAGAGTTTTTCAGAGTTCCAGAAACAAGGACCACTCGAGATTAGATATGGACAAGAGTATGGGACTAATGGGGCATATGGAAGTAGGTCTCATGGTGGTCAGAGGTCAGATAGAGATGACACGATCAAAGATGGCAGTTTCTTGGACACTATGGATAGGAGATGTGACAGACACAGGTACTATTCTAGCTCTAGTTCTAACATGCACTATGATCGTCATCATTATCATCCATATGGGAGGAGTGACATGGGATATTCATCGAATGAGTTTAAGAAATAAAATCCACCTACATTTGATGGAGATATGAATAAATCACAAGATGCAGAAGCATGGTTGCTTGGTATAAGGAAGTTCTTTAGGTTGGATGATTACTCAGAAAACATGAAAGCCAAAATAGCTACATTTAGCCTCAAAAGTAAAGCAGATATTTGGTGGGAAGATGTGAAGAATTTCAGGGGTGTTCATGAGGAGGAACTGACTTGGAGTGATTTAGATAGGCTATTTCAGAAGAATCATCTATCGAAGAGATAATATGATGACATGGAAAAGGAATTTTATGAGCTAAATATGGGATCTATGATCAATGAGGAGTACACTAGCATATTTTTGGAGTTATTGAGATATGTCCCTTACCTCAAGAAGGAGAAGGCCAATATTTAGAGATTTATCAATGGTTTTCCGATAGAATTTAAGGATAGGATTTAGTTTGATGAGCCTAGATCTTTGGAGGAGACCATTCAGAAGATAAAGCATTATTATGAGCAATCAAAGCGCAGATCTGAGACTAAGCTGGACTAGAAAGGTAATGTAAGGAACAAAGGAAAATGGGATAAGAAGAGAGTAAGACCTTAGGATATAGGTAACAAAGAGAATATTGCACCACCTAAGAAGTTCAATACATCTAGCAGAGGATAGGGACTTCGATATGAGGAGCATAATAAAAATGAAGGTTTGAATCCTATACAGATTTGGACTTGTGGCAAAGATCATTGTAGGAGAGATTGCCCACAGTATCAGGGTGGTAGAAAATCGATCGATAGTGCTCAGGAGGCACAGATAACGCTATATGTTGGACAGGGTATTCCTATGATCTATGCAATGTTGGATAACAGGCAAGTAGATCATCGAGCATCTATCATCGAGATGGATTGTAATATTTGTGATCAAGTTGTTTATATTTTAATTGACACTGGATCTAATTATAGTTATGTTAATCCTAACTTGGTGGATAAGTGTGGTTTGAATAAGGAAGTGCATACAGAATCTTGGTTAGTGCAATTGGATACAGGTACAAAGAAGAGAGTTCATCATTGGGTAAGAGCTTTTGCATTTGACTTGAATGGTATGCCTACCTCAGCACATATGAATGTATTGTCGTTGGGATCATATAGCATGCTTTTGGGTATGGACTGGTTGTATATTCATAGGACCAAGGTGGATTTTTATGACAAGGATATTGAGTTCTTGGATGAAAATGGGGAACAAAGATTCTTATGGGGTAAGAATAAAGCAACATCCGTTAGGATGGTGACAGTTATGCAAGCCAAGTGTAGTCGTAGGAAAGGGTGTTTTTTGTTTGCAGTGCACATTTCTAGTTACAAAGGTAAGGAAGTTGAGAATGTGGTTGTGTTAAGCAGGTACCCAGTTCTAGAGAAATTTCAGGATGTATTTCCCGTAGAGATTTCAGAGTTTCCACCTCAAATGGAAGTAGACTTTTCTATTGAGTTGGTACCAGGGGAAGCGCCAACATTTAAGGAACCTTACAGGATGAGCTCACCATAGTTGGTATAATTGAAGCTGCAATTGAAAGAAATGTTGGACAAGGGATACATTAGGCCAAGTGTATATCCTTGGAGTGCACCGGTATTGTTTTTGAATAAGAAAGATGGTACTCTCAAGCTATGCATTGATTACATGCAGTTGAAAAAAGTGACCATCAAGAATGGGTATTTGTTGTCGAGGATTGATGATTTGTTCGATAAATTGAAGGGAGAAGCAGTGTTCTCGAAGATTGATCTGAGATCAGGATGTCATCAGGTACGCATTAAAGAATATGACATTCACAAGACAACCTTCCAGAACAGGTACAAACATTATGATTTTGTTGTAGTTCCATTTGGTTTGAATAATGCTCCATCTACCATTATGTTCTTGATGAATAGTGTGTTTCGTCCTTATTTGGACAATTTTTTTATTGTATTCATTGATGATATATTGGTATATTCTAAAAATGAAGAAGAGCATGATGAACATATGGCAGTAGTATTGATATTGTTCACAGAGCATCAATTATATGTTAAGCTCAACAAGTGAAATTTCTTTCAGAGAAAGGTACATTACTTATGAAAAGTGGTTTCCAAGGAAGGCATAGAAGTAGATCCAGAAAAGGTAAGAGATATCATGGTGTGTGAAGCTCCTAGGAATGTGTATGAGGTAAGGTCCTTCATGGGGTTAGTAGGTTATTACAAGAGGTTCATCGAGAACCTCTCACAGATTTCTTATCCTATCAAATCATTGCAAAGGAAAGGTAAGAATTTCGAATGGAAAGAAGAATTTTCACACATTTTTGAGGAGTTAAAGTAGTTGTTGACACATAATCCAATGTTAAATATTTTTGATCTGGACAAAGTGTTTTTGGCATGTACATATGCTTGCAAGAGAGGGCTTGGTGAAGCACTTATGCAGGAAGGATAGGTGGTATTTTATGAGTCATGAAAACTAAATGAGCACAAGAAAAACCATCAAATACATGATATTGAGTTGGCAGCGATCATTCATGCATTAAATATGTGGAGGCACTATCTTCTAGGTAGACAATTTGTATTGATGAGTGATCACAGTGGATTGTGGTATCTATTTAAAAAACCAAATCTAAATGCGAGGAAAGCTAGATGGTTGGCCACGATTAGTGAGTTCAACTTTGAGATCAGGTATATTAAAGGTAAAGAGAACAAAGTTGCAGATGCTATTAGCAAGCAGATACATGTGAATCATGTAGCAGCTATGAGCTCCTATGGGACATATCTACGGATCTTGTAGGCAAGTCAGCAAGATGCCAGGTATATAGAGCTTAGGCATAGATTGTAGTAGAGTACAGGTGTAGGTACAGGTAATGGTACAGGTATAGGTATAGATACAAGTACTTTGGGCCCAATAAAGCTACATGGGATATGGCAGATCATATGTGGGATAGGTATCCTTCCTTATTCGCTAGTTAAGCGAACATTTTGGCATGTGTTTTTGTATATTTTTTGGTATAGGTTGGTAAGATGTTTTGGTATATGTACATATGCATATGGATTTAAATACTTCCATGAGCTATGTTATAAATATCCAATGAGCAGTATGGTGTCATGTCATGGTTGTCATGCTATTATGTTGTCATGTTGGTTTATTTCTCAATGTTGAAATCTGAAACAAGAAACAATGAAATTGGCATCTAGAGACAACATGAAAATGAACACACGCTAGTGTGGGATCACAGGTCACACATGAGTGAGGGATCATAGTGACATGTTAGTGTGCAACCAATTTAAATAAATTCTAATCTTATCTCATAACAACTTGTAATAGTTAACTAAGTGTGATAGACTTAGTTAGCTCAAGAATTTTGAGTTGAGGGTAAAAGGATAGGCATGTAGAGTGATTCTATTATTTACAGGGTCTAGTTGTAGTTGTAGCACTAATGTAGTGTGAGTGGGATGAGTTAACTCACATTAATTGAGTTAAGATCAGATTAACTAGTTCTAACTGATTGATGAGCTAGTGGAAGATCAAGTGAATTAAAATAGATTTAGTTCACAAGTAGTGATATACCAAGTAACTGATAATTCACTATTAATATCTGCATGCATGTCCATTCTGATGAAGGCCCAGTTGAGACAAAGGTTTAAGACAAGTAAACTATCAGTTGTATTTTTGGCGAACTGCCCAGGTGCAGTTATAAAGTCAGAGGAAGGCTCCATAGGGATTGCACAGTCAAGGAAGGATAATTATCCTATTTAATAGGGATTAATTTCCTAGGGATTGAGTGAGCAAGGCTGGGCTAAGGAAGGGTTGAGAATTGGCTAAGTGTTGGTCAATTTTTCCTAATAATTGCTAGACAGTTTTGAGCAGGATCAAAGTGGGACAGTCAGGATAGTGCAGGATTTTCTCGATGTGAGAAATAATTTTATTTTTTCATGATTATTTGACTATGTACAATATATTATAGATCGATTTTGAGTAGGTTATTTTCCCAAGAACATCTTGTGTTTTGTGATTGATAATTTCCTTTCTCTTACTTGCATGTGATTGAGCAATCGTGTTTATATTCTGCAAATATTGTAGAAGGATTGAGTATATTTCTTTAGTACATTGCATGATCGGATTGATTCCATTGATATATTTTCTACATGGTATTAGAGTGCCAGGAATCACAATAGTGGAGAATAAATTGAGTTTTTTTTTAACAATATTCAAATTTGCGAATACTTTCTTTGGAGCTAGAAATGGATCAAGATGTCTTTCAATGGCTTGAGACTCGAATATGCACTCGAGGGAAGTTCCAATTATATTGCATAGAAGGACATGATGAAGGCAATTTTGGAGGACAATGGGTTGAAGGAATTCATAGATAATGATATTCCCAAGCCCACAGCAATAGATGCCCAACTTCTTGATGCATGGCAGACGAAGGCAGCAAAGGTGAGGAGGATCTTGTTAGAGGGAGTTCAAATCATATTGTATCGAGACTCCATGGAAATGAAACTCCATATGCTATGTGGAATGCCTTGACAGATATTTTTCAGAACAACAGTGACCAAAGGAAGTTGGCATTGAAGGACAAGCTCAGAAATATCAAGAAGGAGGAGGGCAAGATGGTACCAACATACTTGACGAAGTTCACTCAATCTCGATATGAGCTTGGAAGAGTTGGTGTGACCGTAGCCGATGATGACTTGGTGAGCCTAGCATTTCTAGGCCTTCCCAATAGCTGGCATATTTACCAGGACTCTATGAACGGGAGGGAGAAGTTACCATATTGAGAGCGACTATGGTTGGATTTGGTAATAGAAGATATAAGGCAGAGCACTAGAGACGGGACCTCTAGCACCAACAAAGAATAATATTATGCATTAATGGGGAAAAAAAAAAAAGGCCAAGGGAAAGAAACCCCAAGGCGAAGAGGTCAAGAGATACTTGTCTAATATCATATGTTTTCACTGTCAAGAGCATGGGCACTATGCTTCGAATTGTCCATAGAAGAAGGAAAGTAAGAAGGAGCCTGCAGTTGCAGTGGGTGAATCATTCGCTTCACAGTTCGAGCTTTATTTTACTCTCATTGCATGAATGGCCAGCACTACAATGGGATGCATGTGGTATCTAGATAGAGGTGCATCATTCCATATGACATGGAATAGAGACCTCTTCAGTGACTTGGAGAAGAAGGACCTCCAGCAGAACATAGAGTTTGGAGATGACGAGAGGTATATCGTGACCGGCATAGGTACATTTACCTTTCATAGGGAGTCTGGCTCCCCTCTCAGACTAGCAGATGTTTTGTATGTTCCAGGCCTAAGGAATAATCTTGTCTCTGTAGCGGTATTGAAATACCTTGGTTATAAGGTGATGTTTAGAAAAGGGAAGGTGTTCCTTAAACACATAGCCATGGGACAGGTGAAGCAGATTGGTTCAATATTCAAGAACCTGTATTCTCTCAAGCTTGAGGATGCATGCAAGGATTTGAGGAGAAAAGCAGTGGTTAATGACTTGGTGGTTGAGAGGGAGCAATTATCTCAACATGCAGCCTCAGAAGCAATCTTAGAAGTTTGTGGAGCAGCCACAATTGGAGAAGCAGAGCAGAGACCAAGTGGAAGAGTCCACTCAAGAAGAGACCTCCAGGAGGGGGAAATTTCGAGCCAGATGGGCAGAGGGAGTACATGCAGTTATACCTCCAGGTGTGAGGTGGGGTGATGTGCAGAATTAATCCCAATAAGAAATTTGGGCAGGGTCCATTGAGATGGTGTGTCTCATGGATCAAACCTGGCTATGAGGAGCCCACAGTACAGTAGTAGCAGGAAGGATCAGTTAGATTGATGCAATCAGATGTCAGGAGGACAAAAATTAGAGTGACAGGTGTTAGATACTAGAGAACATATTAGAGTTGGTAGCAGTGTAGAGTGTTAGTATCCTATAATCCATAGTATCACAAGGTGACTGATTATTTCTCAGATATTTCATATTGAAAATAATATGCCATGGTTGTCATTTATTTCCAGAAAAAGGAAGGGAAATCCATACTTTCAAGAGCTTCAAAGGAATCAGTCTGCCTTTTTAGTTCAGTTGAGGAAAGTGTTGTTGAAATGCGTAATGGTGAGAAAAAATCAATTTTTTCCCTCATTCATTTCATTTACCCTCTTTTATCCTTCATTTTTCCAAACTCTAAAGTCCCATGCTTCATTTCTTTCAAAACCCCTTTTTTAACTATTAGAATCAGATTTTTATAGTTAAATAAGCAACTCCACACACCCACCATCATCCATATCATATTTCTCGTTTAAACTTACCATATATTTCCTTATTCGTAGCTCCGCCCCCCAATTTAGGCCACTTGATATATATATATGGCATAGACCGCATAAGCCTTACCTTACCCCTTCCTTTCCTTTTCACGTCGACACTTCACAACAATCCTAGCCACATTCCATTTGCCACCTTATAACTCTACCGATACGATATAGTGGGACCCTTCCCGCCACGTCACCCTTTCCCCATCACCCATCGCACATTGTAATCGATGGTTTTTATATTTACATGTTAACACATCACAGGTCAATTGGTTTAAGTGGTCATGTGATAAAGAAATGGAGTTGCGATGCGATGTGGTCACATATCGCACATAATCAAGGCTCCTTGTTATCATTATTTGTTAAGATGTGCGATAAACCTTAAGATGTGCAATGTGTGATAAACCTTAAAAGTTTTGATGTGAGGTAAACTTAACTCCTGCGATTTGTGATATGTATGGGACCCAATTGCATATCGTACTTCGCAAGCTGAGGAGGAAAAGCGATAAAAGAAAGTTTAAAAACATCGAAGTGCCAAGTGCTATGTTAACTTGGATGTGATGTAGTTCAAAGCAAAAGCCTAAAGATTTCAAGTCCGGGTGCGTTATGTTTTTATGTTGTTTTGTGAAGGAAAGTAAACTTGGGCGGAAAAGCTTGGGTAAGGGACCCGACACGAGAAGAAGAGGCAGAGTTGGGCTAAAGGAGTAGATTCGTAGGGCACAGTGAAGCAATCAGCCCAATAATCAAATCAAGTCCTCAAGCAACTGATTCAGCCAAAGCAGAGCCAGATGTCAATATGGTTTTAACACTGCCTCTTTGGCATCACTCTAGCCAGTTTCTGGCCACTCTGAAATCAATAGCAGAATTCTGCAACCACTGTTTTATCTTCTCACCGCTTGCATAGTTCCACTGGTCCAATTTTTGCTTGAATGTAATTAAGGATAAGCACTACAGTAGATAGAGTAACTAACTTAAGTTTTATTTAAATACTGCATGCATTAGTAGGATGAGAGAAGCCCGAAAGGGAAATACCATTGTAAAGGCTCATCTAGTGGTAAACACTCTTTTTCATGAATGAAGGGACACAGTTGTTTCCAGATTCTTGTGTTATGTTCTATGGTGAAGTGTTTTCTCCGTATAATTTGTTATTCTATTGTTTCCCATATTGTTTTATTTCTTTACTATTGATAAGAATTTTTTGTGTAGGATTTTCCATCAGGCACCCTGCTCAGTCTTGAAACAATAACTTACGTTTTCTTCTGAGAGTTGAATGTATAATTTAGATAGGGTCTACTCTACATTCACATTGAACCTTAATCTTTTCTCCTTTTCCATTTCACAAACTATAAGGATCCATTGGCATGACTAGATTTCCTGGTTACACATGAGCTCAGTTGTTCATCCATTTAAATCTATTTACACATGTTTGACTCCATAGCCTAATGGCCCTCTTCTATTGTCTCAACCACAAACTTTCAAACAAACCCCTATGCACTAATAGCTAGCCTAAAATTCCCAATCAACAAAGTTACATCTAACAGAGAGATCCCTCTCTAGGTCTAGGAGGGCTAGATCCTAGGCTTGAAGTGATTTTGATGTTGCCTCTGAGATTATGTCTTCGGCCTCAGAATTATGGAGTGATAACATAACGGCAACCATATTGGGGAGGAAATTAATCTTCCTCATAAAGTACATCAAATTTCAGATCTGATTACTGATGGTGGATAGTGATGAGACACAAGAAGGCTGAATTATTCACCTGACGACTCCATGATTCAAAGAACCCAACTTTTGAGCATTCATGACAACTCCACAACATGCTCACCAGAGTTTCTGCTGAACAATATGACAAGGTCTGTGGCATATATTTTATCTCGTGAAGATTTAAATGCATTTAGGAATCAGTTATCAGAATTTCAGCTTGATGGAGATTTTCTAGAGGTTGTCTTTCTCATTTTGAAATCAAGCAAATTTGGTCCTGAAGCTAAAACATGTTTTCTGGAGGTAGTTGTTGAATGATACGAAAATGGCATTGAAATTTTGAATTGTCAAATTCGGTCATATAATTTTTGAGACCCTAAAGAATTCTTGGAAAATATTCCTTCTGCAAAGCAAGAGGAAATTGTACTACCTCTTGACTTACATATTGATGATGATTGTGCTTTCGAGTACAAAACTGAAGATGTGGTTTCAAGGTTTAATATCGAGGATACAACTGATCAACTAGTCATTGAAGGCCTATAAGCTAATATCATACATCATGATTTTATCGATCCTATAGCAGATTATATGGAGGTTCCTTTAGCTCAAATTTTCAAACATGTATTCTCTATAAGGATAAAATAAATCAGCAGCTGTCATTACATATTACAGCTTTGATTATGTGGACACATAATCAAGTTATACTTCTGATTTTCTTTACAATAAATCAAGTTGTCTATTTTTTTCTGCAGCTACTTGACTGGCTCCATTGGAATTTTTGTATTACCTGATTCAGTAATTATTAGTAGATTAGGGTAGGTAGCAGTGTGCAAATAAGCTCAATATTTCGAGCATCTTTCCAATTTTAGTTTCAAATTGCTTTCTAGTTTTTAGTTCAATTGTGTTCCAGATTTCAGTTGCAAAGAGTGTTGGTTTCAGCTTGAAGATTTTCAGCCACAGAGGTTGTAGCAATTCAGGTTGCAGATTTGGGATCAACCCAATGGGTGAAGCTACCAGTCCATGGTGTTCTTGGCACCTCCTGAAGGAGCTGCCACCCCCAGCTGGAGCCAATGTTAGTATACTATAATCTATAGTTTTAGGTTTTAACCCTGTACAAAAATTATCTACAAATGAATCTTAAAAATAGAAAATAAACAATAACGAGAGCATAAAACATAAAACAGATATACATAGATATTTTCCCCTGGATCCCAAATCAGGATGACCAGCTTGATTTTTCAATATATTCCTTTCAGTGTTACAAAACATATATATACCTGCCAAAGAATACATAAAACCCAATCTACACCAAGAGAACTTTTGAGTGCTCACAAACTTCGTTAATGCATCTGCAACATTCTTCAAAGTGTCCACCTTTACCAGCGACACCCTTTTATCCTCAACCATATCTCTCACAAAGTGGTATTGAACATCAATGTGCTTTGTCTTTGAATGATAAGCAAGGTTCCTAGCCAAGAAAATTGCACTTTGGCTATCACAGTCTATCCTTATAGCTTGCTGCACCAAACCCATACTTGAACACAATCTCTACAACCAAACTGCTTCCTTGCTTGCATGAGTGGCTGCCATGTATTCTGCCTCTGTAGTTGAAAGAGCCACTATACACTTTCTTTTACTCATCCAACTGATTGCACCTCCAAATAGGCTAAACACATACCCACTTGTAGATCTTCTTTGGTCCAAATCTCCAGCCCAGTCTACATCAACAAAACCATGAATGTCCAACACTCTTTCCAATCCTGGTCTCCCCTAGTAGCACAAGCCATAATCACTAGTGCCATGAAAATATCTAAAAATTCGCTTCATTGTTGTCCAATGCTCCTTCCCTGGGTTTGACATAAACCTATTCAATACTCCCACTGCATGTGCAATGTCTGGTCTAGTACAGACCATTGCATACATCAAGCTACCCACTGCACTTGCATATGGAACACGGGACATATCCTCCTCTTCTTCTTGTGTCTTGGGATACTGTTCAACAGACATCTTTACACCTACAGGAATCAGAACATTCACCAGTTTACTATCCTGCATATTGAACCTCTGTAATATAGTCTCAACATGCTTCCTTTGGTTTAACCATAGCTTCCTCTTTGCCTAATCTCTCTTAATTTCCATGCCCAAAATATAGTTTGCAGCACCAAGATCCTTCATGTAGAATTTGGAGAACATTTGGGTCTTCAAATCTTGGATAATTTATTTGTCATTTCCAATAAAAAACATATCATCCACATACAAGACCAAATAAATAACATGGTCACCAATTAATTTAAAATAAACACAGTGATCCTCCTTGCTTCTAGTGAAACCAATTCCTCATATATAGGTATCAAATTCTTGATACCACATCCTTGGTGACTGTTTTAACCCATACAGAGACTTCTTTAACCTGTATACCAGTTCTTTCTTCCCCTTCACCATAAAGCCTTCAGGTTGTTTCATGTAGATCTCCTCTTCCTAATCCCCATGAACAAATCTTGTCTTCACATCCATTTTTTCTACCTCAAAATCAAATGCAGCAGCAACAGATAAAATTAATCTAATAGAAGTAAATTTGGCAATAGGAGTCACCAAAATCAATTCCCGACAACTGGGAATAACCTTTTTCTACCAACCGAGCTTTGTATTTCTCCACCTTTCCTTCTACATTTATCTTCTTCTTAAAAACCCATTTGCTCTCGATGGGCTTCCTTCCAGCTAGCAACTCCACCAGATCCCATGCCTCATTTTTATGCAAGGATGCCATTTCATCAACCGTGGCCTCCTTCCATAGTTTTCCATCCTCTGAATCCACTGCCTCCCTAACGGTTCTAGGATCATAATTAGTTATAGTTAAAGAAAAATTTGAACATAAAGCAGATGGACTATACCTTTCTGGTTATCTTCTTTCCTGAACTGATCTTCTCACAGCTGGAGTTTGTGGCTCTTCCTCTTATGAGTCTTATTCTATTGTAGAGTCTTATTCATCCTCCTTTAGCTCAAACTCTATCTTCTCAGGTTCCTTTGGTAGGAATTCATGTTTAACAACATCTTTCACCTCTCTAAACACCACATCTCGGCTGTACACAACCTTCCTTCTTTCCATGTTCCAAAGCTTGTAACCCTTTAAACCATCCTTATACCCAATAAAGAAGCACCTTTCAAATTTATTATCCAAATTTGTCCTTTTCTCCTTTGGAACATGTACATATGCATCACATCCCAATACCCTCAGATGTGAAAGAGAGGGTTTCTTACCAGTCCATACCTCATGTGGAGTCTTATCCTCCAACGCTGATGAAGGTGATTTGTTAACCAAGTAACGTGCAGTCTCCACTGCCTCTGCCCAGAATTCTTGTCCTAACTCAGTACCACTGAGCATGCTGTTGAGCTCCAAGAATGTTCTTTCTTCCACCACATTCCACTCCATTTATTTTGTCCATTGTTAATCTCAGGCTCAAATGATCAATAGAATTAGTTAAAATTTCTTTGAGAATGAATATCATGACTAACTTGCTATGTTTTTATGATTTTGTCATTGTAGTACTTTTTGAACTAAATCTAGCTACAGAATGCAGACATTATGAAGCTAGTTGCCAATTCTGCAGCCGGCTTCATGTCTACACAGGTTCCAGGTGTCATCTCAGAGAAAAGCACATATGGTCGTATTCCACATCATCTCCTTATCATTTTTTGCTCTCCACGAAGTTTTAACGGAATCTTGTAGGCGGTTATGCACGTGGGAACTCAAATTAGGAGGTAGACTCCTAACAGGATAAGGACAGTCCAGATGTCCTTAATCATATTACGAGACCACCTTCAGAGTTCTAGTTCAATTCTAATTAGGAAAGACAATTATTCCATTGTTATCTCAGATACGGTTATGTAATTTTGTTATAAATATGCTCGGGAAACCGAGGGACAAGGTTAGATTTTATGGTTGATTGCTAGATTTCAGAAGTCCGAAAACACTCTATTTTGAAGTAATTTCTCTTTAATGAAAGAAGCATCATTTCCTTGAAAGAGTTGAATCAATATTGAAGTAGATTTCATGCTACTCTGGTGGTAAAGGGCCCCTGCTACCTAAGCAGCCTTGTTTATACTGTTTAGATAAGTATTTTAGTCTCGTTTTCATTTCTAGCTTAAGTAGATTTCTGAAGTTTATGTTTCATAATTGTTTCATTAATCATTACAGCTATACTTACTCTTATAAACTCTTCCAAAATATCATTACGATGAATAAGGCATAGCTGTGGCATTATAGGTTTCAGTTGCATTTCCTTTCGTTAATTATCACATTTAGACTTACTCTAATAAACTCTTCCAAAATATCATTACGATGAATAAGGCATAGCTATGGTATTGTAGGTTTTAGTTGCATTTCCTTTCGTTAATTATCACAGTTAGACTTACTCTAATAAACTCTTCCAAAATATCATCACGATGAATAAGGCATAGTTGTGGTATTGTAGGTTTTAGTTGCTTGTTTACACTAAGTGTCACAGCTGGTCTTACTCTTACAAACTCTTCCAAAACATCATTAACAACGAATAAGAAACAACTGTGGTGTCTTAGATTCTAGTTGTATTTGCTTTCAGTTTTATGTTTATGTTCAATTGCATTGAATAATACAACCATACTTGTTTTCACAAACTCTTCCAAAATATCATTCATATTGAACGAGATGGGCTGTAGAATTCCTTAAGTTAGTTGCATGTTAATTTAGTTACAGCACTCCGGAGGTAGAATGCATTTAGTTCAGCTTTGTCACTACATTTCAGTTTGATAATGGCATTTTAGTTTAACACTGTTCACTGTACTCCAAGTAGACTAGTAGCACTCTAGTTTAGTCTTAGCTCACTGTATTAACATTACAGTTTAGTTGCTATCCATTGCATTTTAAATTGTATTAGTTGTTAAATTTAAACACCACGGTCTTCATTATTTACAAAACTTCTTTTGTTCCAAACTCATATTAATACATAATCATCTGGACAGAAGCTAGTATCAGTCTAAGGCCTAGAGTATTTTACAACCTTTCTACCATTTCACAAACAAGCCTTTTCTCAAAAAGTATTCTAAAAAGGAAATCTATAACTTTTGAGTGAGGCCTAGTGGTGTTAAATTGAGTTGCAGAACAGAATTAGAAGCTAGTTTAGAGTAGAAATATTATTGTGCTACAAATTTTCTTTTCCAAATATGTTCCAATAAACCTTTAACCATGGATGAGATGTTGTAACATTGTAAGTTGATTGTTTGATTGTTTATTTAGGAGAACTTCATTTACACTTAACTTGTCCATTTCTCAAGCTCTTCCAACACATCTTTAATGAATGAATTGGATAAGTTCGGGTTCATGTTGTGATTTATTCCCTTGCAATAAAGTCATTATCAAGCTTTGCATTTGTTGTTTTCCATTTATAGTTTAGGCTTTGTTATGTTTTAACACAACCAATAGCTTCTTTTCACCAGCACTTAGTTCTTTCCCTTTTCAACATAAAACCATAAAACCAAAAACATCATAAAACACTAAACACAACGTAGTGAGAAAAAAATACCTAAGAACATATAGTGCACCACACTTAAGCAGTTTACCAACCCTGGTTGACAATTAATGAACTCAATTTAGGAACACTAGGTTGAGCACAAACATTTTGGCGTCGTTTCCGGGGAAGTGTAACTAGGTAGTATTGTTTCTTAACTCCCAAAAACAATTATATGTGTAGAGAGAGAGACTCAAGGGGTAGATTCATAAGAAGTAGAAGCAGAAGCTTGATTCCTAGAACACCACTTGTTTCATCTAGACCAAGAGCTAGCACACCTCCAACTCAGACCCACATTCCATCCTTTACTAATCCTAGACTTCTACAAGACTTAAGATCAGATATTCCATTATAAATACCTTCCACTTCATCCACTGAACCTATCTTAGAAGAAGATTCAAGGACTCCTGCTGGAGACACAAAATTTTCCACTTCCACAGAAGAATCAACTATGGCAGAAGAAGGGGGAGGAGGAGTCTTTAATGGAGAACACACATTATTTGGAGGGGGTAGAGGTAGAGGTAGAGGAGAAGGAGGTAAAGGTGTAGAAGGTGAAGGAGGCAGAGGAAGAGGTAGAAGAGAGATGGGAAGCTCTTTTGGGTTTCCTATAGTAGATGAAGAAACCAATATAACTATGAAAAATATTTCACCCTCTGTCCTTCCAAACTTCTATGGACTTAAAACTGAAGATCTTGAAACCTTCCTATTTGAATTTGAAGTCCTGTGTAGAACTTATGACTACTTACAAGATGCTCAAAAACTTAAACTATTTCCTTCAACATTGAAAGGCGCAGCATTGAAGTGGTTTATGAGTTTGATCAACAATTCTATTAGGACATGGGAAGACATGAAACAGGCATTTCTAGAGAGGTATTTGGATTATTTTATGCCAATCAGTCATAAGGAGGAAGTGTTTAAGATGCTACAAAAAGAAGATGAAAATTTGGAAGATTTGTTGGAGAGATTTTATTACAACATCAAAAGAGCAAAAATGGAGAACTTAGATCAAGACACTTTAAAATCTCTCTTGTTGAAGACAATTAGGGATGAATGGTTGGATATCCTTAACAGGATGGGAAAAGGGGATATATCTCAGCTCACATTACCTGAAATATCTGAGTTATGTATTAACCTTTCAAGAGGGAAATCCAAAACTGTAAAAGGCCCAAGAGACCCTGCTCTTGCAAGGGAAAGTAAGTCTGCTTCTGGGACAGTAAGTAGGGCAGAAATAGGACATATGCTTGATGATTTCAAATCTGATATCTTAGGGACTCTTAGTGAACAAATAGACACCCTTAAGTTACAAAACAAGCAAAAAGCTGAATTTGATGCCTTAGCAATCTTTTGTCCCAAATGTAGAAAGAAGCATGCCTTGAGAGAGTGTCCTTTGGATGCAAAAGTTGTAGAGACTTGTGTAATTTGTTCAGAAAAACATGAGACCAAGAGTTGTCCTTCACTTCCTGGTCTTAAAGTTGTCTTTCAAGAGGAAACTTCTGTAAATTCCACAGAATCTCTTAATTTTGTCTCTAGAAGGCCTTGGCAAGGACCTCAAACACAAGGATTTCATGACCAAATGTATAATCAACCCCCACCAAATTGGAATTCTTGGCAGCAACCTTGGCCCCAATTTCAAAATCAATCTCAAGCTTGGGCACAAGGTTCACAAAATCCCTATGGAAGATACTCTCAGTACTATCAGTATCCACCATCCTATCCACCATATCCACATTTTCCTCCTCAACAAAATCCTCAAAATCCACAACATCAAAATCAGCCACTTTCATTACCATTTCCTCAGAAATAAAATCAGTTTCCTGCTCAACCCATACCAAACCCCAACAATAAAAATCATCAGAATACATACATGATAGAAGGCCAACAGTTTCCAACTTATTTAATTACTCCTCTAGACCTTAGTGATGTTCAACTTAGGTTTGGAAGAATAATTGAAAAGAGGAAACCTTCTGTGATTATACAAGAACAAGATAACTCTGAGGAAGACTCTCTACGGGAAAATAAAAGTCTTGAAGAAGACACATCTTTTCAGGACCCAAACATTGAAAAATCAAAACAAAAAGAACCAATAATTTCAACTCATGTATTAAAGCAGCCATCAACATCCACTCCTACACCTCCCTTTCCAGAAAGATTACAAATTGATAGGGGTGTAGAAAAACAAATTATGGTGCCTAATTATGATTTCCTAGATGAGCTGAGAAATGTTTGCATTAAGATTCCATTATTACAAGCCATCAAGGAAATTCCAATTTTAGCAAAAACAATAAAGGAGTTGAGTATGAAGAAAACAAGAAAAGAATAAGAGAGACAAAGAAAATTCAACTGGCAGGAAAAATAGCAGATATCATGATGGGTAAGATTGCTATTCCAAAGTATCTAAACTCAGGAAATCCAGTTGTTAAAATTCACATCAATGGAATTGAGATCCAAAACACACTCATTGATTTAGGAGCAGCAATCAATATCATGAGTAGACAAATCATGGATAAACTGAAACTTCCTAATCTTCTCTTTACACCCACATTATTACAATTAGCAGACAGATCCGTGATCAAACCTGATGGGGTAATAGAAGACATTCCAGTGTCCCTAGATTCTTGGGAGTACCCTATGGATTTTATGATCCTAACTCCTAAGAATAATCTAGGAGGAAATCCTATTATATTAGGGAGACCTTGGTTAACTATAGCTGATGCTTTCATTAGTTGTAGATCCGGTGATATGTACATCTCTGATGGTAGTTCAACTAAGAAATTCACTTTGTATCCTCCAGCAAGGACAATTACAGATTTAGATGATACTCAATGGATAGAGGATGAAGTGTAGAAATTTGAATAATTTGTTGAATTATTCACCAAGATTATCCTGGTCACATACTATTTGAGCTTCATACATAACACATAATCTCTTCTACACATTAATCATCACATGCGGAAATAAAAACAACTAGCGGTATTGAAAACATTCACATGCGCACATAGAAATTCAACACATATAACACAGTATGTATACCGAGGAAAGCTTACAGCTGAAAACCCCCTACTGTATATATATTATAATGAAGAAGAATCACGTAACAATCTCAATACAATACTCCTCACAAGTACTTAGTACTGTCTCCAAAAGTTACACACAAACTAGCTCAGATCTGAACAAGTCACAGGTTCAAATCTCCTCCACTGTTTGCCTGCCTCTACTGCGCAATCCAAGATGAGAGAATGAATGAGATCAAGGATCAAATCCCTCTGGATTTAACTGTGCAATTCTCATTGGCAATCTCAATCAAAGCTTGTGCAAATCTCATGCACAGTATAGTCACAACTGATAGTAGACTCCACCCTTTCTCCTACCTCTTCCACTGGTCTTCACTGAACTGTACATGCACTGAGTTAACTGATGTGTTCTTTAGTTGATTTATGAGTTAATAATTAGTGAATTAAATAATATTTAATTCACACCACTCATCTCTAGTGTATTAGTCAGTTTAACTAAATTCAACTAGTTCAACTAAGTTAAACCGAACACAACTCCATCAACTGTCTCATCAACTCCACCAAACTCTGCCACTTGAGTTCTAACTGAAGTCAACCATGCAATAACTCAACTAACCCATAGGAAAAGTGTATTTCCTTCTGTCAGCTGCATGTGCCACATCCAAGCATCAAACTGAAGTGCTCCAAGAGGATAAGATAATGTTTATAGTCTAAATATTATTAAGGGCTAATAATATTTGACTGTTCTATTTTTAGACAGGCAGTCTAAAAATAGACTTCGACCTGTATGTCTAAAAATAGTTGTCCATCTATTTTTACCAACTTGACCAATCATCCAAGAATAGCATCCCACAACTCCTAGACCATGCTCCATATGTCTAAAAATATACTTTTCGACAAAAATCACATGTGTGGTCCCCACCTAGTTTAGGTGATCAATCTCCAACTAGGATCAGGAAAGATGTCTCAGGAGGCCTCCTTCACTATTTCTTGTTTCCATTTTAAACACTCCCTCTCAACAAGAAAGGAATGTCTTTGCATGCGACATGCAACTCCATGCATTCACCCTGCAACCTTCACAAGCGCCATGCAACTCCATGCATGCGACATGCAACTCCATGCATTCGCCATGCGCCCTTTGCATGCGCCATGCAAACTCATGCATGCACCATGCAACTCCATGCATGCGCCATGCACCCTTTTCATGCAACATCTTCGAAACTGAATAGGCTCCAAACAACTCAATCAGTCTGATGCATCTATCATCAAATTCTTCGACTTCTGCTGGTACCAATTGCACATGTCATCAGGAACTACTGTGCTGTTGAACTCTTGCACCCATGCACTCTGCACTTGCTGTCAACTTTGATCCGCGCTCCAGTATCCGACACTGTCACTTTGATCTGCCTGCATCAATCCAACTGATCTGCTACTGCTGTGTTGTGGGCACCTCATAGCCAGGTTCAATTTATGAGATCCACACCATCTCATGAATCCTGCCCAGAAATATCCTCTTTGGATTATTCATGCATGTCGCCCCACCTCACACCTGGTGGTATAGCTGCATGCACTCCCTCTGCCCATTTGGCACGAAATTTCTCTACATGAGTGGTTTCTTCCACTCCATGATCCTTTTGTGGCTGCTCCACATCCCGAGGTTCACTATCACCTGCATGCAAAACTTGCTCCCTCTCAAGCTTCAGTTGCAAGTCTTTCTCACACTTCCCAACAGTAGGAAGCTCCATAGACATCCCATCTACTTCAAGTCTGTAGAGATTCTTGGCTCGAATCCCAACCTTCTTGACTTGTCCTGTTGCCTTATGCCGAAGGAAAACTTTTCCTTCACTAAATACAACTTCATACCCTTTATCCTCTAACATTGCGACTGAGATTAAATTCTTCGTCAAACCTGGTACATGCAATACATCTTGTAAAAGAATGATTTTACCTGAATCCCTCTGAAAGGTTATGGTACCAATGCCGGTCGCATTGTATCGTCCATTGTCACCCAACTCAACATGCATATGGAGATTTTTCTCCACCAAGTCACTGAAAAGATTTGCATCTCCCGTCATGTGAAAGGAAGCGCCACTATCAAAATACCACCCCGATCCCAATGCACTAGACACCATGCATGCGATCAATGAGAAGTTTAGCTCAAATTGCAAGGTAAGAGCCTCACCAGCTGCAGCTCCAGCAGCCTGCTTGTTCTTCTTCTTTTGTGGACAATTCGTGGCGTAATTTCCCTGATCGTGACAGTGAAAACACTTCACTTTGGACATGTCACGCTTTTTACCATCCACACCGGATTGAGAAGCCTTCTCCTTGCCCTTCCCCTTCTTTTCTTTGGCAGCCAAAGCGCAATATTCTTCATCAGATATCTTTGATGAAGATCCATCCCTGGTATTCCGCCTTATCTCCTCTTGCACAAGATCCGACCAAAGTCGCTCCCATCCTAGCAATTTCTCCTGACCATTGACAGAATCCTCATAGGAATGCCAACTCTTCGGAAGACCAAGGAGAGCCAAGCTCACCAAGTCCTCATCATCCACACTAACTCCTACACTCCCAAGCTCATCCCTGCAGTGGACAAAATTTTTCAAGTATACCGGAATAGTGTCATTCTTCTCCATCTTAATTTTCCTGAGTTTATCCTTGAGCGCCAACTTCCTCTGGTCGCTCTTGCTCTGGAACAATTCTGTCAACACTTTCCACATCAAGTATGGAGAAGCTTTTCCATGCAGGCTAGATACTATGTGATCCTTCACGCCCTCCAACTGAATCCTTCGACACCTTGCCATCTTCTTTTGCCAAGCCTCAACTTGAGCAGCATCAGTAGGCTTTGGGACTTCAGCATCTATGAAATCCTTCAACCCGTTATCATCTAACACCGCCTCCATCCTATCTCTCCATGCAATATAATTCGAGCTGCCTTCAAGAGCATACTCCAATCGCAGTCCTTGATAAGACATTTTGATTTCAACACCAAGAAAACACTGCTGCAAAATTCGAATTCCAAGCTCAAAACTCAACTGCTTCTGGATCTGTGAGAACAAATTATTTCTAGCACAGAGATCGACTGTAGGGGCATTTACTGGATATATCACCTTTCAGAGAAAGGATGGATCCAGAGGCTACCTGGCCTGTTACAGACTCTGTCTACCGAAATAATTGTAATCACTATAATAGATCCCGATGATCAATTTCGCTCCGATACCATGTAGAAATTTGAATAATTTGCTGAATTATTCACCGAGATTATCTTGGTAACATACTATTTGAGCTTCATACTTAACACATAATCTCTTCTACGCATTAATCATCACATGCGGAAATAAAAACAACAAGCGGTATTGAAAACATTCACATGCGCACATAGAAATTCAACACATATAACACAGTATGTATACCGGGGAAAGCTTACAGCTGAAAACCCCCTACTTTCTGTATATTATAATGAAGAAGAATCATGTAACAATATCAGTACAATACTCCTCACAAGTACTCAGTACTGTCTCCAAAAGTTACACACAAACTAGCTCAGATCTGAACAAGTCACAGGTTCAAATCTCCTCCACTGTTTGTCTGCCTCTACTGCGCAATCCAAGATGAGAGAATGAATGAGATCAAGGATCAAATCCCTCTGGCTTTAACTGCACAATTCTCATTGGCAATCTCAATCAAATCTTGTGCAAATCTCATGCACGGTATAGTCACAACTGATAGTAGACTCCACCCTTTCTCCTACCTCTTCCACTGGTCTTCACTGAACTGTACATGCATTGAGTTAACTAATGTGTTCTTTAGTTGATTTATGAGTTAATAATTAGTGAATTAAATAATATTTAATTCACGCCACTCATCTCTAGTGTATTAGTCAATTTAACTAAATACAACTAGTTTAACTAAGTTAAACCGAACACAACTCCATCAACTGTCTCATCAACTCCACCAAACTCTGCCACTTGAGTTCTAACTGAAGTCAACCATGCAATAGCTCAACTAACCCATAGGAAAAGCGTATTTCCTTCTGTTAGCTGCATGTGACACATCCAAGCATCAAACTGAAGTGCTCCAAGAGGATAAGATAATTTTTATAGTCTAAATATTATTAAGGGCTAATAATATTTGACTGTTCTATTTTTAGACAGGCAGTCTAAAAATAGACTTCTACCTGTATGTCTAAAAATAGTTGTCCATCTATTTTTACCAACTTTACCAATCATCCAAGAATAGCATCCCGCAACTCCTAGACCATGCTCCATATGTCTAAAAATAGACATAGTCTAAAAATAGACTTTTCGACAAAAATCACATGTGTGGTCCCCACCTAGTTTAGGTGATCAATCTTCAACTAGGATCAGGAAAGATGTCTCAGGAGGCCTCCTTCACTATTTCTTATTGCCATTTTCAACATGAAGAAGACTTACAACCTCTCTTCACAATTTCAGAAATTAGTGAAGATAGTCAAATTCTGAATACTTTAGAAAACTTTGAATCCTCTTCGGAATGCAAACATGAACAATTTCAAGAAGAATCCAACATTGAGTTTTTATCATCAAGACAAATGTCTCTTCATTCTATGGATAAATTTGGCAGCTCTACAAGTGAGATATTTCCAGGAAAAACTTTAAACATAAACAAGAACCTAGAAAAATCTCAACAAGAAGAGTTAGTCAAGATCTTACAGAGACATTCTTCTGCATATGCATGGGAATACACTGATATGAAAGGGATAAGCCCCAAGACTTGCACTCATCACATCTACATAGAGGAAAATTGTAAACCAATCAGACAACCTCAAAGACGGATGAATCCAAATCTTAGGGAGATTGTTAAAGAAGAATTGCATAAATTGTTGAATGTCAACTTTATCTATCCTATTTCAGATAGTCAGTGGGTTTCTCCTTTGGTAATTGTGCCAAAGAAAAATCGTAAATGGAGGGTATGTATTGACTACCGAGAATTAAACAAAGCTACTCTTAAAGACCATTTTCCCTTACCTTTCATAGATCAAGTATTAGATACATTAGCTGGAAAAAAGTACTTCTCATTTCTAGATGGGTTTAGTGGTTATAATCAAATTCAAGTAGCACTTGAAGATCAAGACAAAACTACATTTACCTGTCCTTGGGGTACCTATGCTTACCGAGTGTTGCCATTTGGATTATGCAATGCACCTGCAACATTTCAAAGGGCAGTACTAGGAATTTTTTCAGATCTAATACATGATTGTGTAGAGGTATATATGGATGATTTCACAGTTTATGGAAACACATTTGAAGAAGCCTTATCAAACTTGGAAAAAGTTTTAAAAAGATGTAAAGAAGCAAATCTTTCACTTAGTCATGAGAAGTGTTTTATGATGTTTACTGAAGGAATTGTTTTAGGACATCACATTTCAGGAGATGGGATTAGAGTTGATGAGTCAAAAGTTGAAGTCATCTCTAACTTATCTATTCCAAGTTGTCAAAAAGATGTTAGGATTTTTCTAGGATTTACAGGATATTATCGAAGGTTTATATAAAACTTCACCAAGATAGCATCTCCACTTTTCAAATTACTTACCAAAGACTGTGAATTCAAGTGGAATCCCAATTTCCAGTTAGCCTTTGAGACCCTGAAAACAAAAATCTCTGAAGCACCTATTTTAAGGGGACCTAACTGGAAGCTACCTTTTCATATTTCAACAGATGCCTCAGATACAGCTCTAGGAGCAGTATTGGGACAAAAAGACCCGATTCCTTATGCCATCTACTATACCAGTAAAAATTTGACTCCTGCAGAGTTAAACTATACTGTAACTGAAAAAGAGTTTTTAGCTGTTGTTCATGCCATAAACAAATTCAGACACTATATAATATGCTATGAAACTTTTGTTCACACAGATCATTCTGCAATTAGATACTTAATGAAAAAATCAATTACTAATGGCAGAGTCATAAGATGGTTATTGCTTTTACAAGAACTCAACATTACCATTCTAGATAGGCCTGGAAAACAAAACACAGTAGTTGATTTCCTATCTAGACTCCAAAACATCCAAGACAATACCCCAGTTGAAGATCAATTTCCTGATGAATATCTTTTTGCAATTTCTACTCAGACTCCTTGGTTTGCTGACATTGCTAATTATTTAGTTTCAGGGAAATTCCCTTCAATAATGAATGCAAGAGATAAAAGAAAAATCATTTATGACAGTGCAAAATATTCATGGGTTGCTAATGAGTTGTACAGGACAGGTCCAGACTTTATCATCAGGAGATGTGTTCGGGAAGATGAGATGCCTGAGATTCTCAAAGCATGTCATGATGAACCTTGTGGCAGACACTTTGCTGATAAGAGGACAGCCTATAAGATCCTTCATTTAGGATATTATTGGCCATCTCTTTTCAAAGATGCTAAAGAGTATGTCAAAAGGTGTGACAGTTGCCAAAGGGTAGGGAAACCTTCTCCTTCAGGTGAGATGCCATTGCAGCCTCAGGTACATATTGAACCTTTTGAAAAATGGGCTTTGGATTTTGTAGGACCTATTAGTCCTCCATCAAGAAAAAAGAGATATATATTAGTTTGCACTGATTATGTTACCAAATGGGTAGAGGCCAAGCCATTACTTTTTGCTAATGAAGCATCTGTAGTTAATTTTCTTTTTTAGGATATTTTTACTCGTTTTGGTGTCCCAAGGGAAATTGTTACAGATCAAGGAGCTCAATTCACATCAAGGCTAGTGGAACAAATGATGGAGAGGTACAAAATCAGACACAGAAAATATACTCCTTATCATCCACAAGCAAATGGTCAAGTGGAATCTACTACTAATAAGGTTATTGAAGGGATCCTAACAAAGATCGTCCATTTACATAGAAAATATTGGGTAGATAGGCTTCCCGAAGCCTTGTGGGCCTATAGAACTACATGGAGAAGCACAACAAACCATACTCCTTATGAACTTGTTTATGGAAAGCAAGTTTTGTTTCCCATAGAGTTCCAGATTCAAACTTTCAAAATGGCAGTTCAGCTAGGACTTGATCTATCAGAGGCAAAAAAGCACAGATTGGAGCAGATTAATGAATTGGATGAGATCAGACAAGATGCAGTTCAGAAAACAAGTATAGTCCAACAACAAAGGACTAGATGGCATGACAAGTACATCAAGGAGAAGAAGTTCAAAGAAGGTGACTGGGCTCTCTTGTTTCATTCAAAGTTCAAGGATTTTCAAGGTAAATTTCAAACACATTGGCTTGGGCCATATGAAATTGTGAGAATTTTTGACAATGGAGCAATAAAAATCAGGACAATAGATGAAGAAGAGGTTACTTTTCTTGTGAATGGTCATAGATTGAAGCTGTATCAAAAACCACTCTCAAGAGAATAATTTGTCAAGAAGTTCCAGGAAAACAGTGATGTGAAGTTAATGAAGAAGAATCTTTCTTCTTCATCAACTTAATTGAATTTTCTGAAGTCAGATATGTTTAAAAAAATAAAACATAAAAAAATAAAAAAATAAAATAAAAGTATAAACATGAAAACCAATCACTGATTGGCATGTTTATACAGAAAAGCATCAAGGAGAAGAAGTTCAAAGAAGGTGACTAGGCTTTCTTGTTTGATTCAAAGTTCAAGGATTTTCAAGGTAAATTTCAAACACATTGGCTTGGGCCATATGAAATTGTGAGAATTTTTGACAATGGAGCAATAAAAATCAGGACAATAGATGAAGAAGAGGTTACTTTTCTTGTGAATGGTCATAGATTGAAGCTGTATCACAAACCACTCTCAAGAGAAGAATTTGTCAAGAAGTTCCAAGAAAACAGTGATGTGAAGTTAATGAAGAAGAATATTTCTTCTTCATCAACTTAATTGAATTTTCTGAAGTCAGATATATTGAAAAAAATAATAATAATAATAAAATTAAAAATAAAAAATAAAAGTATAAACATGAAAACCAATCACTGATTGGCATGTTTATACAGAAAAGATAGAGTGAAAATCAGAATTTTTCTGACACTCTAACTTTTCCATTTTGTTTTTTGTTTTTTTTTTTTGCAAGTAGTTGTTACAAAATCATAAGTGCAGATCCATTTCACTTATGGTCCATCTCATTTCATCCATTCATATTCCATTTCATTCATTCATTCATACTCCATATCACTTCATTCATTCATACTTCACTTCATTCCATATTTCATTCATTTCATTCCATACTCCATCCACCTCATTTCAATTCCATATTTTTAAAGTTTGATGTTTTTCTGCAATTAAATAATACATATCATGAATTGCAGCCCACTTCTCATACTTCACTCCATTTCATAAGTTGTGATCCATTCCACTCCATTATTCATTTCATTCATACTCCATCCTACCATATTTCATTATTCATTTCATACAACCTTTCATCATTCCAGCTTCAAACCATATTCAAAGTTCTCTACAGGTACATTCTGCAATCAATCAGACATTCTGTAGCCAGTCAGACATTCTACAGCCAGACAGAAATTCTGCAGCCAGAGAGCCTGAAAGCACTGTCTAGTAATCATTTGATCTGCAACAAAATGATCCTGCATATCCAAGAACAAGAAAATTCAAGGGAGTTATGAAGACTCAAAAAGTAATAATTTTCAGGGGAGAACAAAGCATATGAAGATCACAAGAAAATCAAAGCAAAGGCAAAGGTATGAAATTATTATGGTGACATATCATGAAAAATTTTAGCATAGTTCAGTTATATATTATTCAAAAAGTTGTTTTAATTAATTTTGTTGATCATGCCTAACAAACCTCCCGCAAAAAATTTGGATAAAACTCCTTCTATTCTGCCATTTCAAAACCCATATCCAATCATCATTTAAAAATCTAAACGGTTAAAGTGTTGAAGTGATTGGATTAGTCACGTCACTGAGCATTTAATGATGATTTTTGAATTCGTTACAAAATATCTCCGCGGTCTTTCCTTCTGTGATATCTTTCAACTCATATACATCATCCTCACCTCATTATATTCATTCTGTAACCACTCCATATCACTCTTTCCTGTAGCCAACTTTTAACCATTTCGGTCTGTGAGACAGAGGCATCTCTGTAACAACCATTGTCACCGTGAACAGAGGAAACATTTGTGGGGCAAAAACAACTTTTTAATGGCCATTCTCACCGTGAGCAGAAGACTAGTGAATTGAAGATTGAAGAAGAAGTTATGGGCCTCATCGTGAGAACTGAACCAGTTGGCACTAAGTACTTGCAAGGCTATCCCCAAATCAGAGAAATCTTACAACAAGCAGGATGGTTGCAATTCCTTGAAAAATTCAGTGGCTTCCACAAAGAGGTAACTAAAACTTTTGCAAGATCCTTTAATGGAGCCGAGGTTGAAGTTGGAGATATTAAACTCACTGTCACAGAGGCTTTTATTGCAGAAGCAACAGGATTTCCTAGACAAGGAGAAAGGTGGTTTAAGAACAGAGAATTTCATAACGAAGCATGGAAGCAGATACTCAAGTCACCAGGTATGGATGTCACCGTTTTTAAAAAGGGTATCCCTAGCTCTGCATTAAAGGACAAATGGAGGAACATGTTGCTTATCCTGCAAAATTTCATCACTTGTGAAGGTAGATATGGTACTTTCTATGTTTACCATATTCGATTGATAATTCATTTTCTAGAAGAAGAACTCAACTTGCCCTTTTTCTTGCTTCATAGTTTAAAGAAAATGGCTTCAAGTGTTCAAAAGAGAATTCAATTTCTGGAGACAACCTTATACCACCATGGTTTAGTCAAGATTTTAATTGAACATCATTTAGCAAAAATGGGAGATACTTGGGATGACTTCTTGGTGAGAAATCACTTTGAGGAACCAAAGGAACCTCCACCTGAAGATAAACCTACAAAAAGAAGCAGAAAATGGAAATCCTCCAAAACTGAAACTGGTAAAACAATACAAGAAAGAAGTGAAGAAATGATTTCTGAAAAATTAGTTCATATTAAGAAGCATCTTAAGAAAGAGAGGATCATAAGAAAATTTTCCAGAGAGAAAGGAGAAGGGCCATCTCAACCGAGGAGGAGCCACAGACTGAGGGGGATACTAAAGAAAACAAAAGTTAAACAAACTGGAGTCATAAACATAGAAGACGAAGAAACACCTACTGAGCAGGATTTTGATGAAGAAACTCCTGAAATAGACCCTGCACAGCAAGAAATTTACAACTATGTTGAGTCATTGGAGAGAAGAGCTTCATAAAGTAGAGACAGAACCCCTATTCCACCAGAGTCCGAAATAGATGTGCTAAGAAGATATAAGTACGAGCTAGAAGTACTTAATAGGCATATCAGGACTGAAAATGATATTTTGAGGGAGCAAGTTAAACTAAAAACCAATATGAATTAAACCTTGTCTCTACAAATGGACAAAGTGGAAAAGGCCAATGAAAAATTGAAAAAGAGAAACAAAAAGTTAATCAGGGCACTTACCAATTTAAGGTTCAAGTTAGTCATCATGAAGCCTAGAAGGCCTTTAACTACCAAGAAAAGCAGAAGAAGAGGGTTGGATGTTCTTGCAGAGGTCTCAGAGTTCATGGAATAGTTGCATGAGGACATGCAAGAATCTGGTAGTGGGGGTATGTTGAGCTCCAAGAATGTTCTTTCTTCCACCACATTCCACTCCATTTCTTTTTTCCATTGTTAATCTCAGGCTCAAATGATCAATAGAATTAGTTAAAATTGCTTTGAGAATGAATATCATGACTAACTTGCTATGTTTTTATGATTTTGTCATTGTAGTACTTTTTGAACTAAATCTAGCTACAGAATGCAGACATTCTGTAGCTAGTTGCCAATTCTGCAGCCGGCTTCATGTCTACACAGGTTCCAGGTGTCATCTCAGAGAAAAGCACATATGGTCGTATTCCACATCATCTCCTTATCATTTTTTTCTCTCCACGAAGTTTGAACGGAATCCTGTAGGTGGTTATGCACGTGGGAACTCAAATTAAGAGGTAGACTCCTAACAGGATAAGGACAGTCCAGATGTCCTTAATCATATTACGAGACCACCTTCAGAGTTCTAGTTCGATTCTAATTAGGAAAGACAATTATTCCTATGTTATCTCAGATACGGTTATGTAATTTTGTTATAAATATGCTCGGGAAACCGAGGGACAAGGTTAGATTTTATGGTTGATTTCTAGATTTCAGAAGTCCGAAAACACTCTGTTTTGAAGTAATTTCTCTTTAATGAAAGAAGCATCATTTCCTTGAAAGTGTTGAATCAATCTTGAAGTATATTTCGTGCTACTTTGGTGGTAGAGGGCCCCTGCTACCTGAGCAGCCTTGTTTATACGGTTTAGATAAGTATTTTAGTCTCGTTTTCATTTCTAGCTTAAGTAGATTTCTGAAGTTTATGTTTCATACTTGTTTCATTAATCATTACAGCTATACTTACTCTTATAAACTCTTCCAAAATATCATTACGATGAATAAGGCATAGCTGTGGTATTGTAGGTTTTAGTTGCATTTCCTTTCTTTAATTATCACAGTTAGACTTACTCTAATAAACTCCTCCAAAATATCATTACGATGAATAAGGCATGGCTGTGGTATTGGAGGTTTTAGTTGCATTTCCTTTCGTTAATTATCACAGTTAGACTTACTCTAATAAACTCTTCCAAAATATCATCACGATGAATAAGGCATAGTTGTGGTATTGTAGGTTTTAGTTGCTTGTTTACAATAAGTGTCACAGCCGGTCTTACTCTTACAAACTCTTCCAAAACATCATTAACAACAAATAAGAAACAGATGTGGTGTCTTAGATTCTAGTTTTATTTGCTTACAGTTTTATGTTTATGTTCAATTGCATTGAATAATACAGCCATACTTGTTTTCACAAACTCTTCCAAAATATCATTCATATTGAACGAGATGGGCTGTAGAATTCCTTAGTTTAGTTGCATGTTAATTTAGTTACAGCACTCCGGAGGTAGAATGCATTTAGTTCAGCTCTGTCACTACATTTCAGTTTGATAATGGAATTTTAGTTTAACATTGTTCAATGTACTCCAAGTAGACTAGTGGCACTCTAGTTTAGTCTTAGCTCATTGTATTAACATTACAGTTTAGTTGCTATCCATTGCATTTTAAATTGTATTAGTTGTTAAATTTAAATACCACGGTCTTCATTATTTACAAAACTTCTTTTGTTCCAAACTCATATTAATACATAATCATCTGGACAGAAGCTAGTATCAGTCTAAGGCCTAGAGTATTTTGCAACCTTTTTACCATTTCACAAACAAGCATTTTCTCAAAAACTATTCTAAAAAGGAAATCTATAACTTTTGAGTGAGGCCTAGTGGTGTTAAATTGAGTTGCAGAACAGAATTAGAAGCTAGTTTAGAGTAGAAATCTTATTGTGCTACAAATGTTCTTTTCCAAATATGTTCCAATAAAACTTTAACCATGGATGAGATGTTGTAACATTGTAAGTTGACTGTTTGATTGTTTATTTAGGAGAACTTCATTTACACTTAACTTGTCCATTTCTCAAGCTCTTCCAACGCATCTTTAATGAATGAATTGGATAATTTCAGGTTCATGTTGTGATTTATTCCCTTGCAATAAATTCATTATCAAGCTTTGCATTTTTTGTTTGCCATTTACAGTTTAGGCTTTGTTATGTTTTAACACAACCAATAGCTTCTTTTCACCAGCACTTAGTTCTTTCCCTTTTCAACATAAAACCATAAAACCAAAAACATCATAAAACACTAAACACAACGTAGTGAGAAAAAAATACCTAGGCACATATAGTGCATCACACTTCAGCAGTTTACCAACCTGGTTGACAATTAATGAACTCAATTTAGGAACACTAGGTTGAGCACAAACACGTGCTTCTTGCCTTTTCCATCAACATTCTCTTCATTATTTTTGCAAATCTGTTTTGCTGAGGTGTGTATGGAGTAGTCTTCTGCTATGCTATACCACACTTCTTACAGAACTCTTCAAATTCCTTCTTACAGAACTCCCCACCACTATCTATCCTCAACACCTTTATCTTCTTCTTTGTCTAGTTTTCCACCAGAGCCTTAAATTCTCTAAATCTGTAAAAGACTTCAGATTTCTTCCTCAAGAAATATATCCATGTATTCCTTGAGAAGTCATCTATGAATGAAACATAGTACACAGTCTTACCCAGTGATGGAACCGACACAGGTCCAAACACATCACTGTGCACAAGCTCTAATATCTTGTTTGCCCACTTAGCTCCAGAAGGAAAACTCACCTGATTCTGCTTCCCATATACACAATGTTCACAGAAATCAAAATCTAGAGAGCTATTAGACATACCTTCTACCATACCATTTCCATGTAGTATCTGAAGGCCCTTGTTTCTAATATGTCCAAGCCTTTGATGCCATAGCATGGTCTTTTCTCCAAAGACCGCTAATATTTCCACTCCACTTTCGGGAACCACAGAACTGTTGCACCCATCAATAATATTGTTGCCCTGAAGCTTGTACAGAGTTCCAATCCAAACTCCCTGCATTAATACCAGTGCTCCCTGAACCATCTTACATTTATCTTTCTCGAACACCGTTTTTACACCTGCATCATCCATCTTGCTTACAGAAATTAGATTTTTGGCCAATGCAGGAATGTCAAGAAGAGTAGGAAGTGTTCTAATCCTTCCACCTTGCAGCTTCAGCTTGAATTTTCCACGTCCGAAAATTTTGGCCTTCCTATCATCCCCTAAGAAGACATCACCGCCATCATATTTCTCATACTCATGGAACCACTCCCTATGGGGAGTGAAGTGAAAGGATGCACCCGAGTCAATCAACCATGACTCATGATCTAAATGTGTATTTGAAGAAGAAGCCAAATACACATCCCCACTTTCATCCGAGGTGGTTTTTTCCTCTGTAGAAGGAGCATCATCATATCCCTTTCCTTTCTTAGGATCTTTAGATCTACAGTCCTTTTTTTAGTGCCCTTCCTTTCTGCATTTCCAGCACACCTTTACAAAATTTCCAGGAAATTTAGATCTCCCTCTAGATTTAGCTCTCCCACTTGAAACCTTATTCTTGTTTCTGTTCTGGGACCTTCCTCGTATAGATAAGGCATCTCCATTCTGACTCTCCATATTTCTCCGTCTCATTTCCTCCGACAGCAAGGCTAAGACAATGTCATCAAAATTCAAGGTAGTTGTATTGCTACCTATTGCAATAACCAGACTATCCCACGAATCTGGTAGAGAACACAACAAACTGATGCACTTATCTTCATCTGAGATTTTAATATCAAAAGATGATAGCTGGCTTACCACAGTATTGAAGGCATTTATATGCTCTGTCACTGAGTCTCCATCCTTCATCCTCAGGTTATACAGCTTTTTCTACAGGAACAAGTTATTCACGAGAGACTTAGATTGATACAAAGTCCCAAGTTTTTCCCACAAATTCTTTAGCGTAGCTTCCTTAGATACATTCAACAATACCGAATCTAAGACACACAACTATATTGTGCTCTTCGCCTTCTGATCCAACTTCTTCCAGTCTTCATCTGACATTGTCGTTGGTTTAGTACCTAGATCTACCATGATCCATTGATCTTTATCCACCAGCAGGTCTTCCATCTTGAGCTTCCACAACTCAAAACTCTGACCATTAAATTTCTCAATCTCTATCTTTCCACTGCTCGCCATCTTCTTTCACCACAAGAATTTATCCCATAGATCCCCCACTGAATAGGGTCTACCTCAGGCCCGAGAAAAAAACCCCTCAGCAGCAAAGGCGTCCCCTTGAAGCTGAAACAACTCTAATACCAAATGTAGGTTCTAACCATGTACAGAAATTATCTACAAACGAATCTTAAAAACAAAAAATAAGCAATAGCGAGAGCATAAAACATAAAATAGATATACACAGAGATTTTCCCCTAGATCCCAAATCGGGACGACCAACTTGATTTTTCATTATATTCCTTCCAGTGTTACAACACATATATATACATGTCGAAGCATACATAAACCCCAATCCATTAACCTTGGATTAGAACATAACCGTAGTTCCCTTGACCGGATCTACAAAATACCAGGGGCCAAAAACCATCGTCCCCCAAAAACCATGTGCAAACTCATGCACAAAACCATGGGTGGGTCCACACACCAAAAAAAAAATTCCCAGGGTGCTGCCTCGAACCCAGAAAAGGGGGGCTGCTGCCCCCCCTCTAACCCCCTATGCGTGTGAGACTGATTGTGGAAAGAATATAACACATACCCAACAATAGTATCACAAGGTGACTGATTATTTCTTAGATATTTCATATTGAAAATAATATGCCATGGTTTTCATTTATTTCCAGAAAAAGGAAGGGAAATCCTAATTGTCAAGAGCTTCAAAGGAATCAATCTGCCTTCTTAGTTCAGTGAAGGAGGAAAGTGTTGCTGAAAAGCGTAATGGCGAGCAAACCTCAATTTTTGCCCTCATTCATTTAATTTACCCTCTTTTACACTGTTACACAGTATTTTGTCACCATCCCTACAATCCCCATCCTGAACATTGGAGGACCATTTCAGTGACCTCTGTGTAGTTTCATACATTTCCATAAATGTCATTGCATCCCTTGGCATGTCAAGATCATAATCTCTGTTGATCATTCCTCAAGCAGACCTTTAAAAACATATGATTTTTGGGTTGGTGCTGGTAGGAATTTATGGCCTCGTGCCCATGAAGAAATTAACACTGGGCCTCGTGCCCTTTGGTGATCTGTCTCAGAAGGACACCCGCGCCGAGCTGCTTTTGGAAAGTTTTTTAAAATAGAAACAAAGCTTCCATGCTTAAAAATTTCGTGAGCAGAGTCATCATGGTTTTTTTGATGAATCACGTCGAGTTTCTCCCTTTGGCCTATTAGTTCCTATAATTTTGAAACTCGCAAAAGGGATATACCTTTCCTCCACCTTATGTGGGATCCAAAACCTCCTCCTCCTCTCCTATAAATTCTTCCTCCTCACATTAATTCAGCTAGTTGAACAATCATTAGTATAGCTAGTGTGTTGAAGAAGGCAGAGAAGAATCCATTGTTGAGAGAGATTTTAATCCCATTGCCTCATTGAGTTGAATGTCGAACGAATGCTTGAGACACGCCTGACTAAACCCATCGAAGGAGATTTGTAACATCAAGGCATAAGGTTATAAATTTCTTTTTCATATATCAATAATACATGACTGGTTTCTAGTTCCAAATTTGTTTCCATTTATATGCAATGTGTTTAGCTATCCTTAACTAGATGAATGTATATGCTTGTATGTTGTCATCATTTGTTTGATCTTTGTGCAGACACATGAACATCGTCACCAACACGGAGCACAAGGCGTGAAGACAGAGATCGAAGGATCACTGCCACGTGCCACAAAAAAATCATTGGACCGAGGTAGGATATCTATTCTGGTTCATGTTTCATTTATAAGATAGGAATTTAGGAGTCCGGTGTGTTCCCTTTTTGCTAGACCCACCCTAGGCCTAGAGGGATCACCTATGTCTGTAGAGGGGATTTTCCTACTCAACAAGTTAGATACCATACTGGGGAGGATTATGTCTATCGTCTGTCGGTGATTCGTTTTTGAGTTTTTCTTGTCTATTCGACTTTGGTCATATTTCCATATCTCTACTTTGGTTTTCTTATTTGATTGTTTTAAGCCGCTCCACCTATTCTCAGAGTGATAAGCCTGGTCGTTTCTAAGCTTCCTCTTCTCCTTTCTTGGGTTTCCTTACTCAGCGTTGTTTTTTCATTACAATCACGCCGATTGGCACGGGTTGCATGTTTTATGGGTGTGATTTCCCCTGTTCAGCATGGATTACTGCTAAACAGTCACGCAAAATCCTGTAGGTTTGAATTTAGGCCTCTTCCCTAAGTTTTCTAGTGCATTTTACCCTCTGGATTGGTTTTTCCTCCTTGGATTAATCCACTTGGACTATTTTTGACTTCCCCGTCTCGTTATTTTCACTTGATTGTCTCTCATCTTATCAGTGTGGCTTCTCATCCTAAGGTTTCTAGGTGTCTTTGATTTCTTGTTCGGCCACATGTTCAACGAGCTTCCGAGCTATGTATGAGTCAATTTAGTCATTCATTTTTTAGCTTATTATCTGATTTCTTGGTATTTTATCTTGATTCTACATGTCGTAGTATTTTCAAACTGTCATCTTCGTGTCTGTTTGACCCTCCATATGTCACCCTGAGCATAGATCACATTTCTCTTTGAGTCGATTTGAAATTCCTTTCTCTGCATGAAGGAATGTGTGTTTTATTTTGGGTGTGTTTTATGTTCGCTTTGGATTGGTCTCTTTGTGTTTTGATCATTCATTCAAGTCGCTCAAAGTTAGTGCTCATTTTTTCCTTTTAGTGTAACATTGCATTATTGCTTCTCATTCACATAAAAGAACAAAATTTTCATTATTTCTCTCTATTTGAAAATTACTCTTTTGCATTAGTAGCTTTCTCATTCAAAAGTGAACAACAAGAGAAAATCCTTTCATTTTCTGCTTTCGCTGTGTTAGTAGCATTAGGAAATTCATTCTTGCATTCGATTGATTGTTTCTTTGTTGTGAACTTCTATCCCTCTCTTAGCTAGTTGTTCATTGAATCAGAATGATATTCTTTCTCATGTAGTTGTGCATTATAGATTTGATATTACATTCGGTAAGGCCTTGAAATTGAAACATAATTTCAAGATAAACTTTAAAATAAACTCAATCAACCTAAGCAAGCTTTGAATATTAACGCTCACATTTAGAGGACTAAGCTAGTGATGTGCTCCGACGTCGTTAAACCTAGTAGCTGTCATTTTCCATCTGGCATTAGACAACACTAGCACGAACTTGTGCTCCCCATACCGTCGCATATATAAAGGGATACCCTCATAGGTTGCAATCCTTTATCCATAGGAAGCCGAGTCCGTCGCGCTGTAACCCTGATACACCGAACACAACATTCGAGGATACTGCCTGCACGTACGTTAAGTCCTTGGTCATTTCTCTTTCATTTGATCACCAAGGTGTATATTGCAGTTCATGGGAGCTTGGTACACCCTCTTGATTAGATTTCCTGAATAGTCATTTTTTATATTTCCATGACTCATTAAAATTTGAAAATATCATCGAGCATTTTTCCTTTTAAGCTTGCCCAAATTGAAAGTGACTAGAGTCACCTTTTATCATTTTCTCGACTCTTAAAATATGAAAAGGCGGAGTTTTGTTTCAGTGTCATAAAATTCATTACCCGTGCTCACACACCCATTAAAGTTATTTTCTTGGCTTGTTCATAGGTAATTCCTTAGTGATTGATCTTAAAGCCTCGAATTGATCATCTATTTTCTCTCCTTCTCTTTAAGACAAAGTCATGGTGGCGAAACCACCAGTTTCGTCGTCCTCTTCATTACCTTGTAGTGAAGAACCATCCCTTGAATTTTCTTTGGAGACATCTCAGTCTGTTAGGACTCTAGGCTATTGGCGTGCTATTATTCTGAGTATTCAACATCTGGCTACTCGATCTCACCTCGAAAAACCATTTGATATCAATTGGCAACCTCCAGACGCTTGGGCCTTTTTTAGGGAGGATCCCCCTCTATCCTTGGAACCGCTTGAGTCACCGTTATCGCATACTTTACTTGCCACTGCTCTTCACCTTTTCGCCAACACCATGTCTCCGTCCAATATGGATGCCACGAGTCCTATTAGTAGTGAAGAGACTTATGTTTCTACGAGGGAATATCCATTCCCTCCAAAGAATTTTCCTCATGTCACGGCTCAGCCTTCCTCTCAACCTTCAACTCTCCCAATTGGTTATCGTTCTTTGAGTCAGATAATCTCTGGTGCCACATCTTTGTATTAGAATCCATTATGTTCAAGTATAGAGACCTCTTATGTAATGTCGTTCATGTCGGGGGCATCATCCTCGACTCATATTGTTTCGACGATGGTTACATCTTTCCCAACCTAGCCCACTGTGTGTGTGGATTCCTCCACACCATCCTCTAGTGTGATTATGTCATTTTTGTCATATTTTTTTGTTAGTGGAATGCTTCCTAATGCTTTTGCAATGTCTCCTGGGCCCATTGTGAGTGGATCATAGCCTCACGTATCGAAACTCCATCAATCTACTGGCAGTGCACCTATCTCCTCTAATCCTATTCTTGGAGATTTGACGTACGACCAATATATGATGGCCATTCAACAATAGAATTATTTTCCCTAGGGTTCTCAGTAGGTTCAAGCTCCCATCAATCCTCCACATTACTACGATGAGCACGAAAATCACATCTATTACCATGGGCCCATTCCACACGATCCATTGTATGTTCAAATTCCACAGATACTAGTTAGCCCCAACCATTTTACCTTCCTACAGGGACAACTCTATGGTCCACAAGGACAACCCTCTCAGGGACAGCCTTCAGTCCAACAAAGAAAACCCTAAGTTCCTGTTGGTAAACCTTTTGTTCAACAAGGAGCACCTTATTCTCCTTAAGGGAAAGCCTATCAACCTCGGGGACAACCTTTTGTGCAACCAAACCAGCCTTACGTTCAGCAAGGTCCATCTCTTGTACAACAAGGCCAGCCCTCCACTGGTCAGTCAAGCCAACTTGGTCTTCAGGGGAAACCTGGCTCATCTTAACCTTCAGGTCAACCTGGTCTTTAGGGGCAACCTAGTCCACTTCCTTCAGGTCAACCTGCACCCCAGGGACAGAATTTTCAACCTCAATATCCAAGTCAACCTGCACCCTAGGGACAGCCTATACATCCTCAAGGCCCACCTTTCATTCCTTAAGGTCAAACTTCGATGGTATAAGGTCCACCCTAAGGCGCTGCTTACATCCCGCAACAAAATCCATATGTTTCTCAAATAGGGCCTCAGTGGTTCACTCAAAATCAGTATCCTGGTCCTCAACTAGTTTATGGACAGAATTATCAAAATTATAACCCCTATAAAAAAAATCCTCCAAGATAGAACATATGGGCTCAGCATTTCTCCTGGCCTAGTTGGAACCCCAATACTGATGTCTATCAAAGGCCTGCAATGCCTTTCAACTCGAAATTTCCATTCCTTGCTACGTTGGAACCGCCTGATGTGTCAAAGTTAATGAATGATCCCATTCTCCATAACCCATATTAGCCTCCGGTTACCACTAAAATCCCTAGCGATTAAAGGCAAGTCCGGAGAAGACCCCCAGGTGCATGTTATGACATACCATCTATGGTGCTCCTCTAACTCTTGGGTTGATGATTCGATTCGTTTACGTCTTTTCAAAAGGACTCTCACTAGTGCCGCTACAAAGTGGTACATTGAGCTCTCCCGTGACATCTTTCAATATTTCAACTCTTTAGCCATGGCATTTCTCCCGCACTTTCAGTTACCAATTCATTATGAAACAAGGACGCACCTCCTAACATCCTTGAAAAAAGATCAAGCTACTCATATCTTCGATCATATTCATGAATGGAGGCAGCGTCGTCGTTTGATCAAGTTTGAGATTCTTGATCAAATTCTGATTGGTTGGTTCACTACCTCTTTTATCAGTTTGATTACTAAGTACATCACTATGGGGCATGTGTTATTGAGGAACAAGCCATTGCTCGTGCATAGTACCTTGATCTCGTGTACTCTCAATCCAGCATGCTTTATGAACTATTGTCTGATGCTCTGCAACATGGAACCTTCAAAGCACTAGCGACACCATCCGTCGACAGTATCATTGGTTTTGTGTCTCATACTTCTCGTAAGTCTTCTCCCAATCCTGCGAAGCAAAAATATACTTCTTCCACTGATACTGCTTCTCAGCCACAAAAATATACTTCTTCCACTGATACTGCTTCTCAGCCACCTCCTAATCCTAGAAATACCGTGGAAGTGAATGTTGTCCAGTTCACCATGGAGGATAAAGCTTCCAAAGGTAATAAGAAGGGTAAATGCAAGGCCAAAGCCAATACCTCGAAACAGAATTCTCCTAAACCTAATGCTAATGATGGTTCGAAACATAAACCGAAGTACCCTTGTCTGATATGTGACGATGAGCATTACACCAAGTACTATCCACGACGAGTTGATGTGAGTCCACTACTCAAAGGAACTTATGGCACTCTAGCTATTCTCAAAGAACCATTCCCATCACAACCAAATTAGATGGTGGAGAAAACTCAGCCCTCTGCCCCTTTTGGCTCTCACGTTTTCATGATGAATGGTTTTTCACCCATGTCTATTGCTATCAGATCGAAAGATTATACCGAAGCGCGTCAGGTAGTAGGAAAAGAGATCACAAATGTTCCTCCTCCCTGCCTTCTTCTAGCCCTCTTCACATTAAAAGGCCCAGTCCTGAGCCCGTTGTATGGCCACCCTCTAAAGGCGTGCTCCGTAAGTCTTCCTATAACCCAAATGCCCATGCTGCTCAGCATTACAATATTTTTGAATATTTGGCTCAGGCATCATTCACTATGTCCACGTTGGAAGTGCTTCAGAGTTGTTCCTCACAATGGAAGGCTTTGATATCCGCTATCGGAGGGGTGGACCCTGCTGATTCAAGCCCTATCACCTTTGATTTGGAAAATTTTGTTCCATGTCTCCCTCACCAGCTTGAATTGATTATCCAAGTTTGGATTAATGGAAATAATATCCATCGAGCAGTCATGGAGGAAGGTGCATCTACTTCCATCATGTCCATTGAATGCTAGAAAGCCATTGGTTCTCCGGCTCTCAATCAGTCTCCAAATGCTTAAGAAGCTTTCGATGGAAGGGCATCTCGCCCTCTAGGTGTTCTCGCCAGCTTACCTATCATGTTGGAAGGGAAAACGGTTAATGTTGAGGTTGAAGTCATTGACACCAAACTCAATTATAATATTCTCCTCGGTCGTAGTTGAACTCACGTTATGCTATGTGTCTCGTCCAGTCTCTTTCGTGTTCTTAGATTCCCACACGAAGGAAAGATCATCACTGTCGATCATTTATCCTTTTTCACTTCCACATCCTCTGAGAGAAACGTTCCATATGTAGATCATATTCCTACACCTTATGAGAGCATAGGGCTGGTACTTTTCAATGATCTCACCCTTATGGGTATTTTTTCTCTTCCTCCGCCCAACACTGCTCAGGTCAACATGATCTCCACGCCTTCTGATCCGTGGGTTATCCTTTCTCCTGAGCAAGTTGATTCGTTTGGTGACATGATGCCATTGAGCCTAATAGAAATGTATTATTCTGAAGTTATCTCAGCTTCGGATCCTCCTCCCTCCAATCATACTCCTTTGAGTGTGTCTCTCGACATGTTTTCTCAATCCCCTTGACTCGACGCTTTATATTCTCCTGATCCCTCGAATGAGAACGAAGGTATTCGGGCTTGGATGGCAACTCAAGATCAGCCTCATGAAAACTTTATATTCCCTGAGGAGGTCTTACCCAGTGGAAACGCTCTTTAATGGAACTATAGCTTTAGCTGGTCGTGATCAAGAAGCCACTGGTTTCGCTTGGTGGGTCGGTAATGCCCGACTTATCAATTTGTCTGGTAAATTGCTTGGGGCTCACGTGGTTCATGCCGGATTAATTGTATTTTGGGCCGGAGCAATGAACCTATTCGAAGTGGCTTTTTTCGTACCGGAAAAACCTATGTATGAACAAGGATTGATTCTACTTCCCCATCTATTCCCACTGATAAGGCCATCGTGGAAACCATGTCTCTTAAGGATCCTCCTCGGGATTATAGTCATCATCGTTCCTCCTTTATGCCTGGCCTTGGGGCCATGTCTACTTTTCTTGAGAAATTTGCTTCTCGGAGCTCCTTCCCATTCGCTTCAAATTCCCATCTTGACACATGAAGTTTTTGCGGAAGGTAACATGGGGAACATTACGCAAACGATGCCTATTGACATATCCATTAAACCGGGGGTTGTCAAGAACATCCATATTGGGGTGACCTGTTCTTTTGATGAGATTGAGGTATATACTAATCTCTTCCAAGAGTTTTGAGATGTTTTTTCTTGGTCCTATGAAGAAATTCCTGGCATCAATCTGAGTATAGTCATGCACAAGATCCCTACTTATCCTGACACGAAGCCTATTTGCTAACATCTTCATCCCATGCACCCTAGAAAGGCAGCCACCATAAAGGAAAAAGTTGAAAAGCTTCTTAAAGTTGGCTTCATTTATCCAATCCCCTTGATAGATTGGGTTTCTAACATCGTCCATGTGGATAAAAATCAGGGTAATAATTGAGTCTGTAAATATTTAAACGCATTTATTTAAGTTTTAAAAACGTTTATAAATAACATTTAATAAAAGTTAAGCTTATAAAGATCACACTCCTTTCATCGACCAGATCATTGACGAATGTGTTGGGAGTGAGATATTTTCCCTTATGGACGAGTTCTCTGGTTACAACTAGATCAATATTCTTCTGGCTGATCAATGCAAGACCACCTTCATCTGTCCATGGGGTACCTTCACGTACAAGAAGCTTCCCTTTCTCCTTAGGAATGCTAGTGCTACATTCGAACGAGAAATGCCATACACTTTCCATGATATTAAGCACATTGTTAAACCTTACCTGGATGACCTTTCGGCTCATTCCGCTAAGCATAAGGACCACCTGGATCACCTTCATCAAATTTTTCTTCATTTTAGATGCTACAACATTCGGCTCAATCGACATAAATGTGTTTTCTGCGTTTATTCTGGTAGACTCCTTGGATTTATCATTTCTAAAGAAAGAATTCATATCGACCCTCTTAAGGTCGAAGCTATTGTAAATCTCCCCTCCCCTTCCTCTTTACATCAGTTGCAGAGTTTGCAAGGGAAAGCTAATTTCATGCGTCGTTTTATACCGAACTATGCTGAAGTAGCCAAAGGATTCACGCGATTGCTTAAGCAAGGCCTCTCGTTCCTCTAGGATGAGATTGCCCAAAAATATTTCGATGCACTGAAGACATTGCTCGTCAATGCTCCTCTTTTGCATCCATCCAATTAGCATCGCGAATATTCCCTCTATTTGGCTACCGCATTTAGCCCTATTTCCATGGTTCTAGTACAAGACAACGACGATGGTGTTTTGCACATCATTTATTATTTGAGCCGCAATATTCTCGATACATAAATGTGTTATGCTCATGTCGAGAAATTGTCGTTGGCCGTTGTTTAAGCCATCCAACGTTTTCGCCATTATATTTTACTGCGCACGGTAACCATGATTTCTTATTGCAACCCCATGACCTATATATTGGCTCGAAAATTCATGGGGGAAAATACTCAAAGTGGATAGTTATCCTCCAAGATTTCGATTTGGAGTTCACTACTGCCAAATCGAAGAAATCATTGGTTTTTCCCGATTTGATCTGCTCTTTACCTTATGCCTTTTCTCCCTCTAGTTCTGAGGAACACATTCCAAACGACACTCTTTTTCTAATTAGCACCCTCGATCCATCGTACAGTGATATCATCGTTTATCTCCACACTTCCACCTTCCTGTCTGAGTTGAGGAAGGATGCTCATTGATGTATCCGTCATCATTCGCAACCCTATCACATAGTCGAAGATACTCTATACCGCATCGGAGCTGATTCCATTCTCTGCTGGTGTTTGACCCTCGAGGAAGCTGAAAAAGTCCTCAATGACTACCATTCTGGCACCTGTGGCGGTCACATGTCTGGATATGCTACTGCACAAAAATCCTTCATGTTGGATACTTCTGGCCTGCCATTTTCAAATATTGTATTGTCACTGTCCGTAAATGTCACGAATGCCAGATTTACCAGCGCAAGATGCATGCGCCACCCACTCACCTTCATCTTGTCATTACTATTGGTCCCTTTGCGAAGTGGGGCATCGATTTTATGACATGTAAACCTCACTTGGCTGGGGGGGCATGCTTATATTATCGTAGCTGTAGACTACTTCACTAAATGGGCCAAAGTAATGCCTACACTCAGATTTGATGGTAAGACGACTGCACAATTTATTTTCAATCATGTGCTTACTAGGTTTGGTGTCCCTCAAGCCATTGTCACCGACCATGACTCTCATTTTCGCTACTATATGATGGTTTAGTTGACTACTAAGTTGGGTCTTCCTCACGACAGCTCAACGTTGTACTACCCCCAGGCCAATGGCCAGGTTGAAGCAGTGAACAAGGTTTTAGTCACCATGCTTCAGCGTACGATTGGGACACACAAGTCAAATTGGAATCTCATGTTGTTTTCAACTCTCTGGGCTTACCGAACCTCGGTGAAGGATGCAACCGGATTCACCCCATTCCATCTTGTTTATGGTCTGGAAGCTACCCTTCCGATTGAATGTGAAATCCCTTCTCTCAAGATATTTGTTGAATTACTGCCTAATACCTCGTCAGAGGAAGAAATCCTTCTATATTTGGAGAGGTTAGATGAAAATTTCCACTTTGCTACTCTATTCATAGAAGCACAAAAAAAGCGAGTCAAAGCTCACTTTGATCAGACGGTTTCCCCTCGTACCTTTATAGAAGGAGACTTAGTCCTCTTGTATGACCAAGCTCATGATAAGCTGGGGGCAGGAAAATTCGAACTCATGTGGCATGGGCCCTACATCGTTAAGCGCATTTTGCAGAATGGGGCCTATAAGCTAATTGACTATGAAGGCTATCCTTTGAATTAGCCCAGAAATGGGTTGTACCTCAAAAAATATTATGCATGAGCCTCTCATGCATGTCCTTTTATACATAAGTGTGTTTTTCATTTTTGCACATTTTTTGGCTTGGTGTGCTTTGCGAGCAATTTTTCTTGCTTATTATGTCTTTCCTTATTGTGAAGATGTTTATCACTCCTTATGTTGGTTTCATGGACGGTGCCTCCCACAGTACCCAGAACCTATCTTCCGTAGCCTGGGTGATTTATGATCCTAACGGTGAGTTGGTAAACCTTCAAGGTATTTGTCTAGGATGAACAACCAACAATGTTGTTGAATATAGTGCAGTCATTGAACTCTTAACTGAAGTTATTTCTCTTGAAATTCATGAATTAATTATAAACCTGGAATCTCAGCTTGTTGATCTCCAACTCAATGGGCATTATTCTGTTAGAAACCCTCATATTTTAAGGATGTATTTTCGTGTTCGTCTGTTAGAATGGAATCTTGATTATATCACATATCAACATATTCCTAGAAGAATGAATACGTTAACTGATGCAGTAGCCAATTTTGTATTAGATAGACATTGCGGAATTTGTAAAAGCATTCATCAATGCACAATAAGATTTAGACAAAATAAGACATATATATATATATATATATATATATATATATATATATATATATATATATATATATATATATATATATATATATATATATATATATATATATATATATATATATATATATATATACATCGATTTTTTGCATCCATGTGCATCATAAGTTCAAAAAATATATGTGTTTTGGTTACATCCTGAGACATCATGTCTCTCAAAAAATATGCAGAAATAAAACCTAGGTGTCTAATCAGCATGGTGCTCATGATAGCATGTCACTATAAGCACGACTCGCCTTAGTAATCGGTGGATGCGGTTAGATACCCCTGCAGTGTGCCTCTGATACGCATGAGGAACATCCTCGAATCTCATGTAATCTAGGATCCCGTTTGTGAGTCCCTCCAAGTTACACACGATCTCTTCTTCCTCGCTTCCCTCACCTTGAGAGTTCACCTTGAAATTGTGTGGGACCCTCCGTGCTATGGGGGACATCCCTGCAGGTCTCACTGGGCCAACATCTACAATGCATGGATAAATATCAGAACATGTATAAACAAAAAATCATAATAATCATAAAATCCAAAAATGAGTTTTTACCCAAAGCCTCATCCCAGTCATCTCCTTCCAAGAGTAGAAGGTCAGGATCACCCATGAAATTGGTACCAGTGTATGGCCAGTCCTCTACCACGATGAGCTATCGGCAGAGCCAGTCGAATAATTCTAGATTCCATGACATATGTTGACCACCTCTTGATCGAGGCATTAACTCCACCCAACGGACCATCTGTGGCTCTTGTGCTGGTAGTGTACGTACTATCACCTCCTGTCATTGGAATATCGACAACTGTTCTAGGATGAATAGTACTAAGATGGACCTGTATCTGAATTGTTTTATCTTGCCATTCTTGCACTTCATTAATTGGTGCTTCAAGTTGATTGTTATGAATTCCCCCCAATTGTAGATGGTTGGAGCCATGAAATCCATGGCAAGTTGAAGTTGTGTCTTTGTAGCTTCGTGAGGAGCCTGAGATCTAGCAGCTCGAGTTATAGTGTGTAGCACTACCCATAGTGCCAAGTCAGGTATTGTTTGAATATCCACTTTGCCACTCTTTGATCCTTTCTTTGCTCCTAGGCATACTCTATCTATTAGCATGCCCATGCTCTCACCAAGGGGCTGGGTACCTGTCTGGATCGGTTTCACTCCCCTCCATGACAATCCAGTGATGAAATATATTTCAGATACTTCTATCTCCAACTCTTGGTCCTGAATCATGAATCTTTCTTGATCGGTGTCCCACACACTGATCAGGTACTATATTAGTTCTAGATGAGCTCGTAGACATGGTGTCAAGAAGAATTTAAAGAGCCCATAATTTCTCAGGGCATCCATGCATGCAATCTTTCCCATGCCTTGTTCATATTCTTCCTCATGTTCTCGTTCTTTCCACTCAATGACCATTTTGGCTATTGATTTCCCTGCAAAACCATAATTGAAGCTCTCATTATCCTCAACATTGACATTTGGGTCTTTTAAATCGGGTGTTTTAGGATAAATTTCATGCATGATTGCCCCCTGTGATTGGCGCTACTATTTTGCAAATAGCAACATCGATTGGCGCTTCCCCTTTAAAATTTTATGCAGTTTGGTGCGCTTCCATGCTTGGAACCCGCACTGACCACCGTGACCAACCCATGACAAAACTTCCCCCAAAATGCATCAAAAACTAAAATGCACGAAATGTAAAATGGTTTAAAACGCAGAAGAAGATGAGAGCTCTTACCTGGATAAAACGGATTCGCGAATGACCTCCTTGATCCGGATTTATGCAGGAACGCAACAGAATAAACACATAACCATAAATACAGAGATGTAGTAGAAATAACACTTCATTTCATTAATATCAAAGAACTAAAATTTGCTTACAGACGGAATGGAAATAAAACTAGCTAGGGCGCTGGTAGCTATCTCTGAGAAGAGATGTGGTGGCTACAGGCCTCTGAACTGAGTTACAATGAGGCTCAAGGGCCTATTTATTATTGAGAAACAATGGATAACTATAAACATCCAAAAACCTAACCCTAGGAGATGAAGCGCCAAAACTATGGGCCCTGTTTGGGTAAATTGGTGTTTCAACTTCCCAGGGACGTAACTTTGGCATACTATCTCCATTTGACGCATATGATACATCATTAGAAATATCTATCCGAGGACTACAACTTTCGCCACAAATATCCATTCCGAAACAGAATGATATTTGCTGGAGGTGCGATGCCCAAAAAACATCGTTTAGGGCCTCAAAACGGCTCCGGAATTTCAGGACCCGAAAAACTGCTAAAAATAGTAAGTTGTGCCGAAACTGAAAAACTAAAAGAGGCAATGGTGGGGCCCCAAGTGGAATAGGCGAGTGGCCACCAATATCCACATGGATCATTCCTCCCCCATCAGGAAGCAATGGTCCCCATTGCGTTGAGTTCTTCCATGAGATGAGGAAACTTCTGCTGAACTTGGTCCCTGGTGAACCACTTGCCTTGGTGCAGGAGTTGGCTAGCTTTGACAACCCGATACAGTTGGATTTTCTATTGGCGAGTGCTCTTTATTTTCATGTCCCTGATATAATCTGTGGTGGCCTGTTCCATGTAGTCTGGGTTTAACTCTATTGGTGTGAGTTGTTCTGCAATGTTTGAGGTGTCTAGTAGAGGTGGGAAGTAAGGACGAAGGCGATCCACATTGAAGACTGGGTGCAGACCAAGGAATGGTGGAATACTGAGCTCGAAGGCACTGTTCCCTACATCCTTGGTGATGGTGTATGGCCCGTATCGGAGCGGGCGAAGCTTGTGGTGGGGTCCAGTGAGGCGCTCCTTCTGCAAATGTAGCCATACTTTGTCGCCCACCTAGAAGTTGTGTGGCACCCGGTGTTGATCATGGCATTGCTTGTACTTGGCATTGGCTCTGTCCAATATATCATGAACCTATTGGCGGATGTGTTGAATGTGTTCGATGAAGCTACTTGCTTTGTCAACTTCAGAATGGACATGAGCTGAATCGGCCTGAGCAGCTGCAAATGGTATGGATACGTCAATAGGACATAGTGGCTGGAATCCCAAGCCCACCTGAAAGGGGCTATGGTCGGTTGAACTGTGGAGAGCTCGATTATAACTATGTTGTACATATGGGAGGCTCTTGTCCCATGTGCGTGGATGATTTGAATTGTACATGCGCAGAATGTGTACAAGCATTCTGTTGACGACCTTTGTCTGGCCATCTGTTTGGGGATGGAAAGTTGTGGACTTGGTGAGCTTGGTATCCAACATTGACCAGAGGCTGGACCAAAATGTGCTGAGGAACCTGCTATCTCGATCTGATATGATAGACTTTGGGATCCCAAAGTGCACCCACACTCGTTCAAAGAAGAGTTTAGCAGTGGCTTCTGCTGTGATATTCTTCTTACAGGCCGCCATGATGGCCATCTTCGAAAATCTGTCAACGACCACGAAAAAACAGTCATTTCCATTCTTAGTAGAAGGCAGGCCCGACATGTAATCCATGGAGATGGATTCCCACGGTCGACTAGGGGTAGGTAGTGGAGTATATAGGCCTTGCTTCTTGATGGTCGGTTTGGCAATGGCAAAAGCAGTGCAGGATCTGATGTGCTTCTCGACATCCTTTCGAAGGTTCGGCCAATAGAAATACTTCTGTAGTATTGCTACTGTTTTCTCGACCCCGAAATGCCCAGCGACTCGACTGTAGTGTGCTTCCCATATCATCTTGGCACGCTCGCTGGAAGGAACACAAAGGTGTCCCAGGTGACATAAAAGTGCATCTTGGAGGTGAAAATTTGGAACTTGTGTGCCCCCCAAGAGTGCCTTGTAAGTGTGGCCGAATTCTGGGTCACTCTCATAGAGAAGCGGCCAATCAGAAGTCTCGTGCCCACAAGAGTTGAGCATGGTGGTGAGCGCCACGATCGGTGGTCGGCTGAGGCAGTCTGCAACATTATTAGTGCTACCCTTCTTGTACTTGATGTTCAAATGAAACTTTTGCAGATATGTGGACCACTTCTGATGGCGATCATTCTGCAACTTCCCTTGTGTCTGTATGAACTGCAGGGGCCGGTGGTCTGTGTGGATGATTGTTTCCTTCCCCAAAATGTAATGCTTCCATTGTCGACAGGTTTGCACAATGGAATACATTTCTTTGTCATAGGTGGGATACTTGCGAACTGTCTCAGACAATGTCTCACTGTGATATGCCACTGGATGTCCCTATTGAGTAAGAACTGCCCCAATAGCATAGTCAGAGGCATCTGTCTCGATCTCAAATGGCTGCTGCAAGTCTGGTAAGGTGAGCACTGGGGCAGAACAGAGGAGATTTTTCAATTCTTTGAACGCCTTCTGTTGAGGTTCCGACCAAAAGAATTTTGCTCTCGCTCCTCCTTTGGTGACTTGACTCAAGGGCCAAGTGATATGAGAAAATCCCAACACGAATCTACGGTAGAAATTAGCAAGACCCAGAAAGCTGCGAAGCTCTGTTATAGTGGTTGGGGCTGGCCAATCCCGAATGACTTGGATCTTGGCTGGATCCACATGCACCCCCCTTTCATCAATAATGTATCCCAGATATTGAACATGGGTCATGCCAAAAGTGCACTTCTCCAAATTGGCACACAACTTGTGTTGCCGCAGTGTTTGGAGGACTTGTCGGATGTGGTGAAGGTGCTCTTCTCAAGTCTGGCTGAAGATCAGAATGTCATCCAAGTACACCACTACAAATGAGTTGGTGAATGGCCGCAAGATGTCATCCATCATCCTCATGAAGGTGGCGGGAGCATTCGTCAACCCGAAAGGCATGACCAGCCATTCGAAAAGGCCTTCCTTGGCTTTGAAGGTAGTCTTCCACACATCGAAGGGTTCAATTGGTACCTGGTGATACCCAGACTTCAGGTCGATCTTGCTGAAATATTTTGCACCTTTGAGTTGGTCCAAAAGGTCATCAATCCGTGGGATTGGGTACCTATTCCGGACAGTGATCTTGTTCAGCGCCCGATAGTCAATACAGAGTCTCCACGTCCCATCCTTCTTCGGTACCAACACGATCGGGCTCCCACAGGGCGATGAACTTGGTCTGATGTGACCTTTCTGCAACAGCTCCTGAATCTGCCTCTTGATTTCATCATTTTCCAGAACAGAGCGTCGATAGATCGGTCCATTGGGTAGCGGCGCACCTGGGGTCAGATCAATCGGGTGCTTGACCTGGCAGTGCAGAGGAACCCCCGTGGGTGAGGTGAAGATGTCCCCGTACTCCTCCACGACCTTATCCATTTGTTGTCGTCGTGCAGAGGGGCCCTATCTGGAGGTCGTGGCCACAGTCTTCTTCTTGCCCTGGGGGCGGATCATCAGGAAAACGAATTTCCTGGTTTGGGAAATGAGCTTACTGCATTGTTTTGAAGTAACCAAAGAGATAGTCGTAGGAGGTGGTACCTCTGGTATCCTGTACAACTTATTTCCCAAAGTAATAATAACAGCACGAGGTCGAGACTCATACACAGCATGACGCTTCCACAAGTATGGTTGTCCTAATAATACATCATAAACATCAATAGGAGCAACATCACATAATACCTCATCCGTGAAGGGCTTGATGCTATAGGGAAGGCGACACTGCTGGCTGACGCGGAGATCTCGTCCTTGGTGAAGCCACCCGATGGTGTGTGGATGTGGGTGAGCTGTGGTCGGCAAGCCCAACCGCTTCACGGCGTCTGCTGAAATGAGGTTCTTTTGGCTCCCATTGTCGACAATGAACTGTACCGGGGAGCCCTTTACCCACATCCGGGAGTGGAAGAGACGTTCCTCCTCCTCTGGATCTTCCGGTTCCTCCTTTTGGATCTTTGTAGTGGCAACAATGGCACAGCCTCGCACACACCGTTTCCCTTGTCATTCCCCTTGTCAGTTCTAATTCGGTAGGCCGAGCATGACCAACTGGCTCGCATCTCGGCCACTAGCGACTACTTTGCCTGACACTCACTTGTGTTGTGAGTGAGCTTTTATGGAACTCACACCACTTTCCCGTGTCCTTATTTGGTTTTGCGGTGTTGTTCTTTGCTTGTGGATTTGGTAGGTTGTCTTGGGCTGCCATGCCTTGGCTTTTTCCTTTGTTCTTAATTTTGGGGGCACCTTTCCCTTGCTTTTGATTCACAAATCCAAAGTATCTCTTCGTTTGAATTTCTACTCACCTGCAACATACCGCATGTGCATCAAGCGAGGAGATGTCGAGGAACTCCATTTCCTCCTGAATGTAACTGTGCAAACAATTGCGATACTTTAGCACCAGATGTTTCTCTGAATCTTTGATACCCAACTTTGTGCACAGGGTATGGAACAGATTCGTCAGCTCATGCACATCTTGATCCCTTTGTTGTCGCAGCGTGGTCCATTGCATGTACTTGTCCTCATAGCTCCCCACGGGATAGTATTGTTCCTTGACGGCGTCTCGGAAAGAATTCCGAGTTGGTACGGCCGAGAACAGAGAGGGTTCTGTCTGGTCCTTGTTCTCACAGTAGGTTTCCCACCAGTCCTTAACATGGGGGGTAGCTTTGAGGAGTGCAAAAATAATCTTCTCTCGGTCTGAAAAGTCATGAATCGAGAAATATCCTTCTAACAGATTCAACCATCTATCTACGGCATCTGCATCTATTTGACCCTCAAATATGGGAATGTCAAAATTTACTTGTACCTTAAAAGGAGTCGCACCTCCAGAGTGGCTGCTGGATGCAGATGCGCCGCTGGTGGGCAGTCGTTGAAGGATCTGGGCAAAGTTATCCATTATCGCGTTCCTTTGTTTTTCGAGGGCCTCCTCGAGCAATATTTTGATAGGATATCCTGCTCCCTCATCTTTCTTTTCATCCCCCATGGGCATCCGTCAGGGTTTGCGAGGCTAATCTTGCAAAGGTTCCACCAGATCGAGCCCTAACTCCTTATACCCTGACCTCAGTGGGGACATGCAAAGAAGGATCGAGAAAAAGCAGACCCCTCTGATACCACTAATCCAGATTTATGTAGGAATGCAACAAAATAAATACATAACCATAAATACAAAGATGCAGTGGAAATAACACTTCATTTCATTAATATCAAAGAACTTAAATTTGCTTACAGACATAATGGAAATAAAACTAGCTAGGGCGCTGGTAGCTATCTCTGAGAAGAGATGTGGCGGCTACAGGGCTCTGAACTGAGTTAAAATGAGGCTTGAGGGCCTATTTATTATTGAGAAATAATGGAGAACTCTAAACATCCAAAAACCTAACCCTAGGAGATGAAGCGCCAAAACTATGGGCCCCGTTTGGGTAAATTGGTGTTTCAACTTCCCAGGGACGTAACTTTGGCATACTATATCCGTTTGACGCATATGATACATCATTAGAAAGATCCATCTGAGGACTACAAATTTCACCACAAATATCCATTCTAGAATAGAATGATATTTTCTGGAGGCGCAATGCCCAAAAAATGTCGTTTAGGGCCTCAAAACGGCTCCGGAAGTTCAGGACCCGAAAAACTGCTAAAAATAGTAAGTTGTGCCGAAACTGAAAAAACTAAAAGAGGCAATGGTGGGGCCCCAAGTGGAATAGGCAGGTGGCCACCAATATCCACCTGGATCACTCCTGGATTGTTTGTTGTCAGCTCCACAAGTTCACGGTAAAAAATGGTGAAATGCTCACAAGAAGGTGAAAAGGTGAAAAGTAAATTGTTTTTTACTATTTGCATCATTTTATAACCTTTTGGGTAAATTGGTGTTTCAACTTCCCATGGACGTAACTTTGGCATACTATATCCGTTTGACACATATGATACATCATTAGAAAGATCTATCTAAGGACTACAAATTTCACCACAAATATCCATTCTAGAATAGAATGATATTTTTTGGAGGCGCGATGCCCAAAAAACGTCGTTTAGGGCCTCAAAACGGCTCCGGAAGTTTAGGACCCGAAAAACTGCTAAAAATAGTAAGTTGTGCCGAAACTGAAAAACTGAAAGAGGTAATGGTGGGGCCCCAAGTGGAATAGGCGGGTGGCCACCTGGATTATCCACCTCGGGATCACTCCCGACTAACTGTCACTCCACAAGTCACTGCAAAATGGTGAAAATGCTCACAAGAAGGTGAAAAGGTGAAAAGTAAATTGTTTTTTACTATTCCCATCATTTTATAACCTTTTCGAAACCCTAATTAGGTTTTTTAGCTTATTTTTCGATTATTTTATTGTTTTATCTCAAAATATGGGTTTTACGTTTGTTTCTTGTGCAACAACAGGTCCTGAACCATGATGACGATGAAGTGATGAGTTGTATTTTATTACTTTTTCAGACTCGGTAAAAACACGAAAAAGTCACCTCCTGGAGTCATCTTTCAGCTCTTTTCTGACTCTAAAAAATTGAAAATATTGCCGATATTCTTGTCGTTTTGAACTCCTTAAAGGTTGCGAAACGTCATCTGCCCAGTATACGTTTACCCCTTTTTTTCAGGCTGGGACAGATTATTTACGAAAAAGGAATACCTTAGTCAAACATGGCTAAGAGGTTCTCCTAGATGTTGTTTTCTACCTTTTCAGATATGTGGGACTATCTATGAAAAGGGACCTACTGGAGTTCTCTTTTCTGCTTCTTTTCAAACTCTCTAAACATGAAAATATGTCGAGTTCTTCCTTTGTCAGACTTGTTAAAACCTAATGACATCAGAAATCATCACCATGACATTATCGAGTTCCTCCTTCCTAGGGCTCGTAAAATGTACAAGGATGGATTTGTCTGAAGGACAAACTGATATGGCAAGCATATGCTATCCACTTCAATCTTGTTTCCAAAAATAATTGGGGAACTCACCAGAAATGGTGGGGGAAAATGGAACTAGTTCTCAGTCGTGTCAGCAGTATGTCACTCTTGAACATGACACCTATTTGCAATTTGTGTCGGGTTGGGGACATCCCATATTCTTCATTTTTCCTCCATGTGTTTGGATTATCTGTTTTGACCTCTCATCTGTTCTTTGCCACATCACCATGACCTCAGATCCCTTGATGTCAAATACTACCAAATTTCGGAGTCGTGTTGCCAATATGTTCAAGAGAAGTTTCCTTCTGCAGTTTTCAACCCCTGATCCTCTGTTCAGTCCTGATTCACTATCATCTTCCTCCTCTGTCTCCTGTCAATGATGTGGGAAACATTATGGGCCTCCTTCGACCAGTCACTTCTTGTCGACTCCAACTTATTATTCAGGAAGCTGATCTAGAGACTTCGTTCTGGTACCTTAGAGCTTGCATGCCTCAATAGCAAGTTCTTCACATTCGATGACAGATTCTCATCATTTGCCTTCGATCGAGTGATTTTGCGGATGTTCGACTCCAACTCGTTGTTCACATTTCGTGGATTGTACTAGAAGTACCTTGGGAACCATGGTCATTATTGGTGGTCTCTCTCGCACCTGTTAACAACTTTCATCATTGGCTGGTAATCAGGTGATTTCCTTGCATGTTCGACTTCAGCTCATTCATTCGCATGCTTGAATTTGTACTTATTTGGATCGAGATGGAGCGCAAGACCCTCGGTTTTGTCTGATAAAATCCATGCTGCAGGACGATTTGGTTTATCATGACTATATGTATGACTCTTTTGATTGGATGGCTGCGACCATGCTTAAGTCTATTTTGACGATCCTTCTCACTGGATGGCTGCGTCCATACCTTGGATCTTGTTATATGTACACTATTATGGATCACTGCACCCATACCACATATTCATGTATCAGAGATATCAATTATACTTGTTATTGCAGGTCTTTTGATGATGACATTTTGGTTTGGGCATGTTCTCATAAAACATTTCACCCCTCCCTCTCTCTCAGACTTCATGCTTTAGGGGGCATCTGTTACACAATATTTTTTCACCGCCCTGTAATCCCCATTATGAACATTGGAGGACCATTTCAGTGATCCTTGTGTACTGTCATACATTGCCATAAATGTCATTGCATCCCTTGGCATGTCAAGATCATAATCTATGTTGATCATTCCTCAAGCAGACCTTCAAAAACATATGATTTTGGGTCGACGTTGGTAGGAAGTTATGGCCTCGTGCCCATGGAGAAATTAACACTGGGCCTCGCACCATTTGGTGCTCTGCCTTAGAAGGGCACCCATGCCGTGTTGCTTTTGGAAAGTTTTTTAAAATAGAAATGAAGCTTCCATGTCTATAGCTTCGTGAGTAGAGTCATCATGGTTTGTTCGACTAAATCAAGTCGAGTTTCTCCCTTTGGCCTATTAATTCATATAATTGTGAAACTCCCCAAAGGGATAGACCTCTCCTCCACCTTATGTGGGATCCAAAACCTCCTCCTCCTCTCCTATAAATTATTCCTCCTCACATTGATTTGGCTAGCTGAACAGTCATTAGTATAGTTGGTGTGTTGAAGAAGGCAGAGAAGAATCCATTTTTGAGAGAGAGTTTAAGCCCATTTCCTCATTGAGTCGAATGTCGAACGAATGCTTGAGACGTGCCCGAATGAACCCATCGAAGGAGATCTGCAACATCAAGGCATAAGGTTGTAAAATTATTTTTCATATATCAATAATACATGATTGGTTTCTAGTTCCAACTTTGTTTCTATTTATATGCAAAGTGTTTATCTCTCCTTGACTAGTTGAATATATGTAGAAGAATGTATATGCTTGTATGCTACCATAGTTTGTTTGATCTTTGTGCAGACGCATGAACATCGTCACCAACACGGAGCGCAAGACGTGAAGACAAAGATCAAAGGATTGCTGCCGTGTGCCACGAGAAAAGCATTGGACCGAGGTAGGATATCTGTTCTGGTCCATATTTCATTTATAAGCTAGGAATTTAGGAGTCCAGCGTGTTCCCTTGTTGCTAGACCCACCCTAGGGCTAGAGGGATCACCTCTATCCACAGAGGGATTTGCTTCACAACCGACACTAACATACCCTTCATTTCTCAACTCTAAAGTCCTACATCGGAATTCTCTTTCAAAACCTTTTTTAACTATTAGAATCTCGATTTCCTTTATAGTTAAGAAGTAGCTTTTCACACCCACCAACAACTATATCATATTTAACATATTTAAACTTACCGTATATTCCCTTATTCGTAGCTCTTCCCCCCCCCCCCCCCCCACTTTAGGCCACTTGATATATACATATAATATATATGGCATAGACGACATAAGTCTTATCCTTACCCCTTCCTTGTCTTTTTCGCGTCGGCACTTCGCAACAATTCCAGCCACATTCCATTTGCCACTTTATAACTCTGATGATGCGATATAGTGGGACTTTTCTCGCCATGTCACCCTTTCCCCTCCGCCTATCGCATGTTGTAATCGGCCTTTTTTATATTTACATGTTAACACATCGCAAGTTACTTGGTTTAAGACGCAATGTGATGTGATCGCATATCGCACACAATCGAGGCTCCCTGTTATCGTTATTTGTTAAGATGTGCGATAAACCTTAAGATGTGCGAAGTACGATAAAGCTTAAAAGTTGCAATGTGAGGTAAACTTAACTCCTACATTGCACTTCGCAAGTTAAGGAGGATAAGCGCTAAAAGAAAAGTTAAAAACAGCAAAGTGTGAAGTGCGATGTTAACGTGGATGCAATGTAGTTCAAAGAAAAATCATAAAGATTTCAAGTCTGGGTGCATTAGGTTTTACATTGTTTTGTGAAGGAAAGCGAACTTGGGCGGAAAATCTCAGGTAAGGGACCTGACACGAGCATAAGAGTCAGAGTCGGGCTAAAGGAGTAGATTCACACAGCACAGTAAAGAAATCAGCCTAGCAATTAGATCAATTCCTCAAGCAACTATTTCAGCCAAAGCAGAGCCAGATGTCAGTATGGTTTTAACGTTGCCTCTCTCGACATCACTATCCAGCTTCTGACCGCTCTAAAATCAAGAATCTGATCAAGGTGTAAATCCATCGTTTTATCTTCTCGCAACCGCTTGCATGGCTCCATCGGTCCAATTTCTACTTGAATGTAATAAATTATAATCATCGCAAGAGGAAAAGAGATAGAGTAACCAACTTAGATTTTAGATAAATAATGTATGAATTAGCAGTATCAAGAGGATATTGGAAGGGGAAAAACATTTTAATAGGCTCATCTGGTTGTAAATACTCTTTTTTGGATGAATGAAATGACGTTGTTTTTTCCAGATTCTTTTGTTATGATCTATGGTGAAGTGCTTCTTTTCATATAATCTGTCATTCTCTAGTTACACATACTGTTTTATTTCTTTACTTTGGATAAGAAATTTTTGTGTAGGATTTATCATAGGGTACCCTTCTCAGTCTTGAAGCAGTAATTTATGTTTTCCTATGATATTTGAATGTAGAATTCAAATAGGGTCTGCTTTGTATTCACATTGGACCTTAATATTTTCTCCTTTTCCATTTCACAAATTGTAAGGATCCATTGGCATGACTAGCTTGCCTCGTTACACATGAGCTTAGTTGTTCATCCATTTAAATTTGTGTACACCTGTTTGACTCCATATCCCGATTTCCCTCTTCTTCTGTCTCAACCACAAACTTTCAAACAAACCCCTATGCACTAATAGCTAGCCTAAAATGCCCAATCAACAAAGCTACATTTAACATAGAGATCCCTATATCGGTTTAGGAGGACTAGATGCTAGGCCCGAAGCGGTTTTGATGTTGCCTCCGAGATTCTATCTTTAGATTCAGAATTACGGAGTGATAATAGAGAGAGAACAAATGCATATGTCAACAATAGCTACAGAGTCCATGTGACATGTACAGAAGAAGTGCTAGCCGAAGACTCGATGACAGATGCATTATATTGATTCATTTGTTTGGAAGCTTTTCAGTTTCAAGAGAGTTGCATGTGCAAACAACACTAGGAAGTGTTGCATGCAAGAACATTCCAAAGGTATCAGATCAGAACATATTGATTCCTTTCTTTCTTTTTTCTGAATTTGACTACTGCTATATTGATACAAATAAAATTACAAAAAGGCTGATGCTTCAAAAGGGTAAGCCCAGAGTTTGAGGCCTCCCCACATTACAATGATGCTTGTTGACAGGCAATACGAGCTGGAGACTGACTGAAAGTGTGTTGTAGACCATGACCTTGTCCGAATTTTGAACACTTGTGAGTAGACTTTGAATTATCCAGAGGCGCATACATAACCAAACCACCCAAAATATAACCAAACACCAAGCAAGTTGACAGGGCACTAACAGACACTGCCCATAACTAGCTGGAGGCACAAACATAATGACATGGCTTATACAAGTGCTTTCCATGACTAAACCAAAACAGACCCATTGTGAAACTGAAGCAATCATCTAAATGCCGCCCACGCAGGGGAGACCGGCAGAAAGACAAAAATAAAACATCTGAGCTGGAGCAAAATAGATAATCATTTGACTGTGAGAAAGGAGGGAATTGAGCTTCTCCTTGCTGCCTGTAAACAAAAGCCAGAGGACGCAAAACTGATTAGGCGACATTTGGAGGCGAAGGCTCTTCCTCGACGATGGGACATGTTTATTGATAAGGATCGTTGACCTCTGGGGGGGGGATCATCCAAGCCAGAAGAGCCACCAACCGGAGGGACGCTGGGTCCAACTTGCTAGCTCGCTTGCTGAGTGTCTTGGGCATCCTGAACATTCGGCCTGATATTCATCTGAGGGGAGCCCGCCCCAGGCTCAAGAACCACATCCGAAGTAGCCACTATGAGACCGGCAGAAACTTCTCGAAGCTTGATTGTGACAGAGGCGAGGAAAGTGTGATTGTTGAAGGTGCAGGGATAATGAAGGCGGGAAGAATGAGAATGTGTGGAAGAAGAGAGGCGGAAGAAGGCAGGAGGATTGGGAAGACCTCGTCCCCGCCTAGCAGCAGGAGAGCGAGCAGGGTCGAAGTCGGAGGTGTCGGAAGGGGAGGTAGAAGAGGTGGAGGTGGGTTGGCGATCCATATGCCCTCGAGAGGAGCCCCTTCTACAGCGCATCCTTGGGCGCAAATGCGACATAATTTGGAGAGCAAAGAGGGCAGAGGTATCAGCCAAATGGAGCCTGGAGACTGCTTGTTGATTAGTCCAGATAAGAGTCGAAGACAAGCGACGGATATTGCAAAAGGGACTGTGGGTAATTTGAATGCCAGACGAGAGATCAACACAGCAATACAGATTGCAACGTTTCCCTGTGTTGGTGCGTGAATAGGGCTCAGCCTCAGCTAGGGAACAGTGGGAACTCAGAGGAGGAACGCAATGGATAATCCGGAAGGGCGCCATGGCACAAGAAAGCTCGAGAGAACCTGGGGAGATGGGTTGCATTAACGCATCATTTACGTTTTGGACAGGATTAATAAACACCAACAACAAGCGAAGTGGAGTGGCGGTGGAAATAAACCACGCGCCATACCTCCAATCCACCCTCTCAGTTGTCACCTCGAAAGTCACCCGCATCCGGGAATATTGATTCCTTTCTTGTTGAGAGGGAGTGTTGAAATTTGTAATAAGAAACAGTGAAATTGGCATCCATAAACAACATGAAAATGCACACACACTAGTGTGGGATCACAAGTCACACATGAGTGAGGGATCCTAGCGACACATTAGTGTGCAACCAATTTTTAAATAACCAAATTTAATCTTATCTCATAACAACTTGTAATAGTTAACGATAGACTTAGTTTGCTCTTTAATAATTTCGAGTTGAGGGTCAAAGGATAGGCATGTAGAGTGATTCTATTATTTGCTGTGGTCCCAATTTTCTGGAATTGTGAACAATGTGGTGTGAGTGGGATGAGTTAACTTGCATTAATGTGAGTTAAAATCAGTTTAACTAGTTCTAACTGATAAATGAGCTAATGGAATATCAAACGAATTAAAATAGATTTAATTCACAAATAGTGATCTACCAAGTAACTAGAGATTCACTATTAATAGCTGCATGCATTTCAATTATGATGGAGACCCAATTGAGACAAAGGTTTAAGATAAGTAAACTATGATTTGTATTTTTTGTGAACTACCTAGGTGCAGTTATAAAGTCAGAGGAAGGCCCCATAGGGATTGAGCAGTCAAGGAAAGCTAATTATCCTATTTAATGGGGATTAATTTCTTAGGGATTGCGTGAGCAAGGCTGGGCTAAGGAAGCACTGAGAATTGGTATATTGCTAAGTATTATCATCTGCCTAAGAATTGCATGCCCCGCTTTTGAGCAGATCAGAAAGAGACACAAAGATAGTGCAGATTTTCTGTGAGAAAGTATTGTGTTGTTTCATGATTCTTTGACTATGTACAATATATGATAGATGGGTTTGAGCATGTAAGTTTCAAGAACACCTTGTGTTGTTTGATTAGTAATTTCCTTTCTTCATTTGCATAGTGGATTGAGTCATCATGTTTTATATTCCGCAAATATTGTAGAAGGATTCAATATCTTGCTTTAGTACATTGCATGATCGGATTGAGTCCATTGATATAATTTATACATGGTATTATAGCTTTGTTAGATATTTTCTACACTCAGCTGAATGTTGGGAAAAAAACATCCGAGCATGGGTGTTCATATGGTTTATTATGGCTATGGAAATTGGCAAAGGCAATGGCTAAGGCTTTGGAAAGACAAAGTGGCTTTTATTGACATTTATTGACATTTATTTGTGAAAATAATGGAAATTAGGAGAAAAGGAAGGTGAAAGGTCACATGTTGCATGTGATGAGGAAAATGAAGGAAAATTGAAGAAAATAGAGACCGCATTAATAAAAAAGCTTATAAAAATCAATTCCCATACTTTTGTCACTTCAGTTTTGGAGTTCTCATTTTTCTCTCTCTCATACTCTTGGACAATTAAAATTTTCTTAAAACACTCTCAAAAAATGTAACATACTTGAAATTTTGAAGTAAAAAAGGAAAAAAAAAAAAGATTCTCGTTTTAAAGTTATAATCTCATTAAATTAATAACTTTTTTTTTTCCAAAACTCCTTTTTAAGATTTTGAAGTGAGAATTATCTTATAATCCCATAAGATTGTGAAGTGACCATTGTTTTGTAATCCCATACATGGAAGTAATTTATCGCTCGTCCAAAATAACACACATATATTTCCCACAATTATGGACTAAGAGAGAGAGTTTCTCAATGATTATAATAATGATTATAATTTAATTTAAAGCGAAACAAAATGAGTGGAGCGCTCCAGATACCCCTAGGAAATACGTGGAATTGGTATAGAAAAAAAGGCTAAGCCTTGACGGGCTTAAAAGTAATTAATTAACCTACATGTTTTCAATAAAATAAATACACTGTAGCATTTGTAGAGTATAAATCTCAGTGGAGACTTTTATTGGAGAGTCATTTTCCTAGCTTTTTGAGTTATTGTTTTATTTATTTTTATTATTTTAAATAGGGATTGTACTTTCGTTGATTATGTATCTGGATATTTTAATCTCATTCAAAGCACTTTACGTGTGATGGAGGAGAACATTCTTTATTTATTTATTTTCTTTTTCAATAGTTTTTGGGTGAGGATATTCAGGAGTTTAAATTTATATTATTTTTTTGCTTTTTTCTTTAGTTTGAAGATTGGATGTGATGAATTTTTGCATTAATCAAATTGTTAGATGCTTTTTTTTTTAACTGGAATTTAGTACGAATTTCTTGGAATATTAAAGGATTCTTGGACTATTAAGGTTCAGTGATGTAATTTGTCTAAGTGGTTTTTCAAGATGCCTTAAATTTACAATTTTACAAAAAAAAATGTTTGATAGTTAAACTACTACCTATTTAAATTAATAAGTTAATTTTTTTAGATATAATAATTATTATTACTTGGTTTTATAATTTAGGTTAATGTGATATTGTAAATTACTACATTTGTTATATGTTTTAAATATTTTCAAATTTAAAAGTTAAAGTTGTTATTATTAGTGAATTTGGATATAAATATATTTAATTTTAGTTAAAGAGAAGAACTATGGTGGAAGTATAAAAAATAAAAAGAATTGAATTTTAGGGAGTAGTTGTAATATTTGTATGATATGTTTTCTTTATCTATTGTAACAACTTTAGAATTAATAATAATTTTGTTTTCTATATTAAATAGGTAAAATTATTGTTTTTAAAAAAATGTGAGGTTGAATTTTAGAGAGATGGAAGGAGCTCTTCAAACCCTTGCAACAGTTAGGGTGAAACCTGTTAATTAATATTTACTCCATTTGCATGGATTTTCTGCAGATTGTTCAATGGTGACTCCTTGTGATTTGGCTAATAAATATGTTTCTTTTGCAGGTATGGTTGTTGGCTAAGCTAGCTCTTCTTTGGTTTCGTACAACTCTATGTTGAAGTTTGGTTTTGATATTCCAATGGTACAAGAAATTTCTTCCCTTAATGTTCCTGTGGATGAGGAAGCTTTCTGCTGGGAAATATATTTTTCAGAGAAAGGCTTGGTTTGCAAGTTTGATGGGTTTTGGTCGATCTACATAAACGGATCTTAGAGAAATGGAAGCCCCCTTTGATAGACGAGCTGAATATTTACCCTATGGCACGAGATTTCTTCACTATGGTTTTTTATAAGATTGAGGACACAAAGGCTATCAATGAAGCTAGGTCATGATTTAGGGGAGTGTTGGCCTCTTCATGTAGCCCTAGACTCCTACTTTTGACCTAGTAATGACATCAATTTCTACAACCCTAGTTTAGGTAAGGCTTCTAAACCTTCCTAATGTTCATGCCTCCTGTACCTGAACGCACCTAATGTTCATGCCTCCTGCGTACCTGAATGCACTTTCTCTGTGTTATGGGTGCAAACCCCTATAAATATTAAAAAGGCGCAAGTAAACTCAGAAAAGCTCACTTTCAGTAAATTCTAGAAGCCTCTAGAAAGAATCTTGCGGTGGCAGAACCGCTCTTTTGAGGTTCATGTATCCGTTACCTTATGGAGCTAGCCCCTTGATGTGAGGAGCTTATCCCTTTGAAGGAGGATTCTATCCCTTCATAGTTGGAACTGAAACCTCCTCTTTTCCATTATAAAAAGAGGCATTAGGTAGCCTCAAAGGGATTTGAAGCTTTAGAATTATTTGAGGTTAAGTGTTGTTGGGATTCAGACTCATTTAACTGAGATTTTTGTGAGGAGAGATCACACACCTCTATTTGTCTCAGTTGGAGGAGTGCAGAGATTATTAGAGTAGAGGAGATTCCTGCTTCGGACCCCGGGAAGGCCTGTTCAACATCAAGGCTAAGGTTGTAAGGTTTTCCTTCTTTCAAAGTTAATACAAATGAATTCATTTTTCTCAATAAGCTATTAGTTAACTGTTTATTTCATGGATTCCTTGATCACCATGATAAGCATGATTTATGATGTTTACTATACAGGTGCTATTTAATGTTTGCTTGTTTGTGACTGTAGGTTTGCGAAGACAACTCCTTCAAGTGCACGAGGGACAACTACTTCAAACAAGCATCGGATCTTTGGTAAGTTCTTAAACACCTTTATAGCATTCTTTTATAAATCATATATGTTTAGAGAAAGATAGGTTTATTTGGTTGTTTGTTGCTAGATTACCTTTTGGTACTAGGGAGATCGATCTTGTCCGCAAGATTGATTAATCCGCCCAACAAATTGGCGACTCCGCTGGGGAAAGTACTTGTTGTTTTTGGTTCTCTTTTATTTTGATTTGAGGACCCCTATAAATATTAAAAAGGCGTAAGTAAACTCAGAAAATCTCACTTTCAGTAAATTCTAGAAGCCTCTAGAAAGAATCTTGCGGTGGCAGAACCGCTCCTTTGAGGTTCATGTATCTGTTACCTTATGGAGCTAACCCCTTGATGTGAGGAGCTTATCCCTTTGAAGGAGGATTCTATCCCTTCATAGTTGGAACTGAAACCTCCTCTTTTCCATTATAAAAAGAGGCATTAGGTAGCCTCAAAGGGAGTTCAAGCTTTAGAATTATTTGAGGTTAAGTGTTGTTGGGATTCAGACTCATTTAACTGAGATTTTTGTGAGGAGAGATCACATACCTCTATCTGTCTCGGTTGGAGGAGTGCAGAGATTATCAGAGTAGAGGAGATTCCTGCTTCGGACCCCGGGAAGGCTTGTTCAACATCAAGGCTAAGGTTGTAAGGTTTTCCTTCTTTCAAAGTTAATACAAATGAATTCATTTTTCTCAATAAGCTGTTAGTTAACTGTTTATTTCATGGATTCCTTGATCACCATGATAAGCATGATTTATGATGTTTACTATACAGGTGCTATTTAATGTTTGCTTGTTTGTGACTGTAGGTTTGCGAAGACAACTGCTTCAAGTGCACGAGGGACAACTACTTCGAACAAGCATCGGATCTTCGATAAGTTCTTAAACAACTTTATAGCATTATTTTATAAATCATATATGTTTAGAGAAAGATAGGTTTATTTGGCTGTTTGTTGCTAGATTACCTTTTGGTACTAGGGAGATCAATCTTGTCCGCAAGATTGATTAATCTGCCCAACAAATTGGCGACTCCGCTGGGGAAAGTACTTGTTGTTTTTGGTTCTCTTTTATTTTGATTTGAGGAAACTTTTTTCCTGGTTTTTTATTGATGGATATCTGCCTGAGTAGCTTAGGTTTTCTTTGTTTTTGAAAATTTTGAAATCTTTTACGTTTTTCTTGAACTTTTCTAGGGACCGCACTTTGTTCTTTTGCACAGTGCGAGCAATTTCGCACTTTCCTTGAATAAACAATGCGGGACCACACTTGTTAATTCTGGGAGACTACGGACCCTGTTAAAATTCTGAAAAACTCTAGATTTCTTTTTTCAGTTTATCTTTAGTTTGATTTAGAGTTTTAAGTATCTGCCCAGATTGACGTCGTTTCTGTCAAAAGCTTTTTGTGAATGAGTTCCAATGGTATTTGTGTTTTGATGATTTTCTAGAAGTTTTTCATTTTGGATTGATTTTCACTTGGTCTTTGTAGTGATTCGAAGCATTGGCAGTTTGAAATACCTCAGATTACATTGGTCTTTTTGCCTTTTTGCTGAGTCTGACCTAATTGTGAAATCCATCCTTTATTGAGAAATAGATCTATTTGTTTCTTTGCAAATCTTCGAAAAAAAATTTGTTATAGGTTTTGAATTTCATTTTTATAAAGAAAACATATCTGAGTGTTTTTTGTTTGTTTTTTATTCTGGACAAATAGATCCTTAGTTTGCTGAACAACGAAGTAAAACATTCTTCAAAAATATTAAAGCTTTTATTCAATTAGATTTTTAAAGTTTGTAGATCTCAAAATTAGTTTTGTAGTTTTGAGTGCTTTTAAAATTTGTAGATTTCTTTTGAAGGAAAATTGTTTTTGTAGTTTCAAAGTTTTGAAAGCAAAAGGATTTTATTGTGAGCTTTGATAATTTGTCTCGTTTTGAGTTATTGTTGAAAAAGACAAAAATATTTTCTTTTAGTTATTCTTTATGTTTGAAGAAAGAATTGTCTCTTAAAAGAATTGCATTCTCGAACACTTTCTTTAGCTAAGAATTTCGTTGAAAGAAAAACGAATTGATTATCATTTTAGGTGCATTTTTAGTGTTTTTGGAAGTCGAGTCTTCACACCATCAAAGTTTCATTTCCGTACCTATTGACTTAAAGAACAGCTCATAAAAGTAACGCTTAATTAAAATTCATCTAGTAATATTTTTATTTCTAGGGCTCTTATCACCAATATAGCTTAGGCTAGTATCTTGGAGTAGGGATTAATTAACTCTCCAAGATAGTAAAAACAAACAAGAAGATAAATCTTGCGGTAGGAAATAAATCCAATTGCAATTGGTACAATCTGGGAAGCTTCTCTTAAAGGAGTTAATCATGAGATCATGTTCGAACCTTTGAGACAATCAATTCTGTTTCATTGGGAAAGATAGAAGATTCTGCGCGCATTACAAACGGTAAACCTCGAATTAACCATTGTCGAGGAGGCTGGGGTCACTTGTCGGTAAACCTCGGATTGACCATGTCGAGGAACCTTCAAGGGGATTGAGCTTAGTTACTCTGCCCTTGCGCGTGGGATCGGATCGTAGACTGTTCCCCCAGTTGTATTTATTACTGTTGGTAACCTTAGTGTCCATAAAATTAAGATTATTTCCTAAAGTGACGGTGAAGGAAAGATCTCACTGTACCTGGAGCAGACGTCGACTAGACTCACTTGGATTCTCTGGGGGGTTCTCTTCACACGAGATGGTTTTGTGAAGAAACTTGTGCCAGTCTGTTTCATTAAGCAGGTTGTCAGAGTAACTATTCCAACCGGCCTTTCTGTATTAAACTTCTACTAAGTTGGATTTCATCACCAACTAGTGTTTTTAGTACGGGAATTTTACTGTTTGCGTGTGGTTTGAACTCCTAGATTTTTAGGCGTGTGATTCAGCTATTTGTTTCTTTAGAGACTTTAGGTGTTTTCATTGAAATTTTCTTTGTTTGCGTGTGATTGATTTAATATTTAATCATGGTGGAATTGTCAAGACAATCCCGGAGACTTCAAGGGAAACCCCCTAAATATACACCAAGTCAGCTTGAAGGGCTGCGTGCTCTAGTATCATCTAGTAGCGGTAGAATTAGATCAAAAGAAATTGGAACTTCATCTATAGTTGTTCATCTTGATCATCAAATACCCACGACATAACATATTTCTGAACCAATTTCAGTTTCTGAAGTTACTGGTAGTATTTCTCCTTCCAGTGAACTAGCTGACGAACCTAAAATTTCTGAACCTGAAACTGAACCTTCTGTTTTGGAAACATCCTTAGGATTTATTACACCAACTTCTAGCGATCTTGGTTCACCTAGGGTAAGAAATATTGTTACTGAAGATCTTCCATCAGGCCTCATTTCTATTGAAGAGCTTACTAGTCCAGACGAAGAGTTATCTCTTCCTGAATCCCCTTAGTCTTTAAATCTTAGGGAGCGTGAATCTATTTTCTACAGCCCTATTCGAACTGATGCTTGGTATCTATCTTTGACAAACTTCTTAGAGAACTCGGGTCTTGCTTTTTCTCCACCTTGAATTCCATTTCATCCTACACCCAGAGGTTACTATCCTTCAGCCATCATGGCAGGAGAGTCATCTATGTTTTCCCAGACACCGGAAGCATTTTTACATGGTTTTCCTTCTATTCCTTCGGGATATCAGGCTCTTTCTGGTACTTTGTCTGGAGCAGCTCCTCGAACAATTAAACAAGTATTATCATCTGGTCTTAATGGAATTAAAAATGAAGCATCGAATGCAGAGAAAATCTTTATGATGTCTGGTAACATTCTGAATCCTCAACCTCAAGGCAGTCAATTACCGCCTGGAGGACAATTTTAGGGAACTCAGTTATCGCCTGGGGGGCAACCTCAAGGTAGTCAATTACCGCTTAGGGGGCAACCTTCAGGCAGTCAATTACCGCCTGGGGGGAAACCTCAAGGTAGCTTTTTCCCAGGAAAAACTGTGGAATCATATTATTTTGGAGGACAACCTCAAGGGCAGTACATACCCCAATGTCAACCCCAAACTCAATATGCTCCTTAGGGTCCTTATCAACCCCATCTTCAGTACGCGCCTCAAGGTTATCACCCTCAAGGTCAGCACCCAATTCAAGGTTTCCAACTACCTTCTGGTTAATCATCTGTGCAAGGAGATGGAAATTTACCACTTACTTATCAACCCTACGTTTAACCAGGCTATGGTCCTTACATTCAACCTTCTACAGGACAATACCCTGGAATGAATATGGTGCAGGATCCGTCCCAATATCAACAGCCTAATCAGCTTAATGTGCAGTTATCTTCTCAACCTGGACAGCCTTTGGTTTATGTTCCAACCCAGCAACCTGTTCAACCTACTATTCAAACTCCTGCACCTAGTTCTATTCAGCAGTCTGGGCCTAATACACCTCAGACTATGCCTCAAACTGCTGCAACATCTGTTCAACCTATAACACCTGTTTCTGGAGTATTTGTAGCTCCAAGTTCTTCTATCCCTGCATCCGTGCAAATCCCTCAAGTCTCTGTATCCCATTCAAGACCTTCAGTTTAGACTTTGGTTCAGATGCCTACGAGACAAGCTAGTACAAGTACAGTGGTCACAAGTCAACCACAATTCACGTATCAACCGTACCAGGGATAGCCTCAATTCGGTCCTGTTTCACAAAATCCAAATTATCAGTATCAACCGTACCCTAGCTATACTTATCAACAGCCTCAACAACCCCAGTTTGGTCCGGTTAATCCTGGTTACCCGGGAGGTTACACAATTCCTAATGCAAATCTGATTCCTAGTTATCTTGGGTATCCTCCTCCCAGAACTGCTTTGGCCACTCAAGGTTTTTGTGACCCTAACCGTCAGTTACAATTTATTGCAACTTTGGATTTACCTGATTTGATGCGCCTTACAAATGATCCAATTTTCTATCATCCGTACTGGCCGCCAATGCCACATAAGTTGCCCAGTGATATACCAAAATTTAAAGGTAATTCAGGAGAGGATCCATCAAATCATGTTATGACTTATCACCTCTGGTGTGCGTCTAATTCAATAATTGATGATTCAATTCGCTTACGTCTTTTCCAAAGAACTCTTATTGGTCTTGTCGCCAAATGGTACATTGAGTTACCACGAGGCTCTTTTAATAATTTCAGTTAGTTAACAACTGCCTTCTTGACTCATTTTTAGTTGCCTGTCAGATACGACAATGGCACGGAACTATTAACTTCACTAAAGCAATCCACATCCACATATATTTCTAATCATATTCATGAATGGCAACGTAGAAGGCGTTTGGTGAAAGTTTACATTCTGGATCAAATTTTGGCAGAATGGTTTGTTAAATCATTGTTACCCAAAATCACTGAAGATGTAGCTAAGGCCGGAGTTTTTACTGAGGATCAAGTGATTGCTTAAGCTCAGTACCTTGACCTCGTCTATACGCAGTCAGGTACTTTACATGAAAAAATCCCTGATCTTCTGAAACAAGGTCAAATAACTGCAGCTCCTTCAGGGTCTCATGTCGCTGATGGTATGATTGGTACATTCAATACTAAAAGCAAGAAGAAATCTTCAAATAATTATTCTCCTATTATAACTTTACCTGATTCCCCGAAAGGAGAATCTTCCCCCGAAATTTCTGCTGACATTCATGTCGTGAAAACATCTACAGCCAAATCTAAATATGGCGGTAAAAAGAAAGGGAAGAATAAAAACAAAAAGAATTCAAAAGATAAAACTGATAAAAATGAATCTAATGACGAAAAACGCAAGCCTCGCTATCCTTGTTTCATTTGCGACGAGGATAATTTTACTAAATAATGCCCGCATCGAGCGGAGGTTGTGAAATTCGTTAAAGGTTCTCAACAGCCTGTTGTCTTGAAGGATCCTTTTCCAACTCAAGACAGTAAGATGATTGGTTCTACCTCGAATGCCATAGAAGAACCTATTCTGATGATGTCTCATGTCAGGATTGCGACGTGATCGCAAGATTATGGTACTAAGAATCTTGTTGATGGTAAAGAAGCAGAATCTTCTAGTGAAAACACATCAACTACACCTCCTCCTGTTTCTAGTTTACTACAGATCGAGAAACCCAATCCAGACTTAGTAATCAATCCACCTGCTAAAGGTGTTCTTCGTAAATCAGCTTTCAATCCACATGCGAGAGTTGCTCAGAATTACAACATTGTTGAAGACTTAGTTGTTTCCCCTTCAGCAATGTCGGCTTTGGAAGTGCTGCAATCGTGCCCAGCACAACGTAAGTTAATTTTTTCTGCCATAGGAGCTGTCAATGTTCAGGACTCGAACCTAATAATCTTCGATTTAGAGAATAGTACACCTCATCTACCTCACCAAATGGCTTTCCAAATTCTAGTGTTAGTCAAAAACAGACCGATCTTTCGGACTGTGATTGATGAGGGAGCTTCAACGTGTATTATGTCGATCCAATGTTGGAAATCTCTTGGTTCTCCTACACTCAATCAGTCTCTGACAATTCTAAAGGCTTTTTATGGCCAAGGTTTCCACCCTTTTGGTATTTTGCAGGATTTACCCATAGTGGTCGAAGTTAAAACCGTAAATCTAGATGTGGAAGTGGTTGATGCCCCTCTAGATTACAACCTTCTTCTGGGTCGTAGTTGGTCTTATACTATGACTGTTGTTGTTTCTTCGGTCTTTCGGCTTATAAAATTCCCACATCAAGGAAATATCATTACAATAGATTAGTTAACTTATTTTTCTTCCGATCTAACCTCTACAAAAACAATCCAACACGTTGGTAAAGCGGTTATCCCTTACAAGGATGTTGGAGTAGGTTTGATTAAAGATTCTGGTTTACTAGGAACTTTTTCCTTTCCTCCTCCTAACGTATCACCTTCTATCGCAACTATTCATATGATTTCATCAAATACTATTATGTTTGATGATCCTTGGATCATACCTTCCGACTCCGAGTTAGATTCATTTGATGGCATGATGCCTTTGAGTCCATTTGAAATTGCATATCAGGCTGTACAGTCACTTTCCGACCCTTCTTCAACCGAAATTGATCCAATGAATGGGATCCATGAGGAATCACTTTCTATATCTAGTTCAGCCACAACGAAATTTCCCGATATTGTTCATATTGATGAGAAAATTTGTGAACTTTTGTCTGTTGATGATTTACCATGGGAAGATCTGCATCACCGATCTTCGTTTTTAATTGAGCTAGATCATTTTGAAGATGATTTCACTTCTATTTTTACTTCTGAATATGTCAAGGAACTGCAGAATCCATTGCAAAATCTTGATTCTGAGTTAAATTTGGAAAATATCTCTCGAACGATTCCAATTGACATTTTAGTTAAACTGGGAATAATTGAAAACATTCATATAGGTGCTTGTTGTACAGAAGATGAAATTCAAACTTATAAAGCCCTATTTCAAGAATTCTGTGATGTGTTTACCTGGACCTATGAAGAAATGCCAGGAATCGATCCATCAATTTTCGTACATGAAATCAAGACTTACCTGGATGCCAAACCTGTCCGTCAACGTTTACGTCAAATACATCCTAGAAAAGCTGCTGCTATCAGAGCCGAAGTTGAAAAATTACTTCGTGCAGGTTTCATTTATCCAATTCCGTTAACGGATTGGGTATCGAATATTGTTCCTGTTAACAAAAAACAAGGAACGATAAGAGTATGTATCGACTATAGGGATATTAATCGAGCTTGTCCTAAATACAATTATCCAACCCCCTATATCGATCAAATAATTGATGATTGTGTCGGCAGTGAAATTTTCTCCTTTATGGATGGTTTTTCCGGTTACAATCAAATAAATATACTCCCTGTTGATCAGCCAAAAACAACTTTCATTTTTCCATGGGGAACATTTTCCTATTGCAAACTACCCTTTGGATTAAAGAACGTTGGGGCAACTTTTCAAAGGGCCATGTCTTAGGCATTTCATGACATTAAGCACATTGTGCAGCCTTATCTCGATGATTTACCTGCTCATTCATCATGTAGGGCCAACCATCTCACTCATTTATGAGCTATCTTTATGAGATGTAGGCACTATCGAATTCGGCTGAATCCACACAAATGTGTTTTTTGTGTAGAATCGGGTCGCTTATTGGGATTTGTTGTTTCGAAATCAGGCATTTGCGTTGACCTGTCGAAGGTCGAAGCTATTGTCAATCTACCTCCTCCTTCGACTTTGTGCCAACTCCAAAGTTTGCAGGGGAAAGAAAACTTTTAACGTCGGTTCATTCCTAACTACGTCGAGCTAACAAAAGGTTTTACCAGGTTGTTGAAATAGAACATTGCATTCTTTTGGGATGAGATCGTTGATCGATATTTTAATGCACTTAAACACGCGTTGACCCATGCACCGTTATTGCATCCTCCCAATTACAACCAGGACTATGTTTTGTACCTCGCCGCCTCTCATTCCACAATTGGGATGGTTTTAGTTCAGGAAGACGAACTCAACAATGAACATGTCATTTACTATCTTAGTCAAAATCTGCATCCGACTGAGATCAAATACACACATGTGGAGAAATTGGCCTTGGCAGCTGTTCAAGTTGTCCAAAGATTTAGACACTACATCTTATTACGTAAAACCACAGTAATTTCTGACTGTAACCCTATGATGTACATTTTAACCAAAAAATTGCTAGGGGGCAAGTATTCCAAATGGATAGTTATCCTGCAGGAATTTGACTTGGAATTTGAAAAATCCAAGGCAAAGAAATCTTTGGTTTTTTCCGAACTAATGTGTGATTTCACCTCTACTGATACTAAAATAGTGGCAGAGCAGCCCATTGCAGACGAATCCTTGTTTCTTATCAGTACACTTGATCCATGGTATGGGGATATTATTGTTTATCTCCAAACCCAATCTTTTCGGCCTGAAATCTCACGGTCTCAACGACGGAAAAATATGTTTCCAATCCCAAAAATACAATATTATTGGTGATGCACTCTATCGTTGTGGAGCGGATTCTGTTTTCTGACGCTGTCTTACTCATGAAGAAGCTGAGAAGGTTTTAAATTATTTCCATTCTAGAGCATGTGGCGTTCATATGTCTGGGTATGCCACAGCCCAAAAGATATTACGCACTGGTTATTTCTGGCCATCGTTATTCAAAGATTGTATCTATGCAGTCCGGAAATGCCACAATTGTCAAGTCTTTGATCGTAAAATGCGTGCGCCACCCTCTCCTCTTCACCCTATAATTGCTGTCGGTCCTTTCGCAAAATGGGGTATTGACTTTATTACATGTAACCCTCACTCGGCCGGGGGGCATGTGTAGGTTTTAACCCTGAACAGAAATTATCTACACACGAATCTTATAACAGAAAATAAACAATAGCGAGAGCATAAAACATAAAACAGATAAACACAGAGATTTTCCCCCGGATCCCAAATCGGGACGACCAGTTTGATTTTTCATTATATTCCTTTTAGTGTTACAACACATATATATACATGCCGGAGCATACATAAACCCCAATCCATTAACCCTGGATTAGAACATAACCATAGTTCCCTTGACCGGATCTACAAAAATACCAGGGGCCGAAAACCATCGAACCCCAAAACCATGTGCAAAACCATGCACAAAACCATGGACGCGGACTACCCGCTGGAAAGAATATAACACATACCCAACAGCATGCATATATCATCTTAGCAGTAGATTATTTTACTAAGTGGGCCGAGGCGATGCCTACATTTTCGGCAGATGGCAAGACTGCTGCAACTTTCGTATTCAATCATATAATTGCTAGATTCGGTGTTCCTCAAGCCATTGTAACAGATCATGGAAGCCATTTTCAAAATATCATGATGACTGAACTGACAGATCAACTTGGCCCGTGTCACGATAGTTCTACTTTTTATTACCCGTAAGCTAATGGTCTGGTTGAGGCAATCAATAAAGTTCTAGTCACCATGATCAAACGAATTATTGGTATTCATAAGTTGAATTGGCATTCCATGTTATTTTCAGCACTTTGGGCATATCGGACCTCAGTCAAAACATCAACTGGTTTCACTCCTTTTCAACTCGTTTACGGTTTGGAAGTTGTGTTGCCTATTGAATGCGAAATTCCGTCATTGAAATTAGCCATAGAATTACTCCCAGCTACGTCTGAAGAGGAGAAACATTTTTTGTACTTGGCTCAACTAGATGAGAATCGACAAAACGCTGCAATAGCAAACGAGGCTCATGTTAAACGAATAAAAGCTCAATATGATAGAAGCGTTACCCCTCATAATTTTTCAGAAGGAGACCTAGTCTTAGTGTACGATCAAGCCAACGATAAGCTAGGAGCTGAAAAATTTGTGCCCATGTGGCATGGTCCTTTCATTGTTAAGCGAAAGCTAGCAAAAGGGGCCTATGAGCTGATAGATTTTGACGGTGTCTCTTTAGATAAACCCAGAAATGGGCTTTATCTGAAAATATACTATGCTTAAATTTGGTGTGGAGATTTATTAGATTAGATTTCTTTACTGCTGGTGTGTTTTAGATTAGAAAAGTGTGCCTAGTTTAGAGTGTGTTTTTATCACTATTCCTGCTTATCTGAGTTTTACTCTTGATATTGCATATGTCGATGTCTCTTCAGACCAACATTGGTTTTGCTGATGGTGCTTTTCGTATTACACGAAACATTTCTTCCGCAGCTTGGGTTATCTATTCACCCTTTGACAAGTTAGTATCCATGCATGGGGTAAGCCTCGGTCAAACAATGAATAACATTGTAGAGTATAGTGCAGTGATTGAGTTATTATCTCAATCCATATCATTTGGAATTCGGAGTTTGATTGTTAGGTTGGATTATGAACTTGTTGTATTACAGCTTAACAGGGTTTATGCCATTAGGAATCCAGTGTTATTACGGTTATTTTTAAGAGTTCGTCTCTTGGAACGTAAATTTGATTACATTGAATATCAGCATATTCCAAGACATTTAAATACTTTAGCAGATGCAGTTGCTTCTAGTATGATAAATCGGCATTTGCAATAATCAAAACAGTAAATTAAACAACATTCAATAAAATGTACACAGATAGCCGGTAATAGTGATATATCATAGCATAGAAGTTTGTTTTCAAAATATACATCGTCTTCGATCATAGGTTGAAATAAAACTTATGATCAGAAAAATGATAATACAAAAGGTCAAAAATATGAGTCTACAAAATGATCATCCTATCCCTGATGATGATCACGATAAGACACCACTGCCCGGGCCACCCTACACAAGAACCTCCTAAAAGGTCCTGGGACACCAATCACATATCTCTATAATCTGAGCGGAATATCATCTATGTCCGTCTCTGGAATGTCTAGAGTCAGACGCTCTAGGTGATGCTCTAAATTAGACAGGATCTCTGCTGATTGGCCTGCTAGGGCTGGTGCGGCTGCAGCTGGTTGCCTCCTTTCATAAGGCTGGAGATGGGTTGGTCGCCATGGGCCTACATCTGCATTTAAAAATTTTGATTATCAGTTTTGAGACGATTAAAATACAAAAAAAAATAGAACTTAGAAATTGTTGAAAATGATTTTACCTGATTCATCCCACTGTTCCCCTGTTGGGAGAGCCATCTCTCGGTCGCCGCAGAAATCTATCCCGGTGTATGGAAATTCCTCTATAACAAAAAGTTGGCATTCTAGCCAACGAAAATATGAAGGAGGAAATTGAACAATCTTGACGCCCTCAACAGCGTGACGGGCTATCAATCCAACCCAATGAACCATCCTAGGTTCTCGAGGTCGACCGACATCAACAGGAATGTTTTGCGGAGCTAACATGGGGATCCTCTCTAGAGCAAAGGTGACTACAATGGATCCATATCCAAAGTTATTTAGCTTTCCATTCTTTTCTCTAGTTAGTTGGCCTTTTACGTTGGCCAACACAGCTTCGCACCAGTTGAAAATGGTGCCTCGAAAACGGTCTAAAGAAATGCGCATCTGGGAACCGATAGCCACATGCAACACTGAACTCCCACACAGTCTGTTGACAGTAAATGCAATAACTTTTAGCTCGAGACGGATGATAGTTTTTATGTCAATTCGTTTGTCTCGGGGGTCTGCTTGATCATCACAGAACTCTTGTCGGAGACTAGCGACAGTCTGGCCACCTGGCCTAGTCCCGAACAGAGAAATTTGTTCACCCCTCTTAGACAAACCAATCAGAAAATAGATATCCTCCAGCTCAATTTCGAGCCAATGGCCGCTAAAAATGAAACACTGGTCCTATACATTCCATCTGTTCACCAGCCACATCAGGAGGTCTACCTGTGCCCTCATGCCCTGAATAGCCCAGAATTTATATAAACCGCATGCTCTTAATGCCTGCATTGTAGGAAAATGGAGCACTGCAGTGTAATCCACGTCTTCATGCTCGCGTTCTCTCCAAATAAGCATCTTGTATGTCCTACATTGCATAAAAAGACATATTAGAACAAGATTTTTGAAAAAATTTAGGCGGGAATTGAGAAAATTGAGTTCAAAATTTAATTGCACGGGGTCCGCACCTGAACTTCGTACACAGTGCGTAGATACGCACGGGCACTGTGGAACAGGTGCGGACACAGGACTTTTTCCCATGTAGAAAAAATTCGGGATCCGCAGGGCCCGCGTGTTGCACCTGCGGGGATTTTTTCAACATATTTTTGCTTAAAAAATGAAATCTAAAACCTAAAAACAAAATGTAAACGGATGAAATGCAAGATTAAGAGGTCGTGGATTACCGCGAGCTAACGGTTCTCGATTTCGTCGAACGGATTTTCCAGAATCTTTGCAGGAACTTTTTTACCCAAAGCTCTTACTTTTCACTCTGAACACAAATGGTAAAAATGAGGTTAGAAAAGTCCTTTTTATAAGTTTTTTCGAATAAATGAATTTTTAATTTATTTATTTTTCACTTTAAAAAGGTTGTTTTTGAAAGCATTTTTACTTATCTTAAACAGGTATGTGTAATGTTTCGATTTTTTGTGCAGAAATTGGATTTTTTAGGAAAATTGATCGTTTTCAACAAAGAGCATACTTTTATCACTTTTTCGGAATCTTTCAAAAATTCATGAAAAAGCGAAAACTTGGAGTTCTCTTTTAAGCCATTTTTAGACTCTCTAAACATGAAAATATTACCGAGCACTTCATTATTCTAACTCGTTAGATTAAATGAATGATCGTCCCTTCAGTATAAGTTTACCCCTTTTACGGACTGAAATGGACTATTTACGAAAAAGGTATACGTTGACCAATTACGGTCAATAGAGTTCTCTCCCGCATTATTTTATCCTTTTTCGGGCTCGAGAGACTAAATTTATGAAAAATTACCCCCATGGAGTCTTCTTAAGTTTTTTCTTCTGACGCCCTAAAATTGAAAAAACACCGAGTTTCTCCTATACTGGACTCATTAAAACTTAACAGTAAAGGACCTGTTCAATTCTAAACAAGAACGAACCACTCCTTAGGGTTCGAATCTTAAAATAAGTTGGACTCATCTGAAGGATGAGCTTATAAACAAGAAAATGTTATCCTCCTCAAGCTTGTCAAAAATAAAGAGGTACTTGCCAGAAATGTTGGGGGAAAAGAGAGAAAAATGGACTTGTTTGTTGTATTTTGATTTTTCGAAAAGCCAATTAACCACTCTTGAACACAACACTTTTTTTCCACCTGGGTTGGGAAATCCTTTTCCTAACAGTTAATCAAACCACATTGAAAGTCTTCAGCCAGTTTCTGGGTATTAGCTTTGGGTCAATTGTCACCAAGCCATCTTTCAGTGTCATTATGTGTTCAAGAGGACAGTTCAAATAAACCAATCATCTGCAAATTATCTGTCATCCATCCCTGAGTTAGTCCTTGCCAATATATTTCTTCAAAATTGATCTATGATTTCATGTTGTGGGCTTACCTATGACAGATCACTTTCTATCGACGACAACTCATTATCTAGGAAGTTGATCCAGAAATCGTCAGTACCTTGAAATCTGCATGCCTTAATGGTAGGTTTCTCACCTTCGACGACAGGTTGCATCATTGACCTTTGATCGAATGATTTCGTGACATCTTCTACTTCAGCTCATTCATTCACATTTCATGGATTGTACTGAGTACTTTGAGAGCCATTGACATTACTGGTGGTTACTCTCACACTAGTTAACAGTTTACATCATTGACTGGTAATCAAGTGGTTTCTACCATGTTCGACTTCGACACATTCATTCACATGGGTAGAATTGTACTAGTTATAAATGCGGAAATCAAGACCCTGGATCTAGTTTCTACCATCCAGGCTGTGAGGAATTTTGTTATCATTTATACAGTTGACTATTTATAAACAGATGGCTGCGTCCATACTGTGTCTACACATGTCTATAGTGTTGATGTATTCAAAATCATTCCTGTATCAGAACAGTTTGAATCAGTTTCTAGTTAGTTTTGATCTGAGTATGGGAATGCCTACCTCAGTGATGATATGTACATATATATATTTTGCATTGAATGTTTTTACAGGTTCCGACTGGGGTGTCCACGGGATGATCTTTGAAATGATAAAGTACTTCACTCTTCATATATGACAAACTTTAGCTTCATCTATTCTAGACTTTGCACTTTAGGGGCAATCTGTTGCACTGAAAATTGTCATCCTGACATTCTTCTATGTGTATGAGCTCACTATCACTCATACTTCCTCCTTTGCAAGTCTAACATATCAGTTTCTCATGTCAAGCCTTGAAACTAAGAGAAAAGTTCCTAAAAAACTCCTTAACTTTGGTATCGCACTTTCTCTGTATCTTGCCGGCGGTCCCGCACCTAATGTTCATGTCTCCTGCGTACCTGAACGCACTTTCTCTGTGTTATGGTTGAGGACCCCTGTAAAGATTAAAAAGGTGCAAGTAAACTCAGAAAATCTCACTTTCAGTAAATTCTAGAAGCCTCTAGAAAGAATCTTGCAGTGGAAGAACCGCTCTTTTGAGGTTCATGTATCCCTTACCTTATGGAGCTAACCCCTTGATGTGAGGAGCTTATCCCTTTGAAGGAGGATTCTATCGCTTCATAGTTTGAATTGAAACCTCCTCTTTTCCACTATAAAAAGAGTCATTGGGTAGCCTCAAGGGGAGTTCAAGCATTAGAATTATTTGAGGTTAAGTGCTGTTGGGATTCAGAATCATTTAACTGAGATTTTTGTGAGGAGAGATCACATACCTCTATCTATCTCAGTTGGAAGAGTGCGAGGCTTGTCAGAGTAGAGGAGATTCCTGCTTCAGACCCCAGGAAGGCCTGTTCAACATCAAGGCTAAGGTTGTGAGGTTTTCCTTCTTTCAAATTTAATACAAATGAATTCATTTTTCTCAATAAGCTGTTAGTTAACTGTTTATTTCATGGATTCCCTGATCACCATGATAAGCATGATTTATGATGTTTACTATATAGGTGCTATTTAATTTTCTCTTGTTTTTGACTGCAGGTTTACAAAGATAACTCATTCAAGTGCACGAGGGACAACTACTTCGAACAAGCATTGGACCTATGCTAAGTCATTGACACCTTTATAGTGCTTTTTGTAAATCACATATGTTTAGAGAAAGATAGGTTTATTTGACTGTTTGTTGCTATATTACATTTTGGTACTAGGGAGATCGATCTTGTCCGCAAGATTGATTAATTCGCCCAACAATATATATAATAAAATTCAAGAATATTTATCCCTGTATTTGTGTGGAGATGGACTTAAACAAGATTTTTTCCATTGAGATTAATTTGATGGCTCCAAACTATGTTTGAGTCCAAAATCTCGACTATGATAATATCTCATTTTGGTGTAGAGCATGCTGTGAAACATGGCATGTAATTAAAAACTGCCCTGAGCATTCTTAGAATAACAACTACCAAAAAAAACCTGAAGGCCCAAATAGTGGAAAGGTGCATAAGGTGATCACTATATGATACTCAACAAAGAAGATCTTAGGACAATAAAGAAATAGAAGGTAAGAAGGAAGCAGATTCAGTCAAAGAAATCGTAGCCAAGACAATAGAATCTAACCAAGAAAAATCAATTGCCAATATGGATCATCTAGTTGCCAGGAAGGATTGCCCAATTGCAGAGTTAGTGGAAAAACAACAAACCCCCGTGGAAAATGGATCCCCTCTGGAAACCACAAGGAGTCTAATTGAAAACGAAACTTCTTGGGAAAATCAGGTAGATGAGGAAGATCTCAAGAATAGTATCATGTAGTTTATGAAGAACGATCCATCAAAATTTGCAAAAAATGTGGGTTGGATTCAAGTTGGGAAGAAAGAAAAAAAAATTTCTCCAAGAAAGACAAGAAGTCAATCTATATCAAAATAAAATCATAGTGAAAAATGGAATCTAAATGAATTTATATTTTTGGGGGTTTTTTGGAAAATATTTAGTTGGAAAAGGTCTAAATTTTTTGTGTCATGAGGAATTCGTTTGAGGGTTTGGATTGAGCCTCTATGCTCAATCTCAAACCTGCAAGGAAGATTGGAATATGTAAAGGTTATGGCCTTGTAATTCATATTTTTTAATAATACAAATCTCTACTAGTTTTGTTTCTTAAAAATGTTAGGTTTAGTTTTTTTCCCTCCCATGTTAAAGTGAAACTAGGCAAAATCAACACATTAATGAAGGTTGTAGCTATTAATTAACTAGTTTAGAAAAAAAATTAAATGTGCTATGGATTTGCCTTATTCTAGCTCTAAGAAATATTAGGAAAGGATATAGGTATTGTTGACATTAGTGAGAATCATTTTTGGATTTGATAGAATTATATATATCAAATTATTACGTTGTATAATCTAGTTACATTAGGGGTATTTAAAAGTGTTAAATCAATTTCTGCAAATTAAAAACAACAATTTAATTCATTAAAATTTTTATTTTTTGCCAAATATTTTATTATTATTATTATTATTTTAACTG